>OZ024903.1:65308662-65808662 GCA_964017125.1 Flabesymbios commensalis | reverse complement strand
TTAAACTGCTTATTTTGGACGCAAATAGCTTCGATGATCGGTACAAGAGTTACTATCAGCAAAGACGGTAAATTCGCCCAATGTTGGTTTAATGTTGGGCCAGCATCGGAGACGGTTACCCAACATTAAACCAACATTGGGCGAATGTATCGCGTGTTTTCTGGGTGGGATAGGTGTCAATCAGTACCCTGTACTGGACGACATTGCTGCCGGCAAATACTCTGTCAAAACCAATACTTTAATGGACACGATGAACGTACCACCCTGGATGTCATGTAATACTACTTAGTGACCCTACAAATGACTGATTACCATGGTAATCTATATAGTTACATTATTAAAATTGATATGTTATCGAACAGAAGAAATCGTTTGATAGCAGTCTGCACTTATTACGGTTATATTGATTTTAACTTGGTTGATCTATATTATATGTTCGCATTTCATCAGTCAAATTAAATTAGATGGTTCCACACTGTAGCAGTCTTCCTGTTGTTCTAGGTTAATTTAGGGGGCCACCATTAGATTCCCATGGGGGGGGGGGGGGCAGGAGTATTTGTCGCGGGCAAATTATTTATTTCAACCGGGCACGGCGGCGCGCTGAAAATTTCACATTTTGTTACATGTTTATATGGAACAGTTCTTGAAGTAAATTATTTTAGTCCGCCCGAATTTATTTATTTCAAAAATACTCCTGCCCCCCCCCCCCCCCTGGGAATCTAATGGTGGCCCCCTTAATGGTTCCAAGAGTTTGGGACAACCGGGCGTGTGAGAAAACATGCCCTGCCTGCGGATAGATTGTATACTAGGCCTTAAGACAATACGAAATTAAAGGAAGCATCAGTCGTGAACAGACCCACACCACAAAGGTGTACGTTTCAGTTAAGTTGGGGCTACGAATCATATGTGGCCACTCACGTAGAATCCCATTGCAACTCTCTACTCTACCTCATCAATATGGTAAATAAATATTCAGTTTGTCCAAGTTCGCAATAACGCGAATCCTCGATAGCCACCCAAGTTCGCAATAATGCGATTTTCATGCATTAAAAACATGACATTGAAATGACATTGAAAAGACCTTGGTGTCATCTTACAAAGTTTTATGTCACTTTAAAGCCCTGAGAGTTATATACTATATGTACCAAGTTTTATTATGCTGCGTCTAATCAATGTACGTATAGAACGTCTTACGAGTACGTTTTTATGAGGAAATTTGGTAAAGAAGAGTTAAAATGGGCATGCTATTGAGTAATACAATGTTCATGGAAATAACATTAATTATTACATTTACATGGATACTCTTCAGCCATTCAAACACATTTTATTATAACATCTATGTCTATCTAGTTCTAACATCTATGTGAACAACACACCTCCCCCCCCCCCCCGATATACACTGTTTATCTACAGCTTTACATTACTCAGGGGAGAATATCATGACAGGTGTGCCAAGCAAACTTTGAGAAAAAACGTTACATTTTTTCTCACTCCAGTGCTCTTCTTTCACAAGAGGAATGCGGTGTTGTACCTCTGTTCGCCAAGGTCTCTCTCAGGCACATCACGTCACCTAAGTATTAAAGAGTTGTATCTGCAACTTGGCAACGTGGCATATACAGCTCTTAAACCCTTTAACCGCGGTGTCGCATATATTCGGGTTTGCATTTTTTATTAGCACATTAAGTACCACCTTTTAAACATGTTAAAGATAAAATGTGACATCAATCAGCAATATTTGAAAACAGTTGACCTCCATTTTGTCAAATCTGAATAATTTTCACGCACTTGAAGTTGTGGATCGCGTCAGCGAGACACAATTTCAGGTGGGTGAAAATTCAGATTGAATAATTTGGCGGTTAAAGGGTTAATACATAGGTGATGATTTGTACTTTGGCGGCGTACCCTATCGATAACCTTTGTGTGGTGAACAAATTAGAAAACCGCAGTATGACAACATGTTTATTTAACAATACAACATGTTTTGTTACCAATAAAGCACAATATAATGTGTTTAACCCTTTAAGCGCTAAGCACGACTATAATCGTGTATAATCGGTTTTATTAGCCGGTTAAATAACGGTTATTGGGACTAAAATTGTTTTAAACATAAAGATCTGCAAATGTTTGATCTCAAATTAAACACATATGCGTCTTTTTCACCCACTTGAAGATGTGAGTCGCGGTAGCGAGACACAACTTTAAGTTGGTAAAAATTTAAATACGATAACTTAGTTGGAAAAGGGTTGAAAGGCGGGTCTGAACAGAAGGTGACCCCCTCGGTGGGACATAAAATACTACTAATTTAACTGATTTAGAGCATTACATGTGTCTGACTGCAGTCTAGATAGACTATATACTTCAGACATGGAACAATCATTCACTCCTGTACTTATATTAATCAACTCTTGGTTCTGACATAAACCAAACATACGTTTATAGGCGTATTGTATTTTGATTTTAGTGTTTCCCCATATCGCACCCGTGCTGTAGTTCGAAAAGTAGCCTACTTTTCGACAGTTCATGATTATGTGAGTTGATCGTGTCAGAAAAAATAGAAACATTGCTCGTTTTCCGTGCTGCATGGAAACATAAGATACAACACTCGTCCAATGCATAAGGTGTGAACTTTAGGCAAACAGCATATTCAGTGGACGGGTCGCACTCATATGAATACCCTTTGCAAGTTTGCAGATCGTATTACATATTTTGTACTATAAATTCGTCGCCTCGGAGCTAAAGGATCCTATCTGACACTCGTCAGAGTGGCAGATAGGATCTTTTAGCTCCGAGGCGACGAATTATTGTATAAACATGATAAAGATGTGTCGCTCGTACCAGAGATTAATAACCCCAAACCTTAAGTGTCTCAAACTTGTTTTTCAAAATCTCTGTACCGACATCCAGACATTTGCCAGTGTTTATCCAGATGATTTCGGCAGATGTGTACATGAGAAATCCCACCCCCACTAAATTTATCATTTAGACACATTGCATTGATTCTCCATCAAACAGAAAGTTGTTAAATTATACTTACCAACATAAACGATAAATCAGCTGAGAGGGGAATGGCAGCATCTGTCGCACGTTCTGTTATGTTATTATCGCGTGATAAACCGTCACATTGTGTAGGTGTTTAATGAGCCCATTATGTTTACTGTAATATCGATTGTTCGTCTTGACAGCGTGTCAGGGGCCGGCCATATTTAGGAAAATATGTTTTTTGGGTTATAACCACCTAAATATTTTGTTTGTTATGCATGTTATACATGTGATAAGTAGCATGGTAATATACTCATTTATTGAGCGTTTCCAATAATCTCTATTCGTTACTAAATTGTTGACGTTAGAATAATTCAATCTGTAATGATTTATAATGTTTTTTTTTTAATAATATAAGATACTAAATTTCTGGACAAAGCCCAGTATCAATATAAAGATCATATTCTATAGATCGTGTAATTTTTTCATGTTTGATCTATTGATCATGAGCATTATCATCACATCATATCATTGAAAATCTTTATACACTGTTATTTCGATAAATCGAAGCTGTAATGTTATATATATAGACTGACATTGAATCAGATACCACACTTTTTCCCTGGGGCCTGGGCCTTATTTAAAGCACTGATTCAATCATGAGGACTGACAATAACAACAGGAGACGAGTTTACTTGACTCAATTCAACTCCATAGTTACATATCGTCACCTTGGTAATAAATGATAGTATCTGCCAATTTATCAAGTGGCAGATCCTTTGATCTGTTAAGATCACCATAACAGTCTTCTGTGAAACGGTATATAAAAAACGTAGAAAAAGTGGTATTATTCCACCTTACTACCGGCACATAAACTGATATCTTCTTAGGTGTAGTGAGGTTTCATTTCTTTATCAACGTGTTTTTTTTTCTAATTCCTATCTCGGCAGATATGTCTCAGCAGAGTCTCTGTATACCGTAGATATACCTTGTAACCTTTGAGATTACCATAGAGCTGCCGCCGGCATGGGTGTGTATGTTTGACTTTCAGTCTACAGGATATTTGTTCTTGAAGGCTTTTCTTTGCCTCGGCCTTTTCTATAAGCTCGGCTTAGTGTTTTTTGTCTAGCTGCAGTTCTTTTCTCCGCGCGGGGCTTCATATTAAGGATAGTCTGCTTAAGAAGAACTGACATTCCTGTCACATCTAGTTTTTTGACACCTGACGAGGGGAATCCTACTTTTTATCCCAGCTCTTATAATCAAAACATGCACTTCATATTTTGGTTGACGACCAATTCTTCATAGTTTTCCCTTGAGTGTCTACTTCAACTGTACACAATAGGTTTGTTTAAGACTGAAAACACCTGGCCTGTATTCTCGTGCAGGTTACGATATATCGTAGGCTTCGGATTGGTCGAGATGGCCATCTCGACCAATCAGAAGCCTACGATATATCGTAATTTGTACGAGAATACGGTCCCAGGTTTGAAGATGTATGTCATTCTCTGTGGTATTATAAAACAATGTCACGATAAATGGAAATCTGAATCCAAGGTGATTGTAAGCATGCGTACATTATAGTGCACCATTGACCATTATTTGAAAATTTCGTATGAAAACTGTGATCATGGTGATAGGCCATGAATGGGATGGGACGGATGTTGGTCATCATGACTGTTGTGCATATACAACGTTCAATGGTCAAATGCCCGGGTGATGTTTCTTTTACAATAATGTACTACAAAGAACCCTTGAAAGACTTCATAAAGAGTACTCCCCCCTTGCAACAAAGTTACTATCTTTTCTAACACTTAAGACGCATGGTTCGTAATCGTAACGTTTACGATTTTCTCTGAAAAATTCCGCTATTGAGTAAATAGCTGAGATAGGATCTTAATTGCGCTCGTCAATATGGTCCCTCGGGAATATAACCCTGGTGTCATTATAACAAAGATCCTGCACTGAGGCTGTTTGATTATTATCTGCCTAATATCACCAGTAATACAAGCATCACATAATATATTCACCCTTTTCAATGATGTGTGACCTCTATTATTATCATAGAGTAATCTCATTCAATATCTTTCGATCGGTATTTTTGTGTGCAGAGCGTGGTTCTAAAAATAGACTTAAATCACTGTTCACATTTTATTTCGCCTGTATCTCTTTAGTAAGCCAAAATATAGAACCTTGTCTCTTTAAAGCTCTCCCGTGTGACATAAGTCTGAGTAAGCTGATATGTTTGTCAAACATTCAGAGTTAGGACTACATAGTGATTGACATGTCACATTTGCTGACACTGTTATTATCTTGTGGTACCGTGCAAAACCAAAACGTAGTAATTGCTTACTTTACAAGTAAGTCGATACAGTATTTTGGCTTCGCAGAGCAGTGTAGTACCATGGTGAACAGAGTGCAAGATTACAACCATTAAACATCATACAATGTCGTCCTTCAAAGTACCGCGCCCAGCTGTGAAAATAAGTAACCTAAATTTGTCTGATATATGCCCTGAGAACCAAGTCTCACGTGTGATATGTATATCATTTATACAATGTTGGACCAACGTCGAAGGTTTTAAATTTAGTGTGAATGCAATTTTCTTTAAATATTACAGGTTTAAGCGACCGATGTGATAAATGTTTATGTAATAGGCCTAGTAATGGCTCTTTAACATTAAGGAAAATGTTGCACCAAGGTTGAATGTGACATGTTATTTTGTCAGGGTAGCCCCTCTCTTATTACCTTGATTTCTCTCTGTCTAGATCTGGCAGCGGGTGGTAAATTTTACCTTGATTAATACCCCCCCCCCCCCCCCAGCCCACATGCACACACATTAACCTACATTATACCCAGGAATATAAACGTCAATATTTATATATCGATATATTATTGTAAGAAATAAGATATAAAGACACATATTGTAAGACACTTCTGACTTATTCGTTGTTTTCGTTTTTTTTCAAATTCGTCATCTATGAACTATAAATCGAGCAATGACCTTCAGAACAGCAAAATATACATTCAGTTCTGGTTATAAACGAATTGACACGCAGTGTTTGTAATTACTCTTTCAAACGATCAATTCCTGTCAAGCACTGTACCTCAGCAAAAGAAAGATAATTTATCAAACACGAGTTCCTGCCAAGACCAATTTGCTCGTACTTCACGGGGAGTCCTTGTCATAACTTACAAATTACAGGCAGGTAAAACCGTCCGCGAGACGATTCGCGGTCTCCACATACTATATTGTATTTGTAATATTTCACACTGCTTTCCTCTCGGTACTTCAGCAGTAGATCGCTGATCAGCAGCCGGCAGCACAACCGGAACCAAGCTGTGGCTGCTCGTCAGTCGGATTTATTGGAGCGGTAAGAACGCCAGGGATTCGGGCAGATACTGGGGTACTTTTGTCCACACCCACTTGAGCTACTGGCTCGTTAATAGGGAGGCGGCGTAGGCGGTACTTAGATCAACTCACCAGTATTTCCCGGGTACTTCATTGCGAGTATTTCGTGGAGGCTGTTGGCATTTCTCTTATCGCAGATTCAGTGGTGTTTCACTGCCGGGCCAGCGCTGTAAGCGCTGGCCCGGCAGTGAAACACCACTGACCAGCGGTCTTAACTTATTGAACAAGCTGCTGGACGTATTATTTGCTCCTCCTGGAATGAGACACCATACCAACGTCTGTACAATGCTGGGCCGCCGTTGATCCACCCTGTTATTAGGCGGCTCGGGCCTCGGGAATCTTCGGGATGAACACACCCTTCCAGGATTGCCCACTTTGATGTGCCGCCGATGGATTACATTTTGCACTCCATTTACCGCGTGCGAGTGGAATTTCATGCGCCGCTAAATAATGTTCTGGTGGTCGATCAAAAACGGAGAATCTCATATGGAGGCAGTCCCTGTTTCTGTGTGGTCAGCACACCAGCAGGAAAAGATTCATCTCTCTTATAAGCAGCCGACGAGTGCTTTTGATTCAGCTTTTCATACTAAAAATATGGCTTTAATGAATCAGCACAAGATAGTATTGCTTAAACTGTCGTGTAAAATCATTAATTGCTGCTAATTTTGACAATATTCAACTTCTATAATCAGATAATAAACATAAATGATTATGCTGTCATTGACCAACCCCCGCTTTGTATTTTCTTACGTTCCTCTCTCTGACACCGACACAAAAATGAAAAAAATGACAGTAAATTATGCGTAAGTCGATGGTGTTCAAGACACACCTAGATCCTTATAACAAAACATACTTATACAACAGCAACATAACCGGTGCATGATGATTGATTTTAGCTCTGGTGCAGACTACTTACATCAAGAAGTTCTTGCTTACACCAAGGAAGTTATATAACCTCCTTGCTTACACGTAGCCTGTTAGCGTGGTTAGCGTGGAGTTATGATCTGTCAGGATTCAGCAGGACGTGGATTCTATTTGTGACACGTTGGGGAGGATGTCCCACAAATTCTGCTGTTGTAAAGCTATCATTTGACCGCTAAAGGTCTCATGTTGCCGGGGATATATATCAGTAAACACGAGACGTTGAGCCAATGCTGTTTTAAAGTTGGTCCAGCGTCTGCGACGCCGGCCCAACTTAAAACCAACATCGGTTCAACGTCTCGTGCTTACTGGGGGATAAGAGCAGCGAGCCTCCCCGGGACAGATTTATGCTATTGAGTTTAAGACCTTCCTCTGGAGGGACAAGTTTCAAGCGTACTCGTATATAAAAGCCATTCCAGAAAACACGAGACATACCCAATGCTGGTTTAACGTTGGGCCAGCGTCATAGACGCTGGTCCAATATTAAACCAGAGGTCTCGTGGGTAGCTACATCCTACGGATATGATTCCACTGACGCCACACGTTTGCCTCATGTTGGTGCACTGATCATGCTGATGGCGCAACGACTCCGACGTTGGCCCAACATTAAACCAATAGCAGCATGGTCAAGTCCAGGTTTCCTTTGCTCAGGACCACGCAATCTGTAATGATTAAATCTCCCACAATTTAAATTCATCACAGAGACACAGATAATATTAGAATTTGTTGTGCTTTGTTATCTTTTTTTAAGGGGATCATGTATGGACACTTGTACCATGATGACATCGCAAGGCTCTGACACAGTGACCTCTACTTTTAAATGTAATAGTTCTAATTTTGGTAGGCAGTGCGAGTGTCGTTTTGAGTAAACAAAATGGCGGTCAGTGTGACTGGGCCTCGCGCAGTAAATGAGTTAGGCGGCCCAGTCATACCGGGTAGGACACTTTGTGTTGCGATCATTAAAATGACAACGTTTTGTCTTATCAGTTTTCGTGAGTTTAATAATTTTGTAAAAAATGTGGTATTTAGACATCTGAAGTCCTAATCCACTGGCTGTGAGTGGGTGTTATTATCAGATTATTCCACGATCTGACACGGTAGCGGGTCAACACGGCCACCACATGAGAGGAAATCACCTGCCGCGGCTAACTTGTCCCGTACCCCGGGGCGCGATCAAAGACAAACACTCAATCCGTGATGCTATATCGATCTACTCAGATACCGCTCTGCAAAGCCAAAGGCATTAACTGCTCACTTGAAAAGTAAGCAGTTACTGCCTTTTGGCTTTACACGGCGGTACGAGTCCTCTGCGAGCCTATACACTCGTGTCCAAATACATTTGATTTTCGCCAAACTGATACAGCGCATATCTCTGGAAATTGCAGTTGCGTTTTCTTTAATCCTTACAGTGCGGGGCTCGACTTTAGACGTCAGAATCTGACGTCTGCAGACGTCAGATTCTAACGTCTAAAATCGATCCCCGCACTGTAAAAGTATTAGAAATATTTCTAATGGATGTAGACCCATAACATAGGTATTCAAACGAAGCAGAAGGAGCTAACTAAGATTTTTATGGTGATTTCAAATTGAAAAAAACTTTTGGTCCCCATGGTTTATGCGAAAGTATTTCAGCGCTTTTAACGGATTAATTTTGCTTCCCTTACAACTGGAGGCGTGACTGGCGAGAATCAATTGGAATACTGAACACATAAGTGGGATAGGCTGTTTCAGCTCCGATGGGGAACCGCCACATTGATTGCCAGCGGCATGTCTTGTTTTTTTTTAACAGAACTATTTTCCGCTCCGCCGAATAAATAAATAGGTGTTTTACGCTGTGCGTTATGTTCACTGAATAATTAATATGGCTTCACAAAAGAAGTAATAAGCGTGAGAGATACACCTCCACACGAATTACATGGGGACTTTGCCGACTGCTGGAAAATAGGGCACATATTTGAACAGTGACACCAAACATGGTGAAGACTCTGATGTACAGGCTTTAGAAAGTGGAGGTTTATGTTATTATGGAGTTCGGTTAAGCATATAATTGTACAACGTGTTTATGAAAGCTTTCTCTTAGACATGTTAGACTGTATATAGCCTACAACAACCGTTAATTTCAAGTAGTGACTGGCATGGTGTGCACGTAAATGTATCTGGGCATATCTAAAAAAGTGAGGCTTTATTAGCATGATCAACCTTTATAGAGCCAATACGACAACAGCCGTCTTCGGCCTTTTTATTCCCCTTTAAACAGCAAAAAAGGAAAGGGGAATGGAGACTTAAATTGTTGTGATCATGATATAATAGGGGAATAATTCTCATCCACGTACCGTTCTGTTTTATAATATTCATACAATGTATCTGCCATAAGACAAAGAAGCTTCAAGAACCTGTAGTCATTGTACCCTTTATGTTTACTGAATACCTGTTCCTAATGCCTATTCGTATAAATGCGAAAAACGTGTGCACATACCTAGTAAAAGCGTTGGTATTGCCGTGAGGGGGTTGATAATTAATTATTTTGGTCGGATGGGCACGCTAAATCAACTTGTAATAAGGATGACACAGTAATCTAATCAGAATTAATCAGATTATGGAGGTAATCTTTGGCAAGCGTTATTGATTGCTACGTGAATTATGACATGCAATTATCTGCTGGCTTCACCAGGCTAGAGAACACGATATTTCAACCCAATGTTGTTTTCATCTTGGGCCGGCGGTGTAGACGGTGGACCAGCATTAAAACAACATCAATTCAATGCCTCCTACTTGCTGGGTGTGTGCCGACGATGTGTCCCTCTCAAACGCTCTCACTTCCTTTTATTCTATTGACCCCGAAGCTTCCAGTGCTGTCAAAATGTATTAATAATTTATTCAAACATTATATTGGCGTTTTCTGTGTCATAACAAATCTCACAAGTCAATCCCAAGAGTGCACCCCACGGACTTGAAAATTGTCCACATTATATAGAACAAAAAATAATCAATTAATTATACAAATAATTCTACATATAAAACAGCGGTATAGTTCTTTATTAGTTGACAGAAAACTGTGTTGTAAAATTTATCGCAACTAAAAATGACAAAAAACGACATGAAAATAAATGTCTCGTGAATAAAATCAGTAATGTGTCTACTTGATTTTGTTTAATTCACACACAGGCATTAAACTGCCATCATTTCAGCATTTGTTTACCATTTGTGTACAATGTTGGACCAACGTCGAAGACGTTGTGCCGACGTTGTACAAATGTTATACAAATGTTTTGTGTTTGCTTGGTAGTCTGGACTGGTTTGGGTAAATAATAGATATCCGTATAGACGTACACCCGTAATATGATAGCCTATTAATGGAAATGGCCGCTCGTAATATGATGGTAATGGTATAGATTACAGTAACTCACGATTACGCAATTTTTCTGCACATACTTTTAAATTTACAAGGGAATACACTTTAAGCAGACATTACCGTGATGTTGGACCAAGGTTTTGATGTTGATACGCTGTACTTTGTTATAGTTTAACTAAATACTAAAATCCCCCCCCCCCCTCGCGGGAGGATACATGTACATATCATTGAACCAAGATATTATTATTGGTGATAACAACAGCCTGGACCTGATCAGCGATCACTTTCTCGGACATTGGACGATACAGTGCAGTGTTAATAAAATTCCAAACTCGCTTGTACAAATGTGGAATCCAATGGTTGAATTAGAAAATGTTTTCTTCGGGATTGCCTCCGCTGCTATTTAATTTTCGCGGTGATAAAATATTTGATAAATGTCCATAACCATTAGAAACATATTTCTGTTAGAGCTCGAAATATTCGACAGTGATTGAGTTAGTTGCAAAGTACAAGCACTACGAAAAACAACAATATATCATGGTAAAAAAACTGAATATTTTCCCAGCAGACACAAGCGTTGAATCAATGTTGGTTTAACGTTGGTCCAACGTCGTAGACGTTGGACCAACGTCAAACCAACATTGATTCAACGTATCGTGTCTGCTGGTAATTTCCCAATAAATGGCCTCATTCTTACTCTCAACATCATTCTGGTATTTGCTGGGACGTATCAAGTAGGTTATATCTCTATAACCTCCTTGAACGTATGAGAGATGATCCAATGAGGCTCACTGACTGGATCCCTGTCATGTCAGAGGAGAGGCTCTGATGACTATTGAGTCAGAGATAGAGGACCCCATAGAGGACCCCAGGGAGCGGAATTACAATTAATAAACTCGCCTGGGTGGCCGCTTTATTATTCAGATGCACCTGATGACTGAGAAATGTGATCCCTGTATTTATTCTCAGATCACATCTATTGTTTGTGTGTGTAAGCTGGTAAAGACTCATCTACTCATGTGGTATATTATGGAGAATAGCATCATAATTATTATATTGTCCTTGCATGGTTATACTACGGTATATACTAGTGTTCACGTATACATCACACTGTGGTGCAATGTCAACTTTCTCCTTATACACTAGATGCAGGAGCGAATTATTTAGTTGATTTGCAATAACTCATGTCGGAGTTAAAGAAACAAAAACATGCTCATACTCCATGATGGTTTAAACCTTGTGATGGTTTAAACCTTGCTCACATGGTTGTTTTTAACAGATGCAATCATAGTTTTAATTACGATCAGCCTGCCTGCCTGCCTGCCTGCCTGCCTGCCTGCCTGCCTGCCTGCCTGCCTGCCTGCCTGCCTGCCTGCCTGCCTGCCTGCCTGCCTGCCTGCCTGCCTGCCTGCCTGCTCGTGTTTTGCTTGCACCTGGTAGATTCGTGTTTACCCATCTAGGCCATGTAGGCCTTTGAACGGAAACCATCGAGGCACACTTCGCTTGTCAAATATACTGCATACTTCATACATCAATTTAGTCAGTTTTATTGATCAATAAGGCCCTCTGTGTGCTATGTCACCGTTTCCGAATTCTATTATTACTTCATATACAACCACTAGATGTCATCAAATGTATGAATAAAAACGAGTACGTTAATTTATCGTATATAACGTAGCCAAACTGCGCAGTGAAGTTGATGGAAAATAAAAAATAAAATAGTTAGATCCTGTGGTCAAAAGAATTGTAAAGGTACATATATGCCCCTGGGCTAATTGTTTGCTGTGGAGAAGTCCGTGTACTAGTTGTGCTCGCCGTAAAAGCTTCCACTATTGACACACTTCCCTTGTGCCCCTCTGGCGACTTGACTTCATCGCCCTCTTGTAAAGTGTTCTACAGAAGTATTGCATGCCAATGTCTAATGCTATCTGAATATGGCACAACTCACGCGTGAAGTGAATGCCTAACAACCCCACATTATGTCCATTGTCACGATGGATATCTGCAGCAATAAGTATACTACTTAAAGCGACACAATCAGGCTAAAATCATAAAAAAATCAGTTTTTCTATTTCGACTTCTTAATATGGCCATAAGATGTGAACATGTCCATAGACTAGAATAATAATCTTGCTGAAGTCTTTTAAATTTTGTGCTGTTGTGGCAGCGTAGCAAGTGTGCCGAAAGCCCCATTTATCAGTTATTCCCGTATTTATTATTTTGTACATACATGTCCAAAATTAAATTTCTTCCTCATTTCTCGCTAAACTGGTAAATGCGAAACACAAAATTTAAAAAAACTTACGCAATTCTAGTCCATGGATATGTTGACATATTATGGACATATCAAAGTGCTAAAATAAAAATACTGATTTTTTATGATTCTAGCCTGATTCTTGGGTAACTTGGGTAACTGTATAAGGTCTTAGGGTTGTGATCGGTTGTGATTGACCAATCACAAGCCTAAGATCTAGGTCAGCCTTATATTAAGTACCCGCCCTGGACAACGAGTGGTAAACACGACACATTGAAACAATGTCGGTTCATTGTTGGCCCACCGTCTGCGACGCTGGCCCAACAATAAACCAACACTGTTTCAATGTGTCGTGTTTGCTGGGAGTGGTAAAGGCTTCAGGTTGGCCAAGTGGAGTCACCCAAGGTCTATCTCACACAAATTGTAAAGTCCTCCACTTATATCTCTGGGCATAATAAAACATCTTGACTATTTCTCGACTATATACGCAGTCCAATATAACGGTGATTTGAGGTCATAATCTGGCTCAATTGACCTCTCGTGTCTCCAGTATTATATCTCGGGTGTCAGTCAAATGGGCGGAACCTTTGAAAATAGATCGTAAACGCTCCATTTATCCCATTTTATTTGCTTTTAATTATCGGTGAAGTTGGTTATTGCCACTCGCTATGGTATTATGTGGCTGTTAGTCTGTGAAGCGTGGATATCAAGTCAAAGTAGCCCCTTATCAACCGAGTTATAGCCCAGGCATGAACACACGTTGGTTCAACAGAGGGCCAACGTGTGTGACTTATGTAGACTATGGACCATCGTTGCCTGAAAAATTAACCCTTTCATATTTTTCATATTAAATTAAGATATAATCAAGTAAATATTTAAAGGATCATTAATATCATAAGGTACACCTAAGTAGTGTTTACTTTACATCCTAGAATTATTTCAGATAGTGTTTAGGTGAAAACCATATCAAACCCTTCACCGTCATGTTAATTCATTTGTGACAACAACATTGTATAATGAGCGATAGGAGAAGAACATCCACTTGATATTCAAATTGCATGGATCTGGAGTATAATGTTTTCTTTTTTCATCGTTAGCAGACAATACCAAACAGGTGTATAACGTCATTTTGTATAATTAACTGCACTTTGAGATAACGATAAAAATCGAGGCATAAAATACGGAGATCGCGATCATACGAATCCCAATTTTGATTCGTTCAAGACCTAAATGATAGAAACTTGACCTTTGTCGAGTTGAAAAGTTACAACTTTGTTTTACTTCCAGCAACCTCCATTAACCCTTTAACCGCCGGTGCCGCATATATTCGGGTTTTCATTTTTAAATTAGCACATTGAGTATCACCTTTTAAACATGCATAACGATAAAATGTGACATCAATCAGCAATATTTGAAAACAGTTGACCCCCATTTTGTCAAATCTGAATAATTTTCACTCACTTGAAGTTGTGGATCGCGTCAGCGAGACACAACTTCAAGTGGGTGAAAATTCAGATTGAATAATTTGGCGGTTAAAGGGTCAAGCGACACATAACTCATCAGCTCAGAAAATACATTACAATGTTCTCGGTCAAACATTATTCAGCTATTTCTCCGACATTCGAATGGCTGCTATAATAGATGAAAAGTCATGACAAATGTCAATTATATGGGGGTGGGTCTCTGGACGTTAAATCGTTATTGATGTTAAGTAATTAATTTGTCGTTGATGTTGAGTTGTGGAGTGACTAGATCCGTGCGCTCCATGTGGATGTAGTGAGGACACGCTAGGGCACCATCTCACGCACACGGATCTCATATCTCATTCCAGTGTACACTAGATGTTCACCCAATGCCGGGTTAATGTTGGGCCACCGTCCGCGACGGTGGCCCAACATTAAACCAACACTGGGATAGCGTATCGTATTTTATGCGATTGACAACTCGTAGACGGTGGCCCAACGGTACAACAACATTGGGTGAACTTAATGCGATGGACACCTAAGCACTGCATGGAAATCCTTCATTCAGCAAAATCTGATACAACATCCAGGACCAAAACTGGGCCAACGTTAAACACTTTGGCCAAACGCACATCCAACGTGTGTGTGTCTTTGTGGACTTTTGCCCATAATTATCAGTATTTATAAAGCTTTAACCGAAAGGCAAGTCATTATTATTAAACAGTGATTTAATCATGTTAATTCCGTTATTAGTCTCAAAACTGATCCATTCTCTGCTTGGTGTATTTATGCAAACTAATTTATAACAATCTCAGCAGACACGAATCTTCGACCCGGTGCTGGTTTAATGTTGAACCAGCGTCGCAGACGCTGAACCAACATTAAACCAGCATTGAGTCAGTCTCGTGTTTGCTTGGATACTACCGTAATACGACAGATAATCCCGAATCACGCTCACAATGAAAGGAGATGAGCAACACAAGGACATTGCTGTTTGAGGAAGTAGGCTATTTTTCGTGCCTTTCATTATCAGATAATTGGTTAGTTATCCGCCTCGATTAAAATAATCCATACTGAGCTACAGCCGCATGCAAAGCCAAAAGGCAGTAACTGCTTACTTGCAAAGTAAGTTTTACTGCCTGTTGGCTTTGCACGGCAGTGCACTTCTAAAGAATCTAATTATCCCCGTCGTTTTGAAGGATTCCACCCTGAGTCGTATTTGACATGCTAGGCCTATTAATATTCCAGTATTCGTGACGTGTAACGAAGGAATGAAACAGCCTCACATTGGTCCAAGGACATAGAGCACAACCGCATCATCAGTGTATCTTGTATGATGATATTCAATCATTGAACTATTATGATTGTCATAGTGATTGTGTAATATCTCGGATTATTGTGTAAATATAAAAATATGTTTTTCAAGGGTATTTTTTTGTATTGCTGAATTCTGTGAAACGCAGTGACGTCACTGGAAATCCTTTTGAATGACTACTCGGTGAAAATAATGTTACATAAGTCCCCCTTCCTCATACTTCATTGTATTGTATTGCTAGGTGAAAACATTACAGGTCAAGGTTATTGAGTTTCAGAGAATTGAATAATTGACATTATGATTGACATATAATTAACATATAATTTTATATGAACTCTGTATCTATTTCACAATCTAGCAAACAACTTTATTGTTTTATCAAATGAAAAAAGTCCACATAGTGTGGATACTTTGTTTATTGAACAACTAACAAAAAATATTATTTTTTCATTTAAAAAAAAATATTTCACATGTACCTGACAACCTTTATTGTAAGTTTGTGAGGTGAACACCTACAAGTCACGTCACCATGTTATAACATGTTGCTTATGTGTATGTTTGCAGGAAGCCCTTACAGGAGAGACTACGCCAGAAGAGGCAGATATTACAGGACATGGCCAGACCCCTGAAGAGATGGCTGTACTCTCACAGAGACAATCCTTACCCCACCAAGGCGGAGAAAGTGTCTCTGGCCAGGGACTCACAAATGACTCTTACGCAAGTGTCCAACTGGTTTGCCAACGCAAGGCGACGACTGAAGAACACGGTGAAGGATCCAAGACTCAGCTGGCCCAAGATAATCAAAAGGTACAACAGCTACGTGGAGGGCAACCAGGAGCTGCTGAGTATCAGCTCAGATGACAGCACGTGGGACTCCGAGGATGAGGTGCACATGGATTTACCCATCCTGGGGCAAGGTGAGGCATCACAGCGACAATCATCAAGTCGCACAAGAAAGTCCTCCCAACAACACGAGGCGTTGGCCAAATATTGGGCTGATGTTGGGCCAGCGTCGTAGACGATGGGCCAACGTCAGCCCAACATTGGGCCAACGCATCGTGTTTGCTGGGCTGCTACACCCATATAATCTGATAACAATTTTTTATATACGGTTTCAAGCGTGTTTTAGATCAATAGAACATATCACTAATTTTTATAAAATAGTTTTTGCTTTAATTCAATACGTCAATATTGGAGTTGTCTTTTTTTCATAAATATTTTTCGTCATTTGAAACTAGCTCCAAATGACGAAACATATTTATTAGACTCAACGTCTCATGTATACAATGTATGCTTGGCTATAAAGTCATACCTCTAATCACACGCTAATTTCGGATTAAATTTTGGCTCATGCAGCATTAATTTCATATTTGACCAACGTTCCTTGGAATGTTGGTTGGACAGCATTTTACATAATACCTTTTATCTGCTTATACTTAGCATAATGAAAAAAAAAGAATTAGTGGTGTATCGAAAGTCCGTCCCGTTAAACATGTTAAATAAAACCCTCGTTATAGGCCTACATGTCATATATTTATAAATTTACTCAGCTCAGATGTGCAAGTATGAATGACATTATTCACTAAGTAAGTGCCACTGATTTTTTTGCATCAAGATCAGTACTTACAATACTCTTTCGCTGTTCCCTCGTTTTCTGTTGAGGAAACGACCTCGTTTGCAAGGCATTGACCTTGGACCAAAAAACATCTGAACGTAACATCATTTATTATGGAAATCGGGGTAGTCTCCTGACAGGCGATACAAATGTCCATACAGGCCGGTCATCACAGACAAACACCTGCCCGTGGGGGGTCGGGGGCCGTAAATTATAAACTAGATCAGGCATCATTGTGGAGAATGGGGTACTCCTGTATCAACACGAGACACTCATCCATTGTTGGATCAATGTTGGTCCAGCGTCTACGACGCTGGCCCAACATTGATCCACCAATGGATGGATGTCTCAAGGATTCAGACATCTGGGATGAGCCGGGATACCCTTGAGCACACAATCCCCGGTGACTTGGTGGACAATGCAGTTTTCAGGCTTCTGGTCAGGTGAAATGGCTGGCTTTGTCTCCCGGGCTGGGACGACATGATTTGTGGATAATGAGGCCAAGGATCTGAGAAGTAGGGGATGTTTTATCTCCCATTATATTCGACAAAGAGGGTGTCCTGACACGTACTACAATAGTCAGAAAAGAAAAAAAGAATACGAGGTTTAGTTTAGTGGCCTGACCATGTGTTGGCTGTGGGAATCTGAGTCACTATCTTTACAATCGTTTTTACGATCGGATAGACACATTAAAAAAGTATCCTTAACCCTTTCAGCGCGGGGATCGACTTCAGATCTGACGGGATCTGACGTTAATACACGTCAGGCTCTAATAAAAACATGTATGATGATTTCAAATTGAAAAACCTTTGCTCTTTTGGTTTATATAAAACTAGTCAATGTCATTTTGCTTCAAATGTGCCATATGCAAACAATTATGTGGAGCCTTTCTCTATTATACCATACAGTGAAGTAAGTACCCCGTTTTTGTCTTGGAGCGAATGAAGAAATTCAGTCTCTGTCAATTAATTTTATTGTCGAGTTGGATAAACCCAGTTTATTGATGCGATGCTTCGGAAAAAAATAATATTTATTCATGATGTGAATGATAGTGTCGTGACAGAAAATAAAGCGACTTTAAAGAGTGTCATTAGCGTGTTGCACACCCATTGGAATAATAGTGGACCGTAAGTGGTTCGTAACTCAATATGAACATCCTATATGACACCAGCCAATCAAAACACACACAATATGTCAGGCGATGACGTGTATGTGTGTGACTGAGTGACATACAGCCCAGGACTAGGCAGTAAATCATAATTATCATGATTATAGGCTACGAATTTAATGATTCTGTTATATTGTACAGATGTGCCAATTTACAATTTTGCAAAATAAGAATACATTCATCATCATTTGGTTAAGTCACTAATGTTCTATTCTGCCGTGCAAAGCTTATCTTAACAGTAATCACATACTGCCTTTAAATTTAGGCTTTGCAGAGCAGTATAGAACCACTACATTACTGTGTAGATGTCAAAACGTTTGTCAAAGCAGACACGGAAGTCAAGACTCAAATGATTTGCCAATGTTGATTTAATGTTGGATCACGGCCGCAGACGGTGGGTCAGCTTTACATCAACATTGGGCCAACGTCTCTTGTTTACTGGGATATATAAAACCTTTAAAAGTTACAATATTAAACTTTTATGCCCATCGAGTTGACTTTTTCAATCTGATTATGTTATACATTTTATCAGTTAGCTCTGCTCAGATCATGCTGATTGAGACATACGGGTCTTACTAACATTACATCTTTCAACACACGAATGCAGTTAGATATGTGATATGTGATTTTAATATAACACACATATAGACACACATTCTCATTAACAATAACAGTAATTTGATCGACTAATGAAACAGATTAAAAACGACAATAGTCTTGATCAGCAGGATAGGGGTTGGTTCCCTTGTGCTTACCAACGTCTTAGAAAAATACCCCCCCTCAGTTAGAAACTAGACACACTACAGGGCATGATATCTCCTCGTCTAAATTGAGCCGTCTCAACATGCTTTGTGTCGATATTTTGGTTTTCTAGCTGAACCAAAACGACTTTTTTTGACGCTGTCTGTGTATCGGACGAATAGCTACACATTTCAATCTTCTATGATAAACATGATAAACACTGATAAAAATGCCCACGCCATTTGAGAGATTATTTTTATTGTTCAGTACCGGTAAGTAAATTACTAGACATACATGACGTTTTCTGGTTACTGGGCGACAATGAGCCTAAATATGTGGAGGTGTCTGTCTTACTACAATATTATGGGGTTGCTTTGCCAAGGATTCTTATATCGATCGTTTATAGTGTGCCTCAGACCCGAATAGTACATATTATCGCCCATAACAACGCATATCAATCCGACTAAGTGCTGGCGGAACACAGGGTATGTTATAATTTAGACAGTCAGCTGTCAAATATAGACATTTAGCTGTCATACTATCTTGTCGTCAACAATAAGATAGAAGTACTTCTGGCGGTTAACAACAATAATTAAGATTTTAGGCGGCGTCAGTATCGTAAATTGTAATGGCACATTTGGCAAACACTGCGGCGGATTGAAACTTTATTCTAACGAGTATATGGGTTTTTTTAAAAAGAACCCTTCAGTACTATTACCATGCAACCTCAGGAGAGCCCTGCAAGGGTTCTCCTGGGGTTGCATGGTAATAGTATACTAGAGGGCTCCTTCTAAAGAATCTATATTGTTTAGAGTGTATATCATGTAGGGGGTAGGCATCTTTCCAATGAACCAAAAGCTAATCTGACCTATTAATAATACCAGTAAACACAAAAAATTTGCATAATATTTGTACAATGTTGGACCAACGTCGAAGACGTTGGGCCGACGTTGCAGGTCTACAAATGCTATGCAAATGTGTTGTGTTTGCTGGGATATCTATACCAGTGTATAGGATAATTTATTTTGAAAAACAAATTTAGTGTCTTGTAAAAAATGTTGTTTTTTTTTTACAACACTAGCTGTCCCTTTATTATGTTTACGACGCAAAATAATTCTTCAATAATAATAATTGGGCTTCACAATGACAATATCTGTTCAGTTGCTTTGTCACAGTACAAATTATCTTTTAATAATACGACTTGTGTGTATGATACAGAGTTATCTGCATACACAATCTCACTCGACATGCATGTGTACAATATTTACAAGTAAATTTTAATACAATGACATAGTGTATAATAAATATTGTATTTGGTCGTTATCTTGGCCCACGTTGATCTTACTTACTTGCATCTGGTGGCATGAAAGCTCATAACAGTTTTTGTGGCGCAGATATTATCAATATGTAATTAAAGTCTGCGTATTTGTGGTAAACCACACAACTATAACTATAATATACAACTTCAGGGTGACTCGGTGTATACATTAAATATATCCTATACGGACATCAGATAACACCTCGTAACATCATTATTACAATGCTCATGTGTTATCTAATGTAACGTGTTCGTCCAAGCCTCGATATGCATAAAAATGGTAGATGAGACTCAGCAACACTCATCTAGCCATGAGTACTGGCCATCACAGCAGACACTAGACGTTCTATCGATGTAGGAACGACGCTGGAACAACGTTTAATAAATAAATAAAGTTAAATCGATTGAGAAATATTGAGAAATCAGAGGAAATGGTGCGTTGTAGATCAGCCTGACGTCATAGGCGTCCAACATTGATTCAACGTCCTGTGTCTACTGTGATTAACTTCGGAGCAGTCGTCACAGTTACCTAAATGTTGTCATCAAGGTGGTGAACATTGTTATGTCAGTGACTGTCTTGTCACAGTCAGTGACTGTCTTGTCACAGTCAGTGACTGTATTGTCACAGTCAGTGACTGTCTTGTCTTGTCACAGTCAGTGACTGTCTTGTCACAGTCAGTGACTGTCTTGTCACAGTCAGTGACTGTCTTGTCACAGTCAGTGACTGTCTTGTCACAGTCAGTGACTGTATTGTCACGGTCAGTGACTGTCTTGTCACAGTCAGTGACTGTATTGTCACATTGTCACAGTCAGTGACTGTCTTGTCACAGTTAGTGACTGTCTTGTCACAGTCAGTGACTGTCTTGTCACAGTCAGTGACTGTATTGTCACGGTCAGTGACTGTCTTGTAACAGTCAGTGACTGTCTTGTCACAGTCAGTGACTGTCTTGTCACAGTCAGTGACTGTATTGTCACAGTCAGTGTCTGTCTTGTCACAGTCAGTGACTGTCTTGTCACAGTCAGTGACTGTCTTGTCACAGTCAGTGACATTTTATATCATGTCACAGACTCCCGCCTTGCGGGTTCAATCCCCACTTGGTGCATGTTTTATAAATAGCATGTTTTTTTCCTCTGAACGTTGGGACATTGAATCGATACTGTGTCATTGTGCAAGGCACTGCACCCTAGGTGCTTCACTTCACTCAGGTATAAATGAAAACCTGGTGGAACAGTGAAGAGGGAGTAAAATGTAAAGTAGGCTGATACATACTTGATATCAGACTATAACGCTGCACATTTACCTTTAGATCTATAGCATAATAAATAAACTTTCATTCATTTGCTGGGCGGGGGCCCTAGGGTAGTGGTTAGCACCGCTGCCTTTCACGCCAAAGTTCGGGGTACGGTTCCCGGTCTCGGCGGTTTGAAAGAAACAAAAAATGTTTCTCCCCTGTCCCCGTGTGATAGTCAGTATTGTGGGGAGCCTCCGTGACCGAGAGGTAGCGTGCTCGGCCTCAGACCGCCAGGGCTCGAATTGAAATTGATTGTCAGTGGTTCAACACATACGTGAAATTATGTCATTATGACTTTACACACAAAACAATATATGTCACAGTTCTCTGTGATAAAATATAGTCACTCCAACGCTAAGGAAGATAGTATATACTCACGCCATTGTCGACTCGAAACATTAATTATTTAGAGAATTCACACGTATGGCGTGAACAGTGCATAATGCAGATTGCAGTATAGCTCATCACACCATATGCTATTAAACACGAAAAGTTCAGCCAATGTTGGTACAATGTTGGGCCAGCGTCGAAGACGCTGGGCCAACGTTGTACCAACATTGGCTGGACGCTCCCTGCTAAACGAACAAATCAATTTATGAGCGGTCATATTTACATGTCACGAAATGCTCGTTATGTGTGACTGTGTGAGGGCCTGATAGTAAAGGTCAAGCGGTGAGGTCAAACCCCTGAGGTCAACCAACACCCGGGGTCAATCACAGCTGAGTGGAGGAGAGCACAGACCTGGTGTCTATTGTGATGTTGGGATTGATCATGCATTTAGAACATAGCTTCTAACTCCATGGATTGATCAAGTCCATCAAGGTTTTATATATTTTTCAAAGGCGAGACACACACAATGCTGGTTTAAAGTCGGGCCAGCGTCGCAGCGGTGGCCCGACATTAAACAACGATAAATCACCCCCTTCTCCAATTTTTTTCACACATGCAGCATTGGGTAGATATTGGGCTTTATGTGTCGTGGCTGTAGGCATTTAAATACTACCTAGCAGATGCTGCGCATGGTGTGCACACATGTCATTCCTCATTAGGGGTTTAGTATACTTGTTCATATGAATACCAAAACTAGTATACTTGCTCATACCAAAACTACACAATTATGTATAACAAGTTACTAGCAATCCGTGAGAATTAACCATGCATACTTAAAAATACAGGGATTTGAAATTTCATGTTCGGTTACCATGGTTACTGATACGTTTCTGATGATGACATTTAAACTGTTTATTTTTATGGCACATAGACTTTCAATACCAACATTAAATGAGTACTGAACAGAACGAGCACTATCTTTTAATCCACACAAGCATCATTTGGAATCACAAAGGACTTTACCATCAAGATTACATCAGGTCATGCTGGCAAACGCTCATTATTTTATCCGTTTAATCTTAATAGGACTATTATTACTGTGGAATACTTGATGTACGTGATTATAGGATGATTAAGACTACTACCAATCATTACATTTCAACAAAGTCGTTAATTTGTCAAGGTTTTGCGAACCGTTCATCGTGTTCATATAGACCCTCATTAATTATGTATGGTGCAGAGACAGAGTACATGGATGAGTGAACAATGGCCGCAAAATCGACCTATAAGTCCAACGCTGTCTTAACCATGGGCCGATGTCTGAGACGTTGGCCCAACATCAGGACATAGTTTGAGTAATGTATGTTGGGTTTCCCGTAAGAGGCTGATAAGCTGTTATTGGTCTTGAGCTTAATCACGACAAAGTGCAGCCCTAAGTTCCGGGTCAACATTATCTAATACTTTTTAACCGTTTACCCGCAGATGCCGCCCGGATTCGTTTTTTACATTTTGTAGTAGCACATTACTAGTACATATCGGCTTTTAGACCTGTTAAAGATAAAAAGTGACATTATTCAGCAAGATTTGAAATTAGTTAAAGGGACCCCTTGGGATGAGACATTTTCAATGTTGGCAATTTTGAAAATTTAACTTATATGAAGCCATATAGCCTACTTAACTAAAAATACAAAAAAGGCAAAAAAACAATTTTAAAGCACCGAAAAAGAGTGAAATAGTTATATTTCCAGGTCGTATATTGCCATGTAAACAAAACAAGTCAGCAATATGCAGCACTTCATACCACATATTCCCACGTCTTGGCCGAGGTGATCAAAGCAATCGCCGCTCATTGGTGTCTGATTGGTGTCTTATAGTCAGGACATGAGGTGATACACCTGCAACACTGATTGTCTGCCCAACGCTGGGCCGATGGCATCAACATGTGGCCCAGTCCTGAAGAACATTCAATCGTCCTTCAGCATGTGTTTAGCTATACAAAAAGTTTGTTTGGGTTTTAAGCGGTTTCCTGGAAATATTAATAAGAAATATTTATAAAAAAAATAATTATGATCTGGGGGATACACTACTTCATTACAAAACTAAAAACGAAAATTGATGTCATCCCAAGGGGCTGCTTTAACACCCATTTTGCCAAATTTGAATAATTTTCACTCACTTGAAGTTGTGGATCGCGTCAGCGAGACACAACTTCAAGTGTGTGAAAATTTCAATTGAATAATCTGGCGGTCGAAGGTTTAAATGAGCCCAATGTGGACACGTGTGAGATTGATTACGCCCCATGGACTCTCTACTCATCTCCACTGCCCATACTCAACCTTTACTCAGACAACACTCGACCGAATGCATTTTTAGACAACGAACCATAACAACTTCCAAATCGGACAACAACCTATTGAATGTTATTTATAGTATCTTATCGGCCCGTTGTGTGGTTCGGGTGGGTGCCCTGGTCAAAGCTGACTGTGCTCGGAAAGTCGGAGATCGCGGGTTCAAACCCACTCTGGCCTTCAAGTTTCAAAGAAACAAAATGTTTCTTCCCCGCTCACTCGTTATATTGGGGAGAACCTCCGTGACCGAGAGGTAGCGTGCTCGGCCTTAGACCGCCGGGGCTCGAATTTCGAATCCTGTGTCTGAAGGGCAGTGTCATCTCATTCATCCCACCATCCCTTGGCCCAGTTTAGCCTATGTGTGCACAAAGGTGGTCTAAAACTCCATTCATTTCATTTCTGTGGTTCAGACACAAGACAACCCAGCAAACACACAAGCACACAAGCACACAAATAAACAGCAAGCGTATTTGTATAACATTTGTACACAATTACAAATGTTATACAGATGTTTTTTGTTTGCTGGGGACTGTTGTTACATTAAAGATTCAATGGCAGCCTAAATTCAGGATATTTTTCGTGCTACATTATTTAGCACCCATGTAGTTCAATAAAACAACAACAAGACAAGACGTCATCATACATTCGCGCATATCCTGGTTTATGATGTAAATACGTCAAAAAATGTTAAAAGATTCAAACATATTTATCATGTTTATAATCTGAGAATAATTATTTAGTGGAAACATATTTGTACTTAACATTATCTACAGGCTATGTACATGAATTATTCTGCTGTCTACCGTGTCCTAAAATTAGTTTACGACCAGCAGTAAATAATAGAACTACCAGCATTCTTGCTTCTCTTTTATGTCTTAACATCCTATATCTTATGATGGAAGAACGCTGACATTATAGTCCAGACTTAGGTGTGATTCTTCCTGGGATAGGCACAACCCGTGCATGGATGGCTAAACGAAACAACAATAAACCAGGATATTATGGGGAAGAGTAGAATAGTATCACACTCTCTAGAAACATATTTTAAAAATATTGATTTGATACTCAGTGGCTTTCAAAATAAATGATAATAATATATTGACACTCTGTTGACGATTTGCTCGTGGATTGATTTGTGACTGTTCAAGAAGACCAGGTAGTATCACCTACATTAATAATAATTATTATTTACATCAATGTATACATTTTTTTTGCTGGCTCAACTAGATAACCTGTTTTTCAACATGGGTCATTGAAGATAAGAAAAATTAAATATTTAGACCTAAATAGCATGAATGGAGTTCACCCGGTGCTGGTTTAATGTCGGTCCAGCGTCGTAGACGGTGGACCAACGTCAAACCAGCATTGGGTACACGTATATAGTCTATGTTTCACGTATCTGCTCATGATACCTCAATAAAAACAACGTTGGGAAATAGTTCAATAAAGAACTGTGATTGAGGTCAAACTCATTTACACAGCGTTTCAGAAGCGTAAAACATGATCACAGCTCTGACCTAAAAATAGGACTCCCAACAAACAAGAATCGTATAGTGAGACCTTGCTACGTGGAGTGGTGTGATGACAAGATGGCGACCTTTATCGACTGAAAACAAAAATGATGACGTATTCCTGCCAAATTAAAAGCAGATGAAGTGAAAAAAATAGGATGTTGGCCCCACGTTCTGGATTTAATTAATTTAGATATTATGATGGTTCAGCATTATCATGATTATGTTGCATTGTCATGAGATTAACACATGTTAACATCCCATGGTGATTGATTGTGTTAAGAAGTCGAATGAATGTTACATAGTTTGTGAACGATAATAGAACTACGTCAGACAGACGTATTAACACTTACAACCCTGAAATATTTTTGTATAAACCAAAGGGTTTTATGAATTTGCAACCATCAGAAATGTCTTAGTTAGCTCTTTCCGCTTCATTCGAATACATATGTTATGTTATGGTCTAAGGCCATAAGAAATGTTTTTTATTTGTCAGTGCGGGGACCGTCTTTATACGTCAGAATCTGACGTCTACAGAGTATTTTGCCGGTCCCCACAATGATAGGTTTAGGTACTGGTTACCGATAGTATCCCGCCTGATTTGCATGAATTCGTTGCTTAATACTAGTAGTTGATTTTAATCAATCATCGGTATTGTTATCATCGAAACTGTAGAGGGCCTACTCTTGGTAGGACTAGGCCTTCTGTTTGAAGGCCTACTGCAGCTTAGAATGTGTATGAGGCCTATATTGTTGTTTTCGCCAATGAGAAAGCTATAGAGCTATGTAGGCATTGGCCTAAGTCGTAATAAGCCGATCAAGAGGTAAGCATGGTAAGCGGCGACATAGCTTACCTGCAGGATTATATTACCTACATGTCCTAAGCCACCGTTGCCCTATGACCTCTATAATAGCCTTGTACAATGTCTACGTCAATCCCAAACACTAAACAGTCAGATAATCACTTGTACACATAGCTAGCTACTATCAGGTACGCCTATATGTTATCACACACAGTCTAACAGAATTTACGTTATTTCCTAAAATATATTTTTGGCTACAAGCGGATTTATAAAAAAAGACATCGATACGAATGCTTTATATTTTCTAAGACAGGTAGGCTTATGGGTGCTAAATACGTGATATATAGGCCCTAGGCCTAATAGGTTTAATTCAAAAGCCACATTTTTGAGATAAGCATAGGCCTCAAAACGACAAGACAAATATGTAAGCGCTGGGGGGGGGGGGAGTGGGGGTCAATAAAAAATAATATTTCAGTCTTGGAAATGTAGAGATAAGTATAGGCTATAATGCCTATAGTCCTACCAAGTTTGAATCTACGACGGACCGGATGTTTGAAATTGTTGTTGTTGCTCCAAACTGTTCAAAGATTGGAGGGTGATTATGAATCTGAAATAACAATTTGGGGAGAATAATCATTGCGGCCAGGTCAAGCCAAATCATAGTCACTTATACATCATGAGATAGTAGTGCTTAGCCATAGCCCTATTTTTATAACATATGTATCTTTTTTATAGAGCTGTAAACTTACTGGTCTAAGATATAGCCTAATAACATTAAGTTGATTCACAGTTAGGATTGCAGTTATCATATTTATGGCTCGCCTATAAAGTCTCTTAAATTTAAATAACTTCTTATTCCGCACTTCTTATTCAGTCACGTTAGCGGGTTATGCCCAAATCTATCCTCAGATTTAATGTGTCATGCATGCGCGAGCGCGTAGCCTGCATCATGTGCATGTAGCCTGTAGGTATACAGATTATGTGGTTTGTGTACAGTGCATGTCTGTGGCTATGGCAGACATATTGGTAGACACTCTGGTAGTAGACACCTGTGACAACCACATTGTCTTTCTCAAGCTACGACCTACGGGTTCTACATCCAGAAACTGCCAGGTAAATAGTCAGTTATTATACACTATACTGGTATACAACATGACGTAAGTTTTGTAGATGCCTACTAGGACAAATTGTAGATGATAATGATATTAGTGTTGATGTAATAAATTCCTCCCTTGTGAATAGTGAACTAACGATGAAGGGCACAGCCGCAGGAAGTAAGATCAGCGAGGTATAACTTGACGCCATGTAAATTGTTGGTTTAGTGTTGGGCGAGCGTTGTATATTGTGGACCAACATTCAACCAGTATCGGGTTAGCGTTTCGTTGTTGCTGTTTCATATGTTGCTGTGAAGTCTTCCCATTCACATGATTCATAGCATCAGGAAACAAGATAAACTATTTTAATTAGCCATGTCTGAGAACATGGCTATATACCTGTGACATGGCTTGGCTATCAGTATGATACATGATATAGACCGTCAAACGAAAATGACATCGTTATCAGGGTTATTAGTTTTATACTTAGGGGATCACCATTCAATCTCCGGGGGGGGGGGGGGGGGGGGTGCTGAAGTTTTTGTCGCGGACAAATTATTTATTTCAACCCGGCTCGGCGGCGCGCTAAATAATTCAAATTATATTACTTGCTTTTTGCAAAGCCAAAGGCAGTATCTGCTTACTTTTCAAGTAATCAGATAGGCCTACTGCCTTCGGACTTTGCACAGTGGTTCTCGAGGATTTCTTTTCATGCAATCTATTCATTCACCACGGGTATGGAAACCGTAGCCCCTATTTATTTATTTTATCTATTTTTTTATCGGTCTAAGGATTAAAATCTGGAATAACCAGAAATAATCCCTGCATTCATAACTTTCATGGTGTATGATTTCACATAATGGAGTTTTAATTTGATAATAAATCTGGCTTTGTTCTGTGTGGATTACCATGCTTAACCTAACGTTAGATTTAGTAGATTTATCTGTTTATAAGATTAAAAGACAAATTGCTGGTCTCCACGTGACATAAGTAGAGGCTTGCGAAGGTAAATCGTCTCGTTCAGTAGGCCCTATGTAGCATGTAAACAACAATGATATAACTTTTCCTAATGGTTTATTAACGGTTAATAATAATATTGGAGTAGCCTAGCTATTAAGCAAAGTAGGCTTATATTTACTCATTATCTCACAAAGGGACATTCTGTTTTGTTTACCATGTTTACAGCATTCTCATCGTAGAAAATCCCACATCCCAGCAAACACGGGGACTTCACCCAATGCTGTTTCAATGCTGGCCCACACGGTGGGCCAACATTGAAACAGCATTGGGTGGATGCCCCTTGTTTGCTGGGAGCTGTCTTATCATGCGAGGCCAACTTGCAGTAGGCCTACCTGTAACTGCTTACTTTTCAGGTGAACAATTACCGCCTTTTGGCTTTGTTCATACCTCCAAAGGGCGGCCTGTCTATGCCAGGCTTACCTTTGGCACACTACGGTCAATATTGAAACAGGATATGACGTGTCAAGTGTCGAACTGTAACGAGGTCATAAAGGGCAGTAGTGAGGTGATGTGGTGTTCGAAGACAAACATCCAGCCCATCAAATACGAGGTAGGGTCCACCAAGGATACTAGTTCTAGTATCCTTGGGTCCACCATGTCCATAGACCCGATTTTAAGCCCGATGCTGGACCAACTACTCCCGCTCGGACGCTGGTTCAGCATCCAACTGATAGTCACTGTTAGATCAGCAAAAGCTCTCCACAACGGCGAACGCTTTCCGATGCAACGTAATAAGATATTGTGGCATCTTTCCTACAGTAAGGCTTGACTCGCGAGGCCGTGTGCCGTGTTCTCGTACAAGTTACGATATATCGTAGGCTTATGATTGGTCGAGATGGCCATCTCGACCAATCATAAGCCTACGATATATCGTAACTTGTACGAGAATACGGGCCCAGTCGTGTACGTAGGTTAACCGTTAGTTCACTAGCTAACTACACAGTGGTTTGTAATAATAATGATTGTAGTCAGGATTGTTGTTGTACAGGCCGCATGTCTGATTGTGGGCACACCCGCATTGAGAAACTTTAATGGTGTCAATATACGCGCAAATGCTATGATTAGCTGCATGTCCGAAAAATCCAATTTAGATGAGAGCCCTATGATTATGTTGTAAGTGATGTATCTTTGAACTGGATACTACGTGATCATGGTGATAGGCTGCCTACTCGATCATGGAAACGGTGATATGGTTGTATTTCCACACCAAAGCTTAGATATATTACAAGCCACAGGTCAAATATGAAAAACAAGTTGTGTCTCGCTACCGCGACCCACAACTTCCAGTGTGTGAAAATGACTCGTATTTTGTTTAATTTAAAACCAATCATTTTTAAATCTTGATGTTTAAACACACATTTTATTCCCAATATCTGTGATTTGCTCGGCTAACGAAACGGATTAAGAACGCTCAGGTTATCAATGCAGTTTTAATGTTGGTCCGACGTCGAAGACGGTGGGCCAACATTAAAAAAACGTTGGCTGTTATGGATTTTATACTATTTATGTGAAATATATGTATGTAGGCCTACTGGTCGTTTAATAAACAATTATTTACTTAGTTTCAAGAACATTTTTATCCTGGAACAGTGTTGAATGAATAACATTCAAAATAATGCAATGCCGTGAATTTATGCGAAAATGAAGTTTGAAGGGTTTACCCTAAAAGTGCTACTCAAAGTCTATATCCGTTTTAAACAATACTATATTTGTAAAAATGAGCATAAAACTGGCTATATTGAAGCGTGTTTTATCGGTAGCGAGAGACAACTTAAAGTGGGTGAAAATTTAAATTATATAACTTTGCGCAATAATCATGTAGTTAATTCTATTCCTATTTGAATATATATTTAGTATAATATAAATATAGAGTAGCCTACTGTTGCATAGTGGGAGTGAGTGCTTTAAAAGAACCGTTATTAAACATGTTAAACAAGTTAAATAAATAAATATAGTTAGTATAATAATGGCACAGGCTGGAGAAATGCTAGAGAAACATTGATTTAGGTTATGCAATATTATTATCAATGACTATGAAACGTCTGATGTTGCTGCTAACACCATTTATAAAGGATAAACTAAGACTGCGAGCTAAATCATGTAAATGAACCGACTGGCATTTTTGTCCAACGAACTTAACATGGTAATGCCATGAACAGAATTCCAAGAACATTTCGCAACACCAAAACAAACAGAGGCGTAGTCTGACCTGCTGCCAAGTTTGATTCGTGTTCGCTAGAGGGCAGCAGTAGACGGAGAACATATGTCGTGAGTACCCACCATCTGGAGTGACGTTATTTACCGAATTTCACATTTAGCAGACGCACCTCATGTCATGCTCACAAAACACAACTAAAACATCCACATAAAACCAGTATGTGTGCGTGTTTTTTAGACAACATTTCAAGTGGGTAGTGTTTTGGGATAGTCATAGCGGCTGCTAGAAAATGTGGCAGTTTTCATGAACAGTGAATTACACGTTCATTTCATTTATCATGTTTAAAGCTGCATAACTGTTTTGTGTACAATATGTATGTAATAGTGGTAGGGTTATGGGCCAATATAATGTTACATTGGCCAACACCAAACCGCCTTATAGCAAGTACTAGACGTTGAACTGAATCGGCATAATGTTGGGCCAGTAACGCAGACGATGTGCCGACATTAGTCTGCCATTGGATCAATGCCTCGTGTTATCTGAGATACAAAGTCCAAATATTCAGTGGTAGACGTCCTGAGACTAGGTCAAAAAACTGTTGGGAATCGTTTACAGTAAAGTCCGATGTTTTAAATATTATTTTATTTTACCGCATAGCGCGATATATATCATCGTATGTGATGATTTTCGATAAAATAAAATTAAGTAGCATTTTGACTATATTTTGAAATGCCCATGAGATACAGAATAAAGAAATACAAATGTTTTTCAAGAAAATCATGAAAATCAGAAGAGCGATAAAGATGATTTACATCACTGAATTTTAGCGCTATTTCCGCTAACAATTTCCCATGAACTGGGGAGAGCGTCTTAATGGTGGGCCAATGGCTCAGATGCTGGCCCACACTTAAAAGCACCATACTGAAATAGAGTGTTATTTTACAGGTGGGTGACATTCCCCATACCGGTACCTAAATTAAACCTGACATTATATACAAATATCACCCATATCACACAAAGTAATAACTCCTAGACATGTCTAAATGACATGAGATATTACACTTTTTTACTGTTAATTGTATATATGACCACTGAAAAAAATAAGAATAATTTAAAAAAACTTCCCTTTTTTTTCAATGATGATCGTTATCTGCCACTTGGTACTTTTAATGTCCTGATTCTACAGACAGTGTGTCTTACTCCGCTGTGATCAGGCTTGTTTTGGTGGGGCAACAATATTTTAAAAAAAACCTTAAATCCTTAATAACTCAGTAACCGGGGAAGTAAAATTAAAAATTAAAACACCATTCTCCATGGATTAATATTTTGAATGAAATAAGCAAAACAGTTATGCAGCTTTAAGTACACCGACAAAATATGTAATGCAAACCGTGGATGAACTGAACAATACGGTTATCAGTTGGTTATCACTAACTTATCAGTACGTTTGCAATTATTGATCTGAATTGAGTACTATACGCTGTCATTTGGCAGGAATTGAATAATCATATTTATTAAGAAATGGTACTATACGCAATCTATTGAATTTAGGCCTATTTCAATGAATCGATTTTTTACATATTTTCGTTACCAGGGGTTACGGGAATACGCAGCTTCTCTGTAGCCCTATTTTTTTAACACGAGATTTCATGTTGCTTTAATTTTGTGCTTACGTCTGCACATCCAATCGGCATTTCGTGATTTTATTTCTGCAAATGGTTGGTTTCATCGAATGAACACTTGGTGAGAGTCTGCATGGTTGGTGTATGTACATGCTGTGTGCGTCTCGAGGAAGTTTTTTGCGATGTTCTCGCCTGGCGTCAAATCATACTCAGCTGGAGCTGAGAGCTAAGAATCCTGCTAATCTCGTCTAAAACTTATATATTGTGGCACTGGGTGATGTTTGTAATCTTTCCATTTTCACCTGTTTACTACTATTAGTCGTGTTACTATTCACAGCTAGTTTTTCATCATGTGAAATGATGTTCATCAACATGAACTATAATTCAATTGTGACAGTTTTTACCCCTCGGCCCGTTGGGCCCGAAGGGGTATTGTCTTCCCCTTCGTGCGCCGCCGCCGCACACACTCTTTTGGCTACTACACCAGCATGGTGCAACAGATTAAATTCATAATTCACACAAACATTCAACCCCTCTCGGCACTTTTTTTTACCCAAGGTCATAGGTCAAAGGTCAAGGTCAGAGATTTAAAAAAATTCTTGTTAACGCGATAACTTGAAAAATAATTATTGGATCTCTTCAATTTTTTACGTGAAGTTACCCATGAGTATGGAAGTCACCTGATTAGATTTTCAGCTTTCCACCGATAATCAAAATGGCCGCCACCTGGCGACTAATTTTTTTTTTTCGATATAATTTTTTTTTTCATAATTCCCTTGAAACCTGGTATATTTAGGTTTTCAGGGTCTGCGAGTCTGTTGGCATTGTCCGTTTTCGCGTGCAACCGGAAACGAGGCTATGGCGGCCATCTTTATTTTTTAATTACAAAATTCCTTGTTAACGCGTTAACTTGAAAAATAATTATTGGATCTCTCCAATTTATGTGGTGTTGCCCATGAGTATGGAGATGACCTGATTAGATTTTCAGCTTTCAACCGAAAATCAAAATGGCCGCCACCTGGCGACAAATTTTTTTTTAAACTTTTTTTTTCAGAATTCCCTCCAAACCTGGTATATATATATAGGTCTGTGAGTCTATTAGTATTGTCCGTTTTCATGTGAGACTGAAAACGAGACTGCGGTGTTTTATTTTTTCGTGTGCTGTTTGTCTGTAAAGGGGCTGCAGAAAATGATAGTTTTCAAAAATATCGACCGCGATTATGTAGCTATAAAGATGAGATCAGGGACTGGGTGATGGTTTAGACAGCAATAACTGCCTAATTTTCAAGTCAGCAGTTACTGCGGTTTGTCTTTGCCCTTCCAGTGCTGTGGTGGTGTAAACCATGTGAACAGGTCTGTGAAGAGATAGTAAGTGGGGGAGACACACGCTAAACGTCCGCATCTCCCCAGGTAATGTCTGTTTGATAGACGAGATGGTCCCTTAATTTGAACTATCTCTGGTATGCATGCAACTGACATGGTGGCCAAGACAAACGGTGAATAGTCCTATTTTGCAACGGGAATATCATCATATCATTGAATGGATTGGCAATGTGTTTTTTTATGTTATTTTCTTGTGTGCAGTTCGTGGTTTTTATTTCGGCTAATTTGGCGTTGTAGCTCTAGATTAAAAAACAATAACAACTCAATTATTTGACCATTAGGAATGTCTCGTACATTGAGACGGTCTGCTTCCAAATGCAGTCACTATTCAAGAGAAGATTCCAGCAAACACGAGACGTTGGCCTAAGGTTGGTTTGATATCAAACCAACCTCGGGCCAACGTCTCGTGCTGGCTGGGGTTACCTTGCTGCAGGAGTGGTCGGGCGATTTTCACGGCTTATTTTGGCTTCCAGATGCCAGCCATTGCCTTAGGGAACACCTGCAAGTCGTTTCTTGGCAATCACTTCTAATTTGCGGGGAATGAATTTCCGGATTATGTGATGCTGCCACTACATCTACATCTGTGCAGACCACATAATATTCCCGACTCCTTCTTTGACCAGGTTGTCTCAACAGATATGCTAACACAACATAATATCATTTTGAGTAATGTGTCTGTGCCAAGCCGTCTGATCCAACATTAAACCGACATTGTTGGAACGCTTTAAGTTTACGTTGTATACCTTGATACTCACTATTTTCACGTCAGTTTCATGGATTGCAAACTGAGGTTTTATTTTGCAATGCTATAGTATATCATGAATATACACCAACAGAAAAATTCAAAGTTGTGTATTATTATATAAACTGATATATACATATCTAAACAGTAAGCTACATACCCAACAAACACAGAACATTTGTATAACATTTATACAACGTCGGCCCAACGTCTTCGACGCTGGCCCAACATTGTATAAATGTTATACAAATATTTTGTGTTTGCTGGGTAATACTGCTCATTGCATTTTTGGTTGTGTATGTTAATATTCAATAAATTGCCGGATAAAAATTAATCGTGATAGTTTACTTCATATTCATGATTATCAGTGTCTGGTATGGTTTAGCGGAGCAGTTTGTTACTCATTTTGGGGCTATTGCTACACAATAATATGTTGGTGTACCAGTTTTTGGCATAGAGAATAATAGTTTCAACCTCCGCGGCTGCTAAACTGCTACACAATTTTTCTGGGACTAATTATTCCCTGATTCTAACATGTATAATATTGATGTAGCAGTGCTTAGGCCGCATGCATAAATACAGAAACATCAAAGTGCCATGTAGGCCTACATCGAATCAATCATCATTGTTATGTTGCAAAGTGAACTATCCTTATTTCTATAATCTACTATACCATGTATACTAGCACGTGGATATTGAGCCTGTACTATGATAACAATGACGAACAAAGAAGACAAAATACGTGTTGGGAATATTTTTTAATTGGAATAATCTATAATGTATTTCTTGGTTAGCAGCTGCAGGTACTAGGTCACCGACGATACGAATACCGATACCGATGCTGGCCCAACATTGATCCAACATCGGCTTCATGTCTCGTGTTTGCTGTGATAGAAATCAATCACGGAATTAAACAGAGCTCTTTTTAATAATACACATAACACATTTTGGATGCTAAATGTAGATTAAATTTATAATTTTGTTTTGTTGACTGTTCTCACTGCTCTCTCACTTTTTCATCTTTCATCATGTATATTGGTGACATATTATATTGGTAATATTTTGGAGAAAAATATTAGTTTTGCCAGTTGACTCAGGATACCTTATCACCTGTCATGGCATGGCTAATCCCTTCGGCTTGGTTTTGCTTCGGTACGCCGTTATGTTGAATAAGGACGTTTCCATCACGATCTCACATGATCTCTGTGCGGCGTTATTACGGGATAATAAGATCGATCCGGTAACGTGCGTATTTGTCCTGAGAAAACCCAAAGCATCTGGCGAGCGTGCCATACCAACCAATACAAAACAGCACCCGGCAAACACGAGGCGTTGGCCCAATGTTGGGCCAGCGTCGTAGACGATGGTCCAGCATTGTGCCAACGCCTCGTGTTTGCTGGGCACCCTACGGCAGCATCGGCTCAGTGCTAATCCAACATCTGGCACTATGGATCAGCATTGCACCACGCTTTCTGGCTTGTTTTGTCCGTGTCTCGTTGTGTTTCCGCCAGCTGGTACCGTGCTAGGTACAGCCTCGCATTCAAAAGCGTCGGCTGAATGTTGGCACAACTACCGCGACGTTGTGCCAACATTCAGCCAACGCTGTATCTCCTTCACTAGGAATCTTAGCCATCTACTCCGGGCAAATCCCAAAATCAATGTTGCGTGCCACAGCCACAGGTAGGCCTGTGGCATACACATCCTGTTGGCAGATCCGAAAAAAATCCTGTCTCCATGTGCATGATGTGGTGAAAAATAATATATTTAGAATAATATATTGACCACTTGGTCAGCATAGTGCATACATTCATATTATACAATTTTCGTGAACATGGTGAATTCGATATTGCCTTTTGTTCCTGTAGAAAGCACAATTTACATCTTGTCAAGCCAAGGCTAGACATACTGCGTGCCGCAGGCCACTAATCTTGATAGTTGAAGATGACAAAATTAGGATTTGCTGATTCTTGAATTGATTGTCAAGATTATTAGAATCGTGTATTGCGTGAACAGTGTTATATTTATATTGTTTCAAGTAGACCTATATGGACATGACCAAGCTAGCTGATATGTGTATAACATTTATACAACGTCGACCCAACGTCTTCGACGTTGGTCCAACATTGTATAAATGTTATACAAATGTTTTGTGTTTGCTGGGTGTCTCTCATATATTGTATTGTTAGTTACAATGAAATCTATTTAATATGTATTGTGTGTGTATTTCAGGAGAATTGTCTTCGCAGAGTGAGAGCATGCCAGTGTCCACTGAGACGGAAGTGACCCTAGAAACCGCCATGGATCAGCAAGAAGCACCCCTCCAGCATATCCCACAAGGATTCTCCCAACAGGGATTCCCTCAACAGGCATTTCCTCAGCAAGGATTTTCTCAACAAGTGATTCCTCCGCAAGGCTTTCCCAAGCAGGAGTTTTCCCAACAGCAGCAGCATCAGCCACACACACCATTCGCCGTTGTTTCACCCCCGGACTTCCGTCCGCCTTACCCCCAATTCTCACCTGAAGCGGTACAAACTGAACCCAAGTGTGCCCCCAGCAGGCCTTCTGTGTGCTCACAAAACTGTGACGTCTACACAGAAAGTGGTGACGCGGCACACGAGGACACGTCAGACCACCACGCCAAGTTTAAGAACACCATTTTACAGCGTTATCTGAATGACTCTTACCAGCACACCTTACAGATGCAGACGCCCACCAAGCCACTGGTGAGCTCTGAAAGACAGAGGAACCCGTCTGGTTCACTCAGCTCTCACGACTTTGAGGATATCTCGTCTTCATCTCGCAGCTCCCCAATTAGAAACCTGATGTTTGATGGTAAGGTATTTTTCTATTTTCGTCTACTATTCTAGACACACACGAGACATTGAGCCTTTGTTGGTTTGACGTCGGACGCTGGATGGCCCAATGTCAAGCCAGCAAAGATTTTACGTCTTGTGTTTGCTGGAAACATTGTATTCAACACGCAGACCCAACGCTGTCCCAACGTTAGAACACCGTAAATGCCGGACTTTAACAGTGTTTACCATGTTTAACATGATGAAACATGATAAACATGATGAAAGAGGGCAGGTGGATATTAGGAATTGTTCAATTTTACCAGTATACATGGTATACATGGTACAGTTTGCTTTATCAGTTTATGTATAGAAATAATAAATATTCAGTTCACCAGGTGTACCAGAACTGTTTTTTAATATATATATAATAATATTTCGTTTCTGTTATCAGATTCATTGAACGACATTGAAGAATTTTCTCGTCAGTGGCCACAGCTAGAAGATCGGTAAGCGCGCTTATTATTTATATTTTTAAACATGTAAAAGGGACTCAATCAGGCTAAAATCATAAAAAAAATCGGTGATTTTTTTATTATTATTATTATTATTTTTCTTTTTATTATTTTTTTATTATTATTTTTTACATGTCATTTTAATCATCTCATTGTCATACACAACCGTGTGTATATAATGTATTATCATGATTATAGCATGTGTATAGATTTAAGTCCTACGAAAATAGAATAAATCATTTTCTAATTATGGGTATTCAACATGTTTAACATGGTAAAATTTGAAAAAAATATATAGTCAATGGTCATCATCATGGTCATTATCTAAAAATCTTTAGTTAGATAGTTTGTTAATATTCTTATATTGGTTAACATTGTTAATTACTAATCATTTACTGACAATCTTTATATGTAATGTGTATGTGTTCGTAATATGCTTTCCAATCAAATTTACAAAGTTACGATATAATTGCTATGTGCAAAGTTAAAAGGCAGTATTTGATAACTTTTCAATTGTCAATTACTGCCTTGTGGCTTTGGACTGCAGACTTGAATCAGTAAACCACTATCAGACAGTATGTTGATGATATAAATGTATATGTCGTTACAGGGCAGATGATGATATCTACTGGAAGGAGATCAGTGCAGCCCTGGCTCTGGTCACACTGGCGCGTGCTGGAAGAAAGGTGTCTGCAACATCCTCACAATCCTCACATCGCTAGCCTCACTGGTACGGCCCTGGTCACATCTCTGACCTCACTGGTACCGCCCTGGTCATATGTCTGACCTCACTGGTACCGCCTTGGTCATAACTCTGACCTCACTGGTACCGCCCTGGTCACATCTCTGACCTCACTGGTACCGCCCTGGTCATATCTCTGACCTCACTGGTACCGCCCTGGTCATAACTCTGACCTCACTGGTACCGCCTTGGTCAGATCCCTGACCTCACTGGTACCGCCCTGGTCACATCTCTGACCTCACTGGTACCGCCCTGGTCGCAGTGCTGACCTCACTGGTACCGCCCTGGTCACAGTGCTGACCTCAGCGGTACCACTCTGGTCACATCTTTGACCTCACTGGTACCGCCCTGGTCTCATTGATGACCTCACTGGTACCTCCCTGGTCACTCTGCTGAGTGCAACCACGGAGTAACCTGGAATTATCCGGATTTCAAGGTTATTCCCAGACCGTTGTGATAAAGTGGAATGGCGTTACCATGGTTATGAAACCCAAACTTCGATAACGTCTTGTAACTTGTCCTGGAATATACATAATGTGGAGATGTATATTCGTGCTGGCAAAAACAGTAATAGATTGTTGTGAGTTGTGGAGGTCTTGGTGACTTCGTCATTACTATGTCTTTCCCGAGGAAAGTGAGGCTGAATAAAAATGAACAGACTGATCATCTGACGTGAAATACTAACGGGACGTTGGCCAACGCTGTCTGGATAAGATAGTGTTCAATCGGCGCCCCGTGCTGGCTGGAATGCTAGAGTTCCGGATATCCCAGTCAGCATCAACAGATCATGTGCTAAATACTATGGACTGAACTGATATCAAATAATTGATTGACGAGACAACACTTATAATTCTGCCGTGCAAAGCCAAAAGGCAGTAACTGCTTACTTGTGAAGTAAGCAGTTACTGCCTTCTGGCTTTGCACGGCGGTAGGCCTATTGTAAACTGATCGGAGAATATTCTCCCGTGTCGTCGCAAATTTAGCGACGTTAATTGAGCCCATTATTTGGTAGGAGTGTAAACGGACCCCCGGATTGTGGATCCCTGAGCCCCCTTGCATATGAAAAGTGTATTTGCCAAAGTGGCAGATACACCCTTTCATATCAAAGGGGACGAATTAGGAGATCATCCGGCACGACGAGAAAATACACGTCCTCGCCACAAACTGCGGCATTGTACAAGACAGTCCGACCCTAACGGTTTGACAAAAATACAGTAGCGTACGACCAGTCAAGTCACATTGACTCACGCGCTTTGCATGATTTGAGATGGTGAAACTGTAACAAATAGAATGTTATCAATAATTACCAGATTCATGGATTCATCTACATCATTATGATGAGAGGTTTCCAACTAGCGCACGACTGGTGATATCAGCATGCTTTCTTTTGTATGCGCAAAATTTTGTTAATATAATATCAAATCGCAAACTTAGGCTATTTGATTTTTTACCCACTTGAAAGTAGTCCATCGCTACTGCGACTCACAAATTTCAGGTCGGTAAAAAAGACAGAGTTTTTAGATTCAATACGATAAAATGTGCCAATCTTGGTGGTATTCTATTTATTACATTTCAACATGCTGATTAAAATATTTGAGCCAGTAAAGGTTTCTAAATTCATTTCATTGACTGAGTGGCAAAGTAACATGTTGAAACGAATAACGGAGGCAACAGGGTGTTTTCAAGTGATACCTCCAGCGACATCCTATGTGTCCATCGTGTACATGGCATAGGTAAAAAAGACAGCAGCGTACACATAATTCGTCCGCTTGGTTATGAAAGGGTGTATCTGCCACTTTGTAAAGTGGCAGATACACCCTTTCATATCCAAGGGGACGCTATGAATGTGTGTATATCTAAACTCACAGGAAAAAAACAATCGCCTACACGCCGTGCTGTGTCGTCGCTGGGGCTTGCTGAGGTTATCATTCAAGTGGAGATTTCTTGTTCATAAATCGTTTAGTTTTTCAGTCCGGGTGTTCCCTTGATTTTTCTCTGAACGCAAGCTGTTGTTATCATGGTTATTGTCTCTCGCAGACGTGGTGAAATCATGTACAGCCATGGATGGCGGTACTGATCCATATGACATTCACCCTGTTCTAAAATCAATTTAAAATAAAAAATAAGGATTTGTGGGAAACTCAATATTATCTTTCGGACTTGTGCATTTAATGTGGATGTCTAACTCTTTTTAACCAAAATGAGTTCCACTTAAAGTTGGGCCACATATTTGTTGACCTAACGTTAATCTTGCACCACTAGTTTGTTTGGCTGATATCAAGTCTACAGCAGGGACTCATTTTTGCTGGATTAACCCTGTAACCGACGAATAAAACTTTCACCCACTTAAAGTTGTCTCGCTGACGCGATCTACAACTTCAAGTGAGTGAAAATTATTCAGATCTGACAAAACTGAGCTCAAAGATTTTAAAATGTTGTTGATTGATGTTACGTTTTAATTTAAACATGTTCAAAAGCTGATATTTAATGTGCTAATAACATTTTTTTTTAAATAATATAATCGGGACCGGCGGTTGAAGGGTTAATGTTGATCCTAATTTGTCGAACTAATGTTAACCCTTTAAGCGCTAAGTACGACTATAATCGTTTTTAATCTGTTTTATTAAGCGACAACATCATCATTATTAGGAATAAAATGCAATTAAACGAATTTCAGTCGATAGCGACACACAACTTCAAGTGGGTGAAAATTTAAAAGAGACAACTTAGCTGGAAAAGGGATATTTGCTGGACAAAGGTTAATGTTCGGTCACTGTCACTCAAATTTGTTGAGCTAACGTAAATTTTGGACCACATATCTCTTAGGCTAATGTTTATGTTTGGCCTGTTATTTGTTGGGCTAACTTTAGTGTTGATCCACAGACTTGGTGCCCAACGTTCAGTAAATAATTTGTTTTTTTCTAGGACGCATATATCTTGCCACACGGAGTAGATATGACCATTGCACAGCTGTACAGTTGGCTTTGTTATTAGAACGACTACTAGGTATTGTTAGGGGTAGGAAGGTATGGCGATATAACTGTAAAATATAGGACACACTCTTAGATCTGCACTAGGATATCAAATGTCACTTATCATACAGACAATGTACCATGTGTACAGACAGCTCATGTACCACGTGTACAGATAGGTCATGTACCACGTGTACAGGGGCGAGAAGCATTATTAACCTTTGAAGCGCCAACTGATATAAATACCATTTTCTCGCAGCCCCGAACTTCAATGTGAAAAAAATACTTTGATAAATTTGAAAACAAATAATTGCCATACTTTTTGCTTTATTAATATTCTGATTAAAAGACATAGGCATACTTACTTTCCATGGGACGTTAATTAAAGGTATGGTCAACTGTCAAAATTTGCAGGACAAGGGTCCCCCAGAATGCAATAGTGCCCGTGGGTAGGCCAAGGCCCTATTCCATGATAATACTAAATATGCGCTTCATACCCAAAGCCTCATTAAAGAATGATTCGACCGCAAGACGCGCATGCCTGGGACGGTCAAGGGTAGGCCAACAGTAGCCTATTGAGTACAGATTGACGGCATTAATATAGCCACTGAACTGATTACAAGATACTACTTAAACGGGACATTGATCCAATGCTGTTTTAATGCTAGGCCAACGTCTGCGACGCCGGCCCAACATTGAACCAACATTGAATAAATGTACAATGTTTGAGAGAAAGTCCGCCTGCCCAGCAAACACAAGACATTTGTATAACATTTATACAACGTCGGCCCAACGTCTTCGACGTTGGTCCAACATTGCATAAAGTCATACAAATGTTTTGTGTTTACTGGGCATGTCAATACAAGCTTGGGTCAAGCAGTTTCAACATCCGTTTTGTGTTTACTGGGCATGTCAATACAAGCTTGGGTCAAGCAGTTTCAACATCCCCGCAGTAATACAGTCAGTTTGTTTGCAAGCAAGCGACCAAGTAGGGGTAAGGGCCAAGATCTTTGAATTATGAACTCATAGATGTCGCTCAAGTATATATGAACTTGCTGTGATTTGAGAACTTGCTCTTAATGAGGCTTTAGGTATGAAACGCATATTTAGTATTATTATGGAATAGGGACTTGGCCTACCCACGGGCACTATTGCCTTCTGGGGGACCCTTGTCCCGTGAATTTTAACAGTTGACTACACCTTTAAGAGCAAGTTCTCAAATCACAGCAAGTTCATATATACTTGAGCGACATCTATGAGTTAAAAATGCAAAGCCTTTTGTCCTTACCCCTACCTGGTCGCTGGCTTGCAAACAAACTGACTGTATTACTGAGGGTATGTGGAAACTGCCTGACAGTGAACACAAAACATTTGTATGACTTTATGCAAGGTTGGACCAGCGTCGAAGACGTTGGGCCGACGTTGTATAAATGCCATACAAATGTCTTGTGTTTGCTGGGCAGGAGGACTATCTCTCAAACATTGTACATTTTTCCAATGTTGGTTCAATGTTGGGCCAGCGTTGCAGACGTTGGCCTAACATTAAAATAGCATTGGATCAATGTCTTGTTTGAGTGGTATCTTGTAATCAGTTCAGTGGGTATATTAATGCAGTCAATCTGTACTCAATAGGCTACTGTTGGCCTACACTTGACCGTGCCAGGCATGCGCATTTTGCAGTTGTATCATTCTTTAATTTGTCAATAACATACATACCTGAGACAATAACATAAACGCCGTTGACACTTGAAGGGTTAACCCTATAACCGCCAAATTATTCAATTTGAATTTTCACCCACTTGAAGTTGTGTCTCGCTAACGCGATCCACAACTTGAAGTGAGTGAAAATTATTCAGATTTGACAAAATGGAGGTCAACTCTTTTCAAATCTTGGTGGTTGATGTCAAATTTTATCTTTAACTTATTTAAAATGTGGTACTTAATGTGCTAATAGAAAATGAAAACCCGAATATGTGCGGCACCGGCGGTTAAAGGGTTAAATTAAAACATCACACCAATTATCAGGAGTAGCAAGTAACCATGGTAACCATGGTAACATGCCAGTGCCTGTGACGTTTACCATGTTTACAAACAGTTATCATTGCTAATGTCGGACGAAAAAATATTGTTATGTTAAATTCAGAACTTTATATTATATTTTGAGTTATTCGAGTGTAGCTTGGCCATCTGATCTTGAGAATGACCACTCTTCTCTCAAGGTTACACACTGTGTTTCGATTAGGTCCTGGTCACAGACGAGACTAATTATCAAATATTCAGTGAATCGTGGTGTTATAATGAATAGTGAGAAAGGTTGACATTATCTGATTATATTGAATGATGATGAAAAGTGATGGAAATAGGAAAAGGTAATAACATCCAAGGCTATTCCCAAATGCCAATGTTACCATGGTTACGTTCACTCATAATCATGATCATCCGAGACTCTCCCTCGCTGGGGAGACACACACTGGACTCTGTAGGCTCCATGAAATGTCACGCTGCACAGCAAAATTACACAGCTTATTCTTATAAATCTCTGTCCCTCGGTGACAAAGACCGATCTGTCAATAGTGACAGGTCATGTCAACTGGACAATAGTGACCCCTTTCTGCAATGCCCTATTCTCCCTCCTGTAACTCAGCAAATATGAAACGTTGATCCAATGCTGTATTATGGTTGGGCCAATCCGCCATCGTTTGTGATCGAACGTGAATCTTTTTACAGTGCGGGGATCGACTTTAGACGTCAGAAGCTGACGTCTGTAGACGTCAGCTTCTGACATCTAATGTCGATCCCCGCACTGAAAGAGTAAAATATTTATAATGGCCGTAGACCCATAACACAGGTATTCAAATAAAGCGGAAAGAGCTACCGAAGACATTTATGATGATTTCAAATTGAAATACCCCTTTTTTCCCCATGGTTTGTACACACATATTTCAGCATGTTAACCCTTTAACCGCCAAATTATTCAATCCGAATTTTCACCCACTTGAAGTTGTGTCTCGCTGATGCGATCCACAACTTCAAGTGAGTAAAAATTATTCAAATTTGACAAAAGGGATGTCAACTTTTTTCAAATATTTCTGATTTAATGTCACATTTTTTCTTTAACATCGTTAAAAAGTGGTACATGCTGTGGTAAAAAAAAAAAAAAAACTGAATATATTCGGGACCGGCGGTCAAAGGGTTAGGGGTTAGACCCGCATTGTGTCCAGCGTCTCACGTTGGCTGGGAACTGAGTTACCTGATACTGCACCACACAGCTTGTATAAATCCTGCATTGCAATAATATTTAACATGTGGCTAAGTTTAGTTCTGGTAAATAATGATTACATTTGCACAAGTGACGACTAGCCCACATGCTTTAAGTTTTATCAATAATCATTACGATTATAATGAGGATCATAATGGTTGTTTTTTATAATGATAATTCATTTTTTGTTAACTGCCATGGTTTGGTACAGCTTTTATTACTTAACAGTATTTTGTTACTGTACTATGTTGGTTATGATTGAATAGTAGTAATATCTGAATATAGTAGAGCGTTCATTAAAATGAAGCTTTCTTATTAATTGCTGTTAGTTATGTAATTTCTGTGTATGATACCTATATGTTGAGAATTGCATTGAGCAGGCGACTAGACGTTTTTTGTTCATCTTCCAAGTTACTAGCTGTCTCTAGCACAGGTGGTCGGTCACTTTCATTTTTTATTGTGCAATAAAACTATTTTTTTTTAAATCTTTGGTAATATTTGTTCTTCAAACGTGGCGGTATCTACTACCGGTACATTTGGTTATAGCGTCCCCTTGGATATGAAAGGGTGTATCTGCCACTTTGTAAAGTGGCAGATACACCCTTCCATATCCAAGGGGATGATAGAATAACACTACTACTTAACAAGTGTTTAGAATATAATATGGATGTTTTTTAATTAACAGAAGAAGAAAGGTGTCGAGGGAATTTTCACTTAATTGATGAAGGCCGCTCACATTTTCCATATTTCATGTAGGGCTGACTACACATGCAGAGCATGACGCAAGGCAACATTGTTTAGGCCTACATAGACATGCACTTTTATTTCGCATCTTCCCTCGGCAAATTTTCCAGCGAGTGTCATCCATTACGAGTGCGACCACGAGTTACAAAAATTGTAGACAGTTGTTATTATCATACAAAGATCACGCATCAGTATATCAGGCCTTTATTTACAAGAAGCGGCCCAGATTCTCAGAGTTCCTGCGTGTAATTCATAGCTTCGCCATATCCCCTGTAGCAAAGCTGAGGTACTCTGATGACAGTAGATCTGGATCTACGATCATGGGACGTACTCCAGCCTTGCTGTAGACAAAAATACGATCCAGATGATGAGCAGGAAAGTCCTTCCATGTCCTTCTCTGTAGATGATTTCGCTCTAGTCGTGCTGGGTACTTTTCTTCTATTTCCTGCCAGTGATTTTCTAAATTCGAACGTTTTGGTCGTATAGACTCTTTAGTATTTTGGTATTTAAAAAATAGTCCCGGAACGGATGGATCTTATTGAGATAAATTATATGCTGTGCGTTTCAGACTTGATCTGTTTAAAAAATCATCTTGGGCTAGATAATCTGTTCATAATAATCATTTAAACGTTACATTATCCAATTTAAATTTTTACCCACTTTAAGTTGTGTGTCGCTACCGCGACCCACAACTTCAAGTGGGTAAAAATCACTTGTATCTGACAATTTGAATCTAAATATAATTAAGCTAATTTGTTAATTTGATATACAGCCCTCTTACAATCTTTCATTTTTTTAAAAGACAAACAAAAAAACGACCCACGGCTATATACGCGCTAAGCAAGTTCAGGGTTAATAAGCACCGATTGGTTATCTTTTCATACAATCACTGGGTATGGTTGTGCCGATGCTGGGATAACGCCGGAGATGCTGTCCAGCATCGGGATAGCGTTGTTCCAACACCTGGACCAGACGTGACTGTGAAAATCAGGGACAAATAAATGTAGTTATAAATCAGGGGAAAAATTGAAGATGTATCACACATAATGTACGCCAGATACATCTTCCCGACAGCAAGGCTCGCTCCTCCCGAGGTCTGCGACCTTGGAAGCAGCGAGCCTTGCGTGGGAAGATGGACAGATAAAGCTAATCTGAAGCAAACAAATAATAAATCTCTAGTAACTTTATAGTAAATGGAAAAAACATAAAAACAGAGACTTTAATGTACTTGAAGGCGGTGATTTGTTGTAAAGTAATAACTACATAGATGATTATAGCTGTAATTTATACTTCTGAATTTAGTGTTTAGGTCTGAAGAACTAATAATCCCGTGTATTGGAGTTGCTAAATATTTTAATACTCGCACAGTTTCTGCAAACACCGTAAAATTCCTTAATTTTAAATGCTTAGGCTATTGACCTCCACTATACATACCACCAAAGGAACCATCCATATGCACTAAATCGATTGTTAAATCGACCATTTTCTAAGATCGAAATGTTGAAATTAAGACTTAAAGAACAATAATAAATTGAAGTTGGCATGTTAATCTTGTAAAGAGAAAGCAATAATTATGTGGATAAAAAAACAGACGATTTCGACTGTTGAATAAGTCTAACATATGTTTGAAGTTAATGGTATTTTATCAACTGAAGACTTTGCATCATCTAAGTATTATTTAGACGTGCAGCATACATACTGCCATACATTAGATAGTGAGCTGTATCTTAGGCAGGGCAGGGGCTCGTCGTGCAGATTTCTCGTGTTCACTTTCTCTTTTTTCATCTTTACTGTACAGGTAGCGAACCTACTGATTCATGTGAATAGATCTAATTTAATGTGCAGATATATTAATACACGTCAGGAAACTGGTATACATAATCACTGTTTGTTGTTTCGCGTATTTTCAACGCGATTGTCAGATGATTGCTATGTAAATAACTAACGTGCCTTCTAGGTGCCGTGAATTCTAATAAAACGTGATATATTTTGTGTATTCTTGGTGTTTTGTCTTTATAACCCGTAACAATGATTGGACGTGAATCTCACCAACTGCAAGGATTTTATTGTTGGCACTGAGGACACTGAAAATATCGTGGTGATTATTTTATAGCTCCAGTAATTAAACCGGTAGTCTCGTCCAGAATTTGCATTCGTCGCTTGTAGGCCTTCAATATACAGGCCCGTATTCTCGTACAAGTTACGATATATTGTAGGCTTCTGATTGGTCGAGATGGCCATCTCGACCAATCAGAAGCCTACGATATATCGGAACTTGTACGAGAATACGGCCCCAGGGTTGATTGCATTCAACTCAGTAACTGCCCTGATTACAAGTCTATGGATACTATTCCAACCAGACACTCGCCCAATGCTTTTTTAATGTTAGATCAACGTCTGCGATGCTGGCCAAACATTTAACCAGCATTGGGTGAGTGCAATATTTGCTGGGAAAGCCCTCCTGTCGAGCTCCCTCCCCACAGTCACTGTCAGAGGCGGATCTAGGATTTGAAAAAGGAGGGGTCCTGGATGGTTCAGGCCCTCGCCCCCAAGATTTTGTTTGCATATTTCGGCCAATTTGGCGGACTTTTTAAAAATAAATTGGCGCAAAAAGGGGCCCTCTGGATCCGCGCCTAACAGTAATACAATCAGTTAGCTTTAAAACCCATTACCCGGCTAAGAGCATTCATTTGGTAGAATTATTAACTCATAGATGTCGCTCAAGTATATTATATGGACTTGCTATGCTTCGGGAACTCGCTCCCAATACGGTGTTGAGTATGAAATGTATACTATTATTTATTATGGTATACCCACGGGCACTATTGCATTCTGAGGAACCCATGTTCCGCGTTTTTTAACAGTTGACTAAACATTTAAATTTTGTAAAGCAGTAACACCGTTTATTTGTCGATTCTTTAAATTATATATGCACACTCCATTTCTCCTCCCACTCCTCCTCATAATATACTACACCAAGGTAAACAACCACAGAGCCGAATAGCAGACGACAAACTCATAAGCAATTGATGTACTCATTTTGATCCTTGTTGCCAATTGTACTTCAATATTATCTAATTATTTGATCATCCACTACAAGCCGCGAATTGCTGTCGCAATTCTCGACTTGTAGTGGATGAAGATGATTTGATGTTGTTTAAAAATTAAAGAAAATTACTTCATCTCACCGGGGAATTGAGCCAATGAATGTATTAAAATAGCAAAGGAAGGTTGATCCAACATTGTCTTAAGGAATGTTTTAGCAAACACAAGATTAAATCTATTGTTTTCAACATGATGATCAATCACAATTTCCATTATACACACAGAATTGATTTAGTAACATACAATAAAAGTACGTGTAGTATACGTTACTGATACACAACACTGACGCTATATATACAAATGCTATGTCATACGTTGGAACACGTTACTACACGTTACACACACGTTACGGGTAAGTTAAAACGTACGCCAACGTATAGATATATCCCGACGTGTCAGGCATTTTTTTTACACGTCGGCATACGCAGCTGCCCCATACGCAGCAGTGTGACAGCGCCATACCATACAGCGACGTGTAGTCGTTATTAAGACACCCAAGTTTTCCCTCAGTGGTTATCACATTATTTTTTGTAAAAAATGGTTTGTCTTGTTGTGATGAATTAGAATACACAGCATAAGGGGTTGACCTTAATGACGATCCGCCGTCTGCGACGCCTGTCAAACATCAAAACAACGCTGGCTCAGAATATTGTGCTGGCTAATTAGTGTTATGCATATCGAAAAGCTGGAAGCAAAATGTCATAATTCGAGACGTTGAACCAATGTTGGCTTAATGCTGGCCCAGCGTCGACTCTCAGCAAACGCGACGGGGGCGTGATGATGGCCACGTGTCTCCAGAGGAGCGAACATATTGTGAGCAGCAGGCTATCTAGAGACACAACTATTTATCAGTGTTAGTGTAAACACTAGATGGCACCTAACTATGCTAATATAAATAAATAACTTTAAAAATGGTTACAGAAAATGTTAAAATTATTTATTGGGTCCACCATTCAATAAATTGTTGTTGTTCGTGTTACACACAGCAAATTAAATAGTACACATTACTAGTAATAACACAGACACAATATTACGTCGTTCACAAGAACCTCGTTTATATTATCACGTTGTAGCTGGACCCTATTTTTTTTTATATCTGTTCTCACTAAGTAAAATATTTTAGTTTATTTTACAAAATTGTTACCATGACAATGACGTTTTATTTTGAAAACGTGCGAGGTAATATGTCATGTAAGACGTTGATTTTCAGTTGCGAGTCACCGCGATTGCAAAAATTATTTCTACCTTCCCCGCATCACATATATGTCCTGTAAATATATATATTGAACAATATCTGATATGTTCATGATGAAGAAAAGATTTTTCTCACTGTTGGTTTTTGCTTGATCATGGTATATTTTTGACTTAACAAAATAATTTATAATATTTATGTAATTGACATTTTTTTTAAATCCACTAAATATATTATATATAGACCCCTATAACAAGATAGCCAGGTGAAATTAGAGTTATTTCAAAAGCTGATTTACCAGATAAAATTAGGGTTCTGTCACAAGCAGTAGGACCAATGGCCCGTAGGACCAACGGCCCGTAGGACCAATGGTCCGTAGGACCAATGGTCTAAACGTAGGACCAATGGCCCATAGGACCAATGGCCCGTAGGACCAATGGCCCGTAAGACCGATGGTCCAAACGTAAGACCAATGGCCCGTAGCACCAATGACACGTAGGACCAATGATCCGTAGGACCAATGGCCCGTAGGACTAGAGAGCCGTCCCCACGAAGCATACGGTATATCGTAACAGCCGTTGGGGGTCACCCATATGAACCAACGTCTGCGACACTGGTCCAACAATAGATCAAAATCTCGTTCTTACTGCATATGGGAACCACGCAGTGTGTTTCAGGGAGCTACGTCGTCGCTTGATGATAATTGTAATATTTGCTCACCTCCATTGAGGTTTCACAGTAGGACATGCGTATACTCCGGGTGGCGTAGCTGCTTTGTGACAATATATAATCTTATTATTAGTCTTGATGCGCAAGGAGGAATAATCCTCTACATGTGGCACTTGTGTTGAACTAAAAGGAAACACCCGATTAAGATATTAACATTATTTGTGAGGCGATATGTCAACCAAGCGCGAGGAAATTCTGCGAAACCAACGGCTAAGTAATTACATATAGGCCTGAAGTAAATATTGCCAGCAATGCAATAAAATACCCAGGCAATATTTGTAAAAAAAATACTAGATACTTATATCAATACAGATGAAATTATTGTTACTTAATATCGCAACAAACAATATTATACTCATGTACGATTGTTTGGTGAGATATTAAGTGACAATAATTGCATCTGTATTGATATAAATATCAGCCCAATATTATGTTGTATCAGCACAACCAATGATCATTCTATCTAATTATAATCTATAATGATCTTTCTATCTATATATTTTTTTTAAATATTAACAATAATGCATTAGACACTACAATGTCTCCCAAATTAAAAGACTAGAATTCCAACGGTGTTTTATATTTATATACCTATGTATGCCTCATGTACAGAGGGTTAATAATGCTAATTCACACCGCGTGAGACCCGGTTCTGCAGCAGCATCTCGCCTATCAGGAAACTGGACCAGTAACTCACCAAAAAAACACTATCCCCTAAAAACAATACAATCGTAAAATGCTAATTTCCAGTTCTGCCGCTTATGAAGTGTGAATGCTTCATCGCCCGTGACAGCGATTATTAGAAGCGGCACGCGATGCAGCCGGAGAATCCAGCAAACACAAAACATTTGTATAACATTTATACAACGTCGGCCCAACGTCTTCGACGTTGGTCCAACATTGTATAAATGTTATACAAATGTTTCGTGTCTGCTGGGAATATAGGTCTTTTTCTTTTATTGATTCCTCCAGGGCTTCGAAACCCTCTAGGTAATTGTCACTGACATTCAGGACTCAATCGGGGTGAGAAAGGGGAGAGGGTCCACCGACAAAGTGGGGCTGATCTTTGGTGCTGATATGTGATGTGGTAGATAACACATCCAGGGGCCATTACATAGAGAACAGACTTGTCAGCACGCAATCTAGTCAGATCACGTGCCCCCGACCAGGATACACCCTTTACACCCCACATCTCATCCATACTGTCCCTTCCAATACCAATCATTGTCATTCGACCTCACAAAGTTTACACAATGTCATTTCATTGTTAGACCAGCGTCGCAGACTGTAGCCCAGCATTAACACAACCATGTGTCAACGTTTTCCGCTTATTTTAGCCCTTTCAACTAACACTCTAAATAACTGCATTTGACGGTAAAATGTGTGTTTTTAAAGAAATCTGCGAAACGCAACGTCAGAATGAGTGAAAATTGAAATTACTAAATCTGGTGTTTCGCGGGTTATTCCCTTAAACACTCTTAAACGCTCCTGCGCACAATCAATCAGAGAGTAAACATTTTTTTTTATATGCACACATTCACCTAAATAAGCACTGAGTTTTTTTTATGTAGACTTTTAAGCTTAGTTATTTTATAAATGAGTTCATGAACTTAACATTAAAATCGTCATCCACTACAAGCCGTGAATAATTCTGTCGCACGTCGCAGTGACTTAGAAGCGAAATGCCCAAACAATTTGAATATTCCGCAAATTATTCAATTCGCCGCACCGTTAAATATTAAATACATTTTATTATCATGATTAAAATATGTCCATGCGATGTAGATACCAAGCTTCTTAAGTAACTTATTGAACCATAGCGTATCCAAAAATGAGTAATTGAGTATGACAAAGAACAATTCATTTCAAATATCCAATTGTGTTGACATAGGCTTGTCAATACAACTTTGCCTATGCCTGCAGGCCATCCATGGAGTTAACCCATTTTCCCCACAGCAAGGCTAAGCTTCGACCTCGCGAAGTTTAGCCTTGTTATAGGGCTCCCTTTTTCTTTGCTCATATTGAGGACTGTTGCGCCTCTGAGCTCGGTTCTCTGGGAATTTAGGCGCCATAGAAGTAATATCTATTTTTTGATTGAACATGTTTTGAAGTGGGTAACAAATTAAAGACAATTTAGTAGAGTCATTTTTGTAGGATCCGTGACCATTTTCTTCCTACCTTTGTTTCTCGATTGATTTGTCAACTAAAACCCGTTAGAAAAAAATGTAGCTCCCATGTACCTCTCAAAATTGTCGGGAAAATTTTCAAAATGGCCGTTTTTCAAAATGGCCGCCATCGCCATTTTGAAAAATATAAAATACGATAGCTCTTGAAGTTACCAAGCAATAAAGATAAGTGATATATCAAATTCTACTAATTTTTACACGACAAATTCAATGGAATGCTTATTTTTCAAATTTGGGAACATTTTGACCTCTAAATCCAAAATGGCCGCCATCGCCATTTTGAAAAAAAGAAAAAATAAGATAACTCGGTAACTAAACATGCTATAATGATAAGTAATATGTCAAATCATACTATTTTGGCATGACAAATTCAATGGAATTCTTTTTTTTTGTATTTGGGACCATCTTGACCTCCAAATCCAAAATGGCCGCCATCACCATTTTGAAAAAACGAAAAAATACGATAACTCCGTAAGTGAACAAGCTATAAAGATAAATAATATCTCAAATTTTATATTTTGGCATGACAAATTCACTGAAAGGAATATTTTTTGTATTTGTGACCATCTTGACCTCTAAATCCAAAATGGCCGCCATCGCCATTTTGAAAAAAACGAAAAAATACGATAACTCGGTAGCCAAACAAGCTATACAGATAAATAATATGTCAAATTCTATATTTTGGCATGACAAATTCAATGGAAGGATTATTTTTTGTATTTGGGACCATCTTGACCTCTAAATACAAAATGACCACCATCGTCATTTAAAAAAAAACGAAAAAATAGGGTAACTCAATAACTAAACATGCTATAAAGATAAATAATTTGTCAAATTTAATATTTTGGCATGGCAAATTCAATGGAAGGGATATGTTTTGGTATTTGAGACCATCTTGACCTCTAAATCCAAATTGGCTGCCATCGCCATTTTGAAAAAAATGAAAAAATAAGACAACTCGGTACCTTAGCATGTTATAAAGATAACATACTGACTGTTCTGTGTTAACCACTCCGTTATGTGACGGATGCGAGCATCGTCGTACATCCCCTGGCCCGCGAGGATGTAAAGATAAATAATATGTCAAATTATAATAGCTTTGGCATGACAAATTCAAGGAATGGCTATTTGTGTATTTTGTACCATCTTGACCTATAAATCCAAAAATGGCCGCCATCTTCAATTTGAAAAAAACAATACGATAATTCGGTAAGTAAACATGCTATAAAGATAAAACATATATCAAATTCCACTAATTTTGGCATAACAAATCCGATGGAATATTTTTTTTTAGATTTTAGACCATAGGGCCTACTCACCTCTAAATTGAAAATGGTCACAACCGCCAATTTGAAAAAAATACGTAGCCAAACATGCTATAAGGATAAATATTATATCAAATTCCACGATATTTAACTTGACAAGTCCAATGGAATTGTATTGTTAGGCAATCCGGACTTCTAAATTAAAGTGGCTGCCATCGCCATTTTGAAAATACGATAAATAAGATAACTCGATAATTAAACAAAATAAACCTGCAGATAAAAGGTGTGTTTAATATCTGAAACAATCCTGACCTCAAATCAAGATAGCTGGCATAAAATATATGATAACTCGATAAGGAAATTTTTAAAATAAACAACATGCCAAAATGAACAATGTTTGTCAAGACAAAGTCAATGTAATGGCTATTTGTAGAGCTAGGAACATCCTTTGCGATTCACATCTTTAAATATCTCTGTCACTACATAAGTCACTGACTGAGCTGCATTCGCTAGACCCATTACTGTCTTTACTTTCACTACTACTGTCTACGATGCACCCTGCCTCAGGATTTGGAGGCAATGTTATAAATTGTGGCAGTGGAGGCAGGGTATGTCGCACAGGAAGACATAGTCCCTTCACAAGATGCCAGCCATGAGTTATTGGAGAAGGGTGATTGTTGAGTTGGTAATGTGTTTGCACATATGCAAGATAGTTTGCCCGCTCCAGGTGTGGACGAAGACTATCTGAATCGGGTACAAGTCGAGTAATGCTCTTTTTCTTCTGCACCCTCCACTTGGCTGCTCTCGCATCACCCAAAGTTTTGTTCTTTGAATCATTGTATACATGTCGAATTACAAACTTCTCTAAGTCACTTATTATGCTTTGTGTTACTGGCAGCTGTGTACCACATGACAATAACAAGTTTTGTGCTTCCACGGACTTCTCAGAACGATCCGCAATCATTTTCTTGCTCACTCCATAGAAACCAGAGTTATGATCGCAACCAGTCAGCACATGCAGTGGTATAATATATTGATTTACTACATAGATGGCTTACGTCAATAAGCTGGTGTTTACGTTTTAAGCAAAGTAGACCGGGGGACTTATGCGCAACATAGGCTGCCTGAACATAGTTATCAGTGTCCTCAGTGTCAACAACAACCGGTTCTTTGTAACCTTGAGACCGAATACGACTGTATATTGTGAACAAAGCTGTGTCTGCTTCAGCTTGGGTGCACTCAAGCTCTGGCACAAGATATCCTGTTGTGATATTTAAAGGCGTGCTCCCCACTACACAGTATATAATTTCAGAAAGTGTTGTGTCTGCTTCTTTCTGGAATGTTAATTTAAGGAATGATTGAAGTCTAATTTTGTTTTCAGGTTTCCGCAATAGAGCATGAAAATCTTTGCAAGAGGGAAACACATCTCCTAATTTCATATAAATATTAGGAATATTCAAGTTTTCTTGTCGCAGTATCCTCTCACTATCTTTGATTGAGTATGGAAGATTATATGGATCGTTTACACAGATGATCTGCTCTGCATGTTTGTGTCTAGCTAGCAGAAAGTGTACCAACTTATCTGCAAAGTCTCCCCAAGTGAATTTGGTTCCATCCATTTTCTCTCTGTCCTCTGTAGTAGGAGTGGCCAGGTGCCAGATGAGGCCCATATCAATGATTGAAATGTAGGTGTCAGGCTCTGGAATGGTATTCATAGATAGTTTTTGTTGAAGTTTACTTTTTTGAACTTTACGCATGGTTCCATTCGCATTAAATATTGAGAGGCATTCATTTGTCACTCTGTGGCACATGACATTTTCAAGGTTGAGGGCACCACTTGTTTCGATTAAACTCACAACAGATGACAATGCTTTGCATTCCATTTCTTCAGTTTTGACTTTGAGGTTCACCCCAGCTGTTTTTGTGATCTCTTGATTTGAAAAGTTTTTACGCCTACTGCGAGATACTCTGTCATTGAGAGACTTTTTCTTAGAATACACTCGTTCATCCATAAAGTCTTGTACTTTCTGTATTCCATCAAACTTTGCGGATTTCAGATCTAGAGCCAAACTATTAGAAGCTGGAATTCCTGACTGTAGAGATCGAAGAGTCTGATTAACTTGATCAAATGGGTCACACATGAATTCTGTAAGGCAAGCACTGATATCTTGCACAGCTTGCTCGTCTTTCTTTATCTTACTTGGTGAGCAATCAGCATGCTTTATTCTGCTTTCTTTCTTAAATTCGGCATGGTGATGAATAGTTGCTCTGACTCTACTTATGTTGTTCACATTCCGTGTGTTTGACAGAAGTTGTTTTTCGTTCTTGAGAATTGCCAGCCAACCAGATTTGAGCTTGGAGCCTTTGTTCATTGTTGTTTCTATCCAAATATCAAGTGCTACAGAGGAATATGGTTTTCCTGTTAGTGATTGTGCAAACATACCATTCTCCATGAAACGAGCTTGCTCAACAGTTAGGTTGTCTAGTACTGCAGTAAAATCGGGAAGGTGACGACCATATTTGTCATTATCATAGATCTGCAGCCATGGCAGCATTAGTTTGAGTGAAGACTTAAATTCAATCCATTTTTTTGCTCTGAGGGAATGGATATTTAGAGTTAGTATTTCAACCATTTCCATAAAGGATATCCAGTATTCTGATTGCGAAGCATCATCAAAGTCTTGAAAAAGGGTGTTAACAAGGTTTTTCAATTCCAGATCGCTCTCCAACTCTGCATATGCATCTGCAAGTTCTTGAGTATCATCCGAGCTGCGAAGTTTTGAGAGACACACTTTAATTTCCTCAGATAATTGAGATCCTTCCAAACGTTTGTCTAAGGCATGGTGAACCAAAGTCTCGTAAAATAAGCGCAGACAACGAACGCCACGTTTGAAATGTTTTCCTCGGAGAGCTTGATCCACAGATCCATCTGCAATTACACCTGCAGCAACAAGTACATCGGATATACCAGATCCCTTGAAACGTTTGTATATTGCACTAACAAAGGACATCTGAACATGAAAAGCTCCCATGAATGGTAAGATGTGGGCGAACAGCTCAGCATTCTCACTCTTTATCTCTAGCATCAGAGCATATACGGGGTGGTCACCAACAATAACGGCAAAGGGCATTTTTTTGGATGTAATGGATCTAGATAATTTTGACATCACATCATAGAGAATAGTTTTGCAGGGTGGATTAGGGTATGTCATATGATATATTGCTTGACTTTTGTCCTGCGGATTTGACATTCTAGCATGAAACCCAGAGAATCCAGGCACAGTTTGGTCTTCTGGATTTGGTCGTGTGCGGTCGTCTCGAGCCCTGGCCAGCGCATGAATTACTCCCCGAGTTCTGTGACTGTGTGATTCAGTGCCTGTGCCAGGTTGAGTTCTGATCGGTGGTTCCCCACGCTTTACTGTCTTGTAGGGATTAACTTGTTGCATTTCATCGCCCAATTCCTTTAGTGTTTTCGAGAGGGATGCTGCTAAGTGGGAAGATGCAATGGGTCGATCTTCACAGCATTCTACATGGAGTTCTGTATTTGATGATTCTGGTTGCACAAACATGACATTAGTGCGATGTGACTGACCAGCACCAGTTAAAGTGTCACTTTTAAAATCATCATTGTCAACAACAGCAATAGCAGGAATGTCTGAAGCCAATTCAAATGGACAGTCAGATGAGTGTTTGATGTCATTAACTACCCAGAAATCTCGAAGCAAAAGCACATCATTATAGCTGATGCCTAGCCCTTCTTTGTGCATTATATCTACTATTTCCCTACTTTTGGTAAGTCCATGTAACATGATTGATAAATTTGTCTTGAACGCAGTGCGTTGTCCAGTGATGTGACTTGTTAGAATAGATGCAATTGATTGTGCATATGGGCTGTCATCAAAATTAGATGTTGTTGGGTGTTTTAACCATGAAATCAACATGGGATGGTATTTTCTTTGAGCACCTGTTCTCGGATGCGTGCGGCAACGTTCATCAGTAACTGATCATCACTTACACCCAGTGAAGAAATGGCTGCCTCTATATATGTGCCTGCTGCCCTGGTGTCATACACAAGCTCACTCACATTCTTCTGGGTGCGTACATGAAAACCAATGTCTTTGCCAAATTCCTTTGCAAGAATTTCCTTCAGGTAGCCGGACTTCACTATGGAGCTGTGACCATGATTGGTAACTATACGATTATAGTCCACTAACAGGCCTTGTAATGTTCGAATTTCATGATCTTGAAAGATGACATGTTGAACATGTTGAAAAAATATTGTCTGAGCCTCTCGGAGATTCACATGTTGCAGATGCTGTGTATTGTCACCTAAGGGTTTGTAATCACTCACATACTTGCGCCAGCATACTCTGTGATAGCGGATTTCCATCGCGAACGCTGTTTGACTATTGGGGATGGATGCAATTAAAGTGTCAAGTCTTTCTCTCAAGACTTCATCTTCTAGTTGAATAGTGTGTAATTTGAACTTATTCCACGCATCTACGGTTGACATCAGCAAAACCTTCTTGCTGCGATCGCTACTTTTGTATTCACCTTTCATGCACCAAATACACACATCTTTATTATGAACGACACCAATAATGGAACGCAGTTTTTTTCTGGGAGGAATAACCTGTCGAGGAAGAAAGTGCTGGCTAGATTGTCCACTGCATTCATTTATTTTCAGTTTTCTTTTTTCTGCTTGTGTAAGAGCTCGCTTGCTGGACAGTGTAGTGTAACATGATTCGTGCATGTAGTGATTGGTCGGGCCATTCTTCCAGTCCACAGATTCATACAGTTGTAAACTTATCAAGTCCAGCCCAGAGTAGGCATTTTCCCCGAATAGAATCCCACTTCTTAGATGAAGTAAAATTCAAACTGTCGGTCAAATCACAAGGCTTATCACAGTCTAGAATGCATTCATCTTCAAGTCCAGTAATTTCTTGCATCTTTAAGTCTTGGAAGTCATCTGTCAAGCAATCTTTGAAACCATGTAGCTCACAGCTCCATAACATCTGAAATGACACAAAAATAAAACATAATCAAGTAGGTCTAATACAATAGGAATATTATTTCCATTATCCCATACTGACACCATATGTACATTGAAATTCATTACCATGAACAATATATATATAAAATTGATATAGGGGCCTATCAGTTATAATATCTCATCTCAATTGTAAATTAAAAAGTGATGTATTTTATTACCATCTATTCAATCACGTAACAATGAGTGAGAAAAAAAATTAAATCTAAAACTATGACACAGTTTACATTTTGACATGTAGGGGAGATTGGGGTACCTTGAACCCTGTTTTTTATGTTTTTTTCACCCCTTATAAGTCAGAATGGAACTGAAAAAAATGTTGTATTGCAAATGACAACAGTAGAAAAAGGTAACATTATGGCATAAAATAACCTGAACTTAATATCTCACTTAACTTAAAAATCACTTTCAATTTTTTTTTCATAGGTTCAACCTACCCCACCATTGGGGCACCGTGAACCATTTGTCGGGTACCTTGAACCACGATAAAAATAACAGTTTTTAAATGACACAAAAGCAGCACTATTGCTATCTGTGATGGCAAAGTTTTATATTAGTTGTGTTTGTACAACACCCAACTTTTATTGTAAAATCAGGTGGTTCAACGTGCCCCTATCTGTTCAAAGTGCCAACTCCTAAATTTAAAATTTAACTATGGTTCAACGGGCCCCACTTTTCATTGTTACACATGCCCTATCGACAGTCTTCATTAAGATAAAATGGCTGTCAATTTTTTCTTGCCAAAACAAATGTGAAATAGTTGTGCTAATTCAAAATTGGTTTTAAAGGCTTTATATAATATAAAACTGTTATGGAATGCTACATTTCAATAAGAATTCCAAGAAATTAAAATCACTATAAAATTATCTTTCTTGGTGATAAAATAAAAAATAGCAGGAAATTTGATGAGGTGAACAAATGTGCCCTTTATTTTTTGTTTTGTTCACACACCACCAGGTGGTCATATTGAAGGAACATCTGGCGATTGTGACAAAAAAGTCAAGAGGTTCAACGTACCCCTATGGTCAAGGTGACCCACTCTCCCTTATTTCACAAGGTTGTGGCAGCATGACCTCAGAAATCATAAATAACTTCATGTTTTGTTTTTTACACATATTTTATACATTTTCTAGCTACCCGTTAGGCCTATAAATGAAGTGTGTCATTTTTGTTGTTTTAATGGATTATTAATAAGACGGTGGAGCGTATATGTACAGGAAAATGCGTATGGGAAATTCGAAAATTAAGTTCTAATAATTGTAATTCAAATTATGTAATAATTTCTATATTTGTTGCAGGCCTACACAATTATTATTTGTATTTAGCATTGTCTAATGTAACATCGTAAAACACAAGGAGGCGTATATGACCAACGTGACGTTATTTCATTTTGGGCATGATCACAAGTTTATTTTATAGTAGTCCTAGTAAGTAGGCTACACAGTACCTTTTTTAAAAGAAATAAGATTATAATCACTTATTTTAGAATAATGTACATAAGGGGTTTGTAGTAGATGTATGTTTAAGTAGATCGCATTTTATTTTAATCCAGATTCCCTGCCTAAAAAATGGCCCTCATGGCTTGCCATACTTTTTCCACACTGACAGCGTCTCCATTGGCAACCACAACGCGGACTCGATAGACTGTCAAACTTTTCTACATGCAACCCAGCTACTCGCACATGCGACCCCCATAAAAACACTTATTTATTATACTATTAAAAATCCTATTTTCACAAATACTAAAACTTTACTGACCAATATTAATATCAGACGATGTATAAAGTAAACCGGACTGCTGTCAGAATCCCGTCGGGAACACTGCCGCCCGGCAGGCTGTTTCCTCGGTCCATGCAATGTTAGGCTCATAGAGTAGAGGTCCAAACTTCGACTTCAACTGGAATATAACAGAAAAAAAACATTATAATGTAATCTAAATATTTTTTATTATACATGTTTTGTGCACTAGATGATTAGGCCTTGGTCTACACTAGATATATAAGTAACTTAAACCATCGGTTTCTCAACACTGTGTCACTGTGAGTCTGTGTCTGAGGTGTCACAACCAGGTGGCAGTCCCGTCACACAATCACAGACATAGACTTCTGAAATTGATGCTGATTAGAACATAATAATCCTTGATTCTTTTGTAAAAAAAATTTTTTTTAAATAATGAAATGGTAATACTTACAATATCAACGCGAGGTATGTTCCCAAATCACAAGAAAATACGGAAAATCGTCTGTGCGCTAGAAATGCGTCTGCCTAGCCTAATGCAAACACAAACTATGACCTATGACCTGACATAATTAGAATATGCAGTGAATGATGACAGTCTTACCTTTTTTAACTTACAAAGGCAAATATAGCATCGACAAACCTAGTTGTCCAATAATTAATTATTAAATACTCCCAATAAATGATATCAACAGACATTACTTAGATATTTGTGGGTTTGAATGTTTTTTAGACCCATTTAGATGGTTCTACCTATAAAATGAATTGATGTCAATTATGGCATGCCGTTTGGTTTGAAAAACTATTTTGTGGAATGTTTTAATGAGCCCTGCAGACAATTAGACTATAAATTAATATGAAGAATTATAGTGGAAGTGTCTATGATATTGAATGTCAAAAGTTGCCGAAATGGAGATCCGAAACATATCTTTTGATGGCAAAAGCATGTACATCTGTCTTTATTACCGAATATAAAGGACATTTATTTGCGATATTTTGGGAGCCATATTTTTTGATAGGTCAGGATGGTTCCAAATACAAAAATAGCCCTTCCACTGGATTTTGCATGCCAAAATAGTAGAATTTGACATATTATTTATCTTTAGCGCATGTTTAGTTACTGAGTTATCGTATTTTTTTTTTATTATTAGTGATGGCGGCCATTTTGGATTTAAAGGTCAAGATGGTCCCAAATCTAAAAAATAAACATTCCATTGAATTTGTCATGTCAAACTAGTACAATTTGACATTTTATTTATCTTTATAGCATGTTCAGTTACCGAGTTATCGTATTTTTTGGGTTTTTTCAAAATGACGATGGCGGCCATTTTGGATTTAGAGGTCAAGATGTTCCCAAATTTGAAAAATAAGCATTCCATTGAATTTGTCGTGTAAAAATTAGTAGAATTTGATATATCACTTATCTTTATAGCTCGGTAACTTCAAGAGTTATCGTATTTTATATTTTTCAAAATGGCGATGGCGGCCATTTTGAAAAACGGCCATTTTGAAAATTTTCCCGACAATTTTGAGAGGTACATGGGAGCTACATTTTTTTCTAAAGGGTTTTAGTTGACAAATCAATCGAGAAACAAAGGTAGGAAGAAAATGGTCACGGATCCTACAAAAATGACTCTACTAATTATTATATATTTTTCAACTAGTTTCATGAAAATTGCCGTTCTAAAACTTGTTGTTAGTCTTCGCTGATTGAGCCAATCACTTCACTTAAAAACAGACAATTAGAACATATCATTTCTATACTTAAAACCAGCCAATGCGTACTAAACTTGATATAGGTTTGTGTACGTTTTGCATAACTGTCTATTTTTCAAGTTATTGCAAATATTATTCTTAATAGGCCAGTCAATGAGCTGCAATATTAGGAAGAACCGCCACAAATTGCAACAAAAAACTTTTTCACTTAAATTCCTTTCAGGTGGCTTTTCTGGCTACATAATATTCAAAATCTAGTTAGAAATATTTTGCGGAAATATGATTTTTCGTCTCATATCAAAAACAAGAAATATACTGAAAATAGACTTAAAATCGACATAACGCATTTAGTGAAAAAAGAAATAGAAATATAATCCAATATTACTTATTAACTCCTTTCTCCCTACGTTATCATATTTGCATTTTCACCCACGTCAAGTCGGCGAATATTACTCGTATTTCAATAATCTGTGACAAAACATTTGCAAATGTTCCCGTTTAAACACCCAAATTACATTCTAAGCTGTGATTAAATTTTAACCTGCTAATAATAAAAGATAGTAAAAACTATTTTACGTACCAAAGCTATCGTCTGAAGTAGTTTGCATAACATTAATTCAATAGTCATGATAATCTAATGATAAAAATATTTCGTATTGGCACAACTAAAACAGAAACGGCTAGTAATTAATCGCATGTGTATAAAGATATAAGTAGTCGTATTGGCATAGCTGAACGGCTAGTGATCGACTTTACTTTAGATGTCATAATCTGATGTCTGTAGACGTCAGATTATGACGTCTATTTAAATGTCGATCGATGTATGTTGTCTATATTACTAGTATCTAAACCTTACAGCCCGGCTCATAATCTGACGTCTAAAGTCGTCATAATCTGACGTCTAAAGTCGATCCCTGCATTCAATATATCTACTGGCCGTAGACCCATGACATATGTATACAAAGAAACCGGAAAGAGCTAACTAAGACATTTATGATGATCTCAAATTAAAAAAAAAACTTTGATCTCCATGGTTTATTCAAAAATATTTCAGGGCTTAAACATGTCTAAGGGTTAATAAAGCTTTGCTGGGCACTGCACCCACTGGTGATGAACTATGTCACTGTTTAGTGACTACTGGTATATTATTATGGACACGCGACATTGAATCTGTGAAGGTTCGGTGCTGGGACGACGTCGAAGACGATGGTCAGCATTGAGCCACCATAGGGCCAACATAATTATATTGTGTTTACCGGGTACATTGTGTTCCAGCATTGAGCCTCTACATGCACTTCAATGTCGCGTTTTTGCTTAGTAGATTAGAATCCGTGATGGAGTCATTATCAGTAACACCTGACAAAAACCTGACAAATGTTATGGCAAAAGAGTGTTTTTTTGGTAATGGTAATGGCCGCCAAACATGGCCGTCATTTTTCCACGCTTCTATATTAGAGTTTTGCCACTAGTATAAATGTCACTACTAATCGATCAGAACTTCAATTGTATAGGCTACAATGAAATTGGATACTTAGTAATTTTCATTTATTGAAAGGTGGGAATCGCGGCTCGAAATTTCTGGGTAGATAAACGGTTAAAAGTATTAAGCCTTTTTTGTAAGTATTTTATATAATAATTATTGTAAGTTAGAGAAGGTTAGGTGACTTGAGACCTCTTGATTCGTCAATTGAAATGAAAGGCATTCAACTATTCCCAGATGTTGCAGATGTAGCCATACTTTTGTTGGCTGATGACATTGTTCGGCTCAGCTATGGTATGCTACCCCTAATTTAAATAACCACTGAATGACGGCGGTGATTACCTGACCCCGTCATGTGACAGGCTGAGCCAGTGTTTCATTGGTTGGGGTAGAATACTAGACTAGACATTTTTCTTATTCCGGATAGAGTTACAGCAAAAATACATGTGTTACAGATGAAAAATGCTTTATTGGGAATAAGCAACTGTTTGATGTCAAAACCAGAACTGTTATCTCTGCTGAGTTCTCTCATCACTAAATTCCAATACAATGATCGTTGTCCAAGTGTATAGCACTGTACTAGTAACAGTGTTAAGATCATCGAGTAAGATTTATTATTATTTGATGTTCCATGGTAAATAAATAGGGCAATAACATGATATTTCTGTAATAATGTTATTTGGCATATGCTGAATTATAGAGCAAATAAAATTATCTTTGATATTGACATAGTTAATTGAATCAGATGAGGATCAATCAGACACTAAGTGGACTTATGTTGATCCACTTAGTCTTCAGGGACAACATCTATGTGCTACACGTGTTCCACTTGGTATGAGCACAGCATACATTTCTACGTTAACAGGTGAGGGTACGTTTTTAGTGTAATTTTGAAGAGATCATTTGCGATTATTAGAGACAAAATAGTGCTTTCACATGGCTTGGGCTTCTATTCTTTTCAATTCGATGTAAATATTTAGTCTTTTAGGCTACCCATGGTAGGCCTACCTGTAGAGTGTTTGGATACCTCTGAATTTTACATTTTAAATCGTATTTGTATGTTTTTAATTATAAGTCAAAGTTAACCAGCATTTACTTTTTTACACGACGTGTAGGCTATACTTCATGTTTTCAGAGTTAACATATATCATTATGAGTTGATTTGGGAAAAAAATATTTTAATAAAAGGCAGAAATTGGTGTTAAAGCATACTTTATTTGGATCAAAACTAGTATATGCGTCCAGATTCGAAACATGTAATATTTTAGAACGCAAACTGTTTTTTTAATCGGCAGGGATCGGACAACATGCTTAGAAAGAGCAAAAACCGTATGACAAGGGCAGATAATACATTATCTACATAAATGTATAATTAGCAGAACAACTATTCGTCGCCTCGGAGCTAAAGGATCCTATCTGACACTCGTTAGAGTGGCAGATAGGATCCTTTAGCTCCGAGGTGACGAATTGTATCTACGTAATCTCTTAGATATACAATTACTAGATATTTCTAAACACTACATCCATATTATTGAAAGACAATTTGAAAAAAATATATACAGGAAATAATTTAGGCTATGACCCGAATCATTAGAAAATGGCCAGATTTATGTGTCGAACAAAAACTTAACTATCTTTTCTTATTAAAGCTGATCCAAAATAAAATACTCGTCTATCTAAACAAGAAACGTTTTTATCTCGCTCTTGTATGTCGAACAACATTAAGCCGAAAAATAAAAATAGTAAATTATCAAGAATATTATTTTGATCTTGTAACAAAGACATATCGTGTTAGCAGGCATGGTAAAGTAAACAGATACTGTATTTTAACTCCGTCTCCCCAGATGTGATATCCAGATAATAATATTCACCAGGTGGCTCTCTTAAGGCGCTGCAGATAAACAGTCGCCAGGCGTCATGATGGTTTGGAATGTAGTGTATCTTATTGTAACAGGGCAGCTTTACCGTGAGTCAATATTTTAGACCGTTAAAATTTGTTACAAACTTATATGGGTGAAACCAAAAATTGGGGTAACTTTGTAGCATCAAAAATGGCAGTGAGGTGACCATCAAAGAGGAGGAAAACTACTTGATAGGGTTGGTGCACTGATCCCAAAAGAGCATGAAAAAGCCACTGGCTGCGCTAGAAATTTTTTTTTTGCTTCAAAAAATCATTTTAAAAAAGTTGCAGCATTCCACTTACTACTCCGTTACCAAATCCAAACCATTTAAAAAATTCTGTTACTTTGTTTAGCTTGACATCACACTTTTAAACGTGATATCCTTATTGAAGCATAATACTAAACAATCGTACATCAAAACTGCTAAAAATTTAAAAAAAAATTGATGGGATGAACAAAAATCTTTATTTCAACTCCGCTACCAAGCCAAAAAATACTCAACTCCGTTACCAAATGTTTGGCTCGACATAAATATAAACTGTATATTTTCTTATCATAACATCGATCACAAATGGGTGCTCTATTAATATGGGGACAACGAGCCATGTTTTAAAAGACTATATCATCAATCATTATGACTGTAAAAGCCATAAAATTTGACAATTCACCACTCCGTTCCCTTTTCTTGGTAACGGAGTAGAGTGGAACGGAGTAGTAAAATTAAAAGTATTCTAGGGATTAATGAAAAGATCTGGGCAATAATTCAAAAATATATCATACGGGTGGAAATAGTCCCCATAGCAACTGTTGTAGGCATACAATCATAAAACCCAACTCGTTTTTATACCCACAAGGCTAGGAACGGAGTAGTAAAAACAAAAGTATATTTTCTAATTTTTTGGTAATACCTGTTTCGAATAACTTGTCACTCAACAATATTAATTCTTTCAAGGTGAAAAACTTGTATAAGGCCCTTTAGTGTGTCAAACTACACTTGATATAATTTTAGTTCATGATTATTCACTTGATGGGGCATGCTACAATAATGGTAACGGAGTAGAGTGCAAATGTGGGGACATGTATATTCATCAAAATTATTTATATCGATATCAATTTTAAGTCGAATTTTAATCATTGATTAGTTAAAGTGAACAATGTCTAGCCATGAAATGTAATTGTTAGAATTATATTGTGATTTTGTATCCTACAGTGAAGTTTTAAATAGTGGAATTTTCTCTGGGGACATGCCATTTTCCACGTTTCAATGACATAGAGCTCTTATAAAACCATATATATATATTTTTTTTTACAAATAATCTAAACATTATTAAGTAGTAATGCCTAAACGTGAAGTTGCACCATTTATTTTTAATATTATTATATATAAATCAAAATGTGGACCTTTTAAGTCCTGGGGACACTAATTTTATGTAAAATTACCCCAATTTTTGGTTTTACCCATATAATCATGAATAAGACAGTAAGCCTATTATTATGCGCACCATTATAAAATATATTGTAGTGACATTCGCCAGACACGGACTTAAAGCTATTTCATCATTATTCCCGCTTCAACGACGTATTAAGTGAACAGTTCACTCGACTGAAATGTAGGCTATTCGGTCAGGTAGATTTTTTCATAGTCAAGCTAGACCACCCGCGAAAGATCAACCCTTATAGTCGATATTTTGTGACTGAATAATATTCTCAGTGGTGCCCAAGTTTTCATTTCACGGAATGTCAAATTACCACACCTTGATTAGACATATGAGTTTTCATATTGCTTTAGTGGCCTAATGTATTTATTGTCTAGTGATTTGACGGGCTTTTTGAGCACATGCAAACTAAACCAGACCAGGAGAACCTGAAGATCGTAAAATCAATCAGATGACACTGCCCTCTGGACACCGTTTCGAAATTCAAACCCTGATGATCTGAGATCGAGCATGCTACCTCTTGGCCACGGAGCCTTCCCACAAGAGGCCTACTTACTACTAGCAAGGAGGCTATATGATAACCTTTCTACTAGTATTTACGAGCATGGAGATATATACTACTATCATCATGTTACGAGTGAGCGGAGAGAAAACATCACGTTTATCTCAATCCTAATACAGTGAGGGAAGAACAAACTGGCGAAACACACTGTAGTGCTGAACAACAGAGCTGTGGCCCCGCCCTTTAGCGTCAGGAAGCGCAGAAAGCGTGCACGACGGGGTGAGGTATCGGTCAAGATGTAAACTACGTGATATAGCGTCTGTTCGCAGCATGTAGCGTGCAATATCATGTATGTAGTCCTAACCCTTTACCGGCCAAGTTATCTGATTATTTTTTTCACCCACTTGAAGTTGTGTCTCGCTACCGCGATTCACAACTTCAAGTGGATAAAAAAAATTGGTGCCAATAAACTTTCAATTCTTGTTTACAAAATCTATATTACACTGTAATTTCATGTGCTGATAAAATGAATTAAAGTGATTATAGATGTCATTAGCGATGAAAGGGTTAATTGCACATTATATTGTGCGTAGTACCAGGAGATACTATCTCCATGGCAATACGTACCAAAGATTCTAGACAGATATTTTATTGGTAGTAAACATACAATGAGATTATAGTAGAACATCCTTTGTAGTACCATTGAATTAAGTACAATTAGCAGAGAATCTATTCCATGCTACTACGTTTAACATCCAGGATACAATTTATATACACGATATAAAATACTTGAATTTAAGTTAAAGTGTATAAGATAATATTGTAATATACACAGGACTTTCATCAGAAATGCATAACATGTTTTGCATTTCTGATACTATATCTAATATAGGGTCTATATTTCCCGCACCAAAACCAGGAATAATGTAGTTAATAAAAGTAGTAGAACACATGCAAAGTTATTACATGTATATAATAATGTTATTCTTTGTTATTCAGTTTTTTTCATGTTTTGTTCGTGTCTTCTGGGCTGAATATCCCAGCAAACACGAGGCGTTGGCCCAATGTTGAGCTGTCAGCACATGAGTATCGACATCAGAATCCATCGTCAACCTATCTACCAAATTGTATGAAATTGGTGTTAACCCTTTAACCGCCAAATTATTCAATTTGGATTTTCACCCACCTGAAGTTGTGTCTCGCTGACGCGATCCACAACTTCAAGTGAGTGAAAATTATTCAGATTTGACAAAATGGAGGTCAACTCTTTTCAAATCTTGCTGGTTGATGTCACATTTTATCTTTAACATTATTTAAAAGGTGGTACTTGATGCTCTAATAAAAATGTAAACCCGAATATATGCGGCACCGGCGGTTAAAGGGTTAATGTTCATGTTCAAACATACCAGTTATTTCAGATATATATGAGAAACAGACATGCCTGGAAGGCTCTACTCGAGGCGTTGGCCCGGTGTACTGTTGGGATGATGTTGGCCCATCGTCTACGAGGCTACCCCCCATCACACCCACATTGGGCCAACGCCTTGTGTTTGCTGGGTGCAGCCCAGAACACACGACACATGCACACCGATAATCGCAAATAATGTTGGCCCACTGTGTACGCTGCTGGCTGAATTTTAAAACAACATTGACACTTCGTGTTTACCAGGAATAGTCCGGCAGCGGAATGCCTAATATTGGCCTGACCCAAAATTATCTGATATAGTTTTTTTCTCTGCTGATTATTTATCTTTGGGTCTACATAAAGAAATTTAGGGTGGTGTGGAGGTGTCATCTTTGAGCAATTTTAATTATTCAAGATGGCCGCCATGGGCTCAAAAAAGGTCTGAAAATTCCTCAGTTATAATGGACTCGACCATATAACATTGGGCAAACACTCGGTTAATGTATGTTTGTCCAATTTTATTCAATAAATCTGTTTTACATCTAGATAGTTTAAAAATGGAATAATGGAGACCATTTTAAAATCAAAAATGGCTGCCGTATGACTAAAAGTTCAGTTATAATCATATGAAACAAAATTATATATGGGCAAACGATACCATTTAGACTTATGGCTACCATGCACCCTCCCCCCCCCCCCCCCAACATCTTAACGAAACTGAGTTTTTGGAACCCTTGGAAATACTGAACACGAAATCGAATGTTAACATTGGAAATATAGGGATCGACGACTTATATAGAGGTGGGGCCTACTGTAAATATGGTTTTAACAACGTAGCGCAATTTTAAAAAAGGGGGTAGGGCAGGGGATAAGGTTACTTTAATGTTATTTCTGCTCCGGTAAACCGATATGTAACTGCAGACATATCAACGGTAATTGAATTCCGCTTCTTATGGTATATAAATCATTGCAGTATAATAAATAATATTATATCGTTTCATGTACTATGCTTAAACACAATTTAATTTGAAAACTCAGCGAAATCCACAACAACAAGACCCCGTTGGGAAACACCATTTCATCAAGCGTTTTTTACATGTATCCACATTTGGGCCACGGTTTTTCAATCCAAATATGCCTCCAAGTAAGCCTGGATGTTATGTGTGCTTTGAAATTTCATATAATTTTAGTTAAAGACAAATACAAAATGGCCGCCATCTGGTTTTTTTTTAAATTTGAAATTTCGTTATTTTACTTGACTGTGCATCGAAATAATGGACATCAAGCACAATTTGAGCTATGTTTTATAAAAAAAAAATTATATTATATAAAACATGACAAAAAATGACAAAATACAAAGTGGCCGCCATCTGTTTGAAAATGTGTACATATCGACACAAAAAAAAAACAAGTTAAAAAAATATACCAACATCTATGATATCAGTTGACAGTACTATCAGGGGCTTTTACATAGATTTATATAATATTTTATTTCTATTAAATACGAAATGTATACAACAAAGCACTATGTTTTTTTTATCCCTCTATATGAACAATTTCCAACGTTTTTCAATGAATACAAGCAGGACTTCTCGCTTATATTATTTTTTATGGCATCAATGTTTGCTATTACTTTTACATTCTCCGGTGCCATTTTACAAAAGTGATCACAGCCACTTTAAAAGTTATTCCAGCAACTACAAAAGTGATCTTAACCACTGAAGAAGTGATTACAACCACTTTAAAAGTGATATCAGCTACTACAAAAGTGATCTTGGCCACTGAAAAAGTGATCACAGCAACTTTAAAAAGTATCTAAGCCACTACAAAAGTGATATTGACCACTGAAGCAGTGACCACAGCCAATTTAAACGTTATATCAGCCACTACAAAAGTGACCTTGACCATTGAATAAGAGATCACAGCCACTTTAAAAATGATCTAAACCACCATAAAAGGGCTTTGACTACTAGAGAAGTGATTACAATCACATTAAAAGTTATCCCAGCCACTACAAAAGTGATCTTGGCCACTGAAGAAGTGACCACAGCCAGTTTTAAAATGATCCAAGCCACTATAAAAGGGGTCTTGACCACTGAATAAGTGATTACAATCACTTTAAAAGTTATCTCAGCCACTACAAAAGTGATCTTGGCCAATAAAGAAGTGATCACAGCCACTTTAAAAATAATCTAAACCACTACAAAAAGGATCTTGACCACTGAAGAAGTGACCACAGCCAATTTAAATGTTATCTCAACCACCATAAAGGTGATCTTGGCCACTAACAAACTGGTGTCAGCCACTGATAAAATTATCTAAGCCACCACAAAGTGATCACAATGAAGAAGTGATCACAGCGACTTTTTAAATTATATCAGCCACTACAAAAGAAATCTTGACCACTGAAGAAGTGACCACAGCCAATTTAAACGTTATCTCAACCACCAGTGATCTTGGCCACTAACAAACTGGTGTCTGTCACTGATAAAGTTATCTCAGCCACTCCAAAGTGATCTTGGCCACTAAAGAAGTAACCACAACCGCTTTAAAAATTATCTAAACTACTATCTAAACACTACAATTATCTAAACACTACAAAAGTGCTGTTGACCATTGAAGAAGTGATCACAGCCACTTTAAAAAGTACATGTATCTCATTCACTACAATAGTGATCATGGCCATAGAAGTGACCACAGCCACTTTAAATGTTATCTCAGTCACCATAAAGGTAATCTTGGCCACTATCAAACTGATGTCACCACTGAAAAGTTATCCAAGCCATCACAGAGTGATCTTGGTCACTGAAGAAGTGACCACAGCCACTTTAAAAATGATCTAAGCCACTACAAAAGTGATCTTGCCCATTGAAGAAGTGATCACAGCCATGATCCAAACCACTACAAAAGGGATCTGGACCACTGAAAACATTATTACAATCACTTTAAAAGTTATCTCAGCCATTACAAAAGTGATCTTGGCCACTGAAGAACTGATCACAGCCACTTTAAAAGGTATCTAAACCACTATAAAAGGGACCTTGGGCACTAACAAACTGGCTTAGATAACTTTATCAGTGGCTGACACCACTTTGTTAGTGACTAAGATCACCTTTGTAGTGGCTGAGATAACTTTTAAATTGGCTGTGATCACTTCTTCAGTGGCCAAGATCGCTTTTGTAGTGGCTGACAGGGTTGGGGTCGATTACAATTGATGATTACGATTACTATTATGATTACATGGCATTTTTATTTATCGATCACGATTATGATTATGATTATTCGTCATTATAATTATCGATTATGATTATGATTATGATTACATGTCATTAGGAATTATCGATTACGATTATGATTACAAGCTATTTTTTCGATTACGATTATGATTATGATTACAATAATCATATTTTGTGATTACAGTCACGATTACGGGTGATTAAAATAATCTTATTATAATAATGACATACTAAAACAAACTATAAATAACAACAACTGCAATTGATATATACTTTGTATTATTTATTCATATTGTGTTCAAGAATGTCAGTTCCAGAGACATAAACTATAAGCAAAATTACCTATATACAAATTGTACATTTACATTGTCTCAGGCATATTGTCTTTGCCATAATTGTCTTTGCGAAGATTTTGTCTTTGGTATATTTAGTTAATGTGTGAATTTCAGCGTAAAAACATTAATTTTTCGAATCGTGCGTCTGATAGCCGGTTTCTGTCCGCTCTAAATAGGCCTACTTTACGTCGTTAAAAATTGTGTTGGTTGGATCTCTAATAGCAACTGTAATTAGCAGTCGCGCCAGATTGCTATGCCAACAGTTGACCATGGCGAGGAGCGTCCCTCCTATTATATAATATCTATAGGCCTACCATCTTGAAAACACAATATGCTGATTTAATATTGCTGAACCAATATTGGCCCACTGTTGGGCCACCATCTGCGATGCTGGCCCAGCAATAGGCCAATATTGGATCAACGAGCCGTGTTTGCTGGGCACCCTTGTTTTTTAGGACGTGCAACACGTTATGTACAGTTTTGAAGGCGAATTAAACATATGTCATTGTTTTCCCCCCTATGTTAGCATTTAGATATATTAATAATAATAGCTATCTTCCAATCTAAATGGTGATAATATATTGATATTTCACTGCTAAGCATCAAGTGAAGGTTATCTCAAAATATACCTATAGGTCTAAATATAAAAACATTGTTGAAATCTCTGGTAAAGGGTTAATCCAGGTGACCACACCACGATGTCAATTGTAATTAACCGTTTACACTCTGGAGATGTCTGCTTACAGCAATGTTACAACTTATATTTTATTATATATTTTTAATTTAATAATATCAAGAATACATTAAAGTATTCTTGCTAATATGGTTGACGGGTTTCGCAGAGGTCGTATCGACCTGTTCCCGTCAACCAAAGATAATGACTTGTACCATTTTTTACATTTTATCCGGAGGCTGTGATGCAATAGTTTTATATTCATGCACGATTAGTCATCAATTGTCTACGGTACCTTTAGTTAACTATAGGTGCGAAAGCTGGGGAGGAGAAGGGGGGTGTGGCATGTCTGGAGACCCCCCACTAAAATAAAAAATAACTGAGTCGCGAGGGCCACCCACAAGTGCATGTAATGTAGTGTTTATGTACAGTCAAAATTAAAGGGACTGGCCCAGGCTAAAATCATCAAAAAATCGGTGATTTTATTTCGGGTTCTTAATATGACCATATGATGTAAACATGTACATAGACTAGAACTGCAAATTTTTATAATTTTTGTACTGCGCATTCACCAGTTAGACTAGATATAGAGACGAAATTCCTGATTTCTAATTATTGACAACCATGTCAAAAATAGGAAATGCGGGAATTTCGTCTCTATATCTAGCCTAACTGGTGAATGCGCAGCACAAAAATTATAAAAATTTGCAGTTCTAGTCTATGTACATGTTCACATCATATGGTCATATTAAGAACCCGAAATAAAATCACCGATTTTTTTATGATTTTAGCCTGGGCCAGTCCCTTTAACAGCAACGGGAACGCATCAAGCGTGAGATGTCGATCCGAATTAAGCTGGTCCAATGCCGGTCCCGCATCTACGGGTTGTACCCACATCAAACCAACACAAGCTGTTTAATGTTGGCCCAACGTCTGCGACGCTGGCCCAACATTAAAACATCATTGTTTCAACATGTCGTGTTTGCTGGGATGTCTATATCTATCTATACATACACTGTACATAAATACATGTACACACATATACATTAGTACGGTACATACATTGTCGAGATATCAAAATAGAAGGATGCAATCTAGGGGAAAAGTTTAAGAACTGCTGTCCAAGTGGACCATGCATTAAGGTCTATTCATGGTAAATCCTATTCATTGCCGTGCATATTCTGGTGATAAAATTATACACAGTGCAATAAATATGATAAAGTGCCGAATTAACACTTTTGTAGTGGCTGAGATAACTTTTAAAGTGTCTTCAGTGGTCAAGATCACTTTTGTAGTTGCTAAAACAACTTTAGAAGTGGCTGTGATCACTTCACCAGTGGTCAAGATCCCTTCTGAAACCTGGCACCAGAGAATGTAGAAGTAATAACAAACATTCATACCATATACAATTTACATGAGCGAGAAGTCCTAATGTTTAAAAAAAACGTAGGATATTGTTCATATGGAGGAATGAAATACAAACCTAGTGCTTTGTTTTACACTTCCTATTTAACAGAAATAAAATATTATGTATCTATATAAAAGCCCTTGATAGTGATTTTCAACTGATATCAAAGATGTTAGACACATATTTAGGGTACCTTTTTATACCGTAAGTCATCGAAATAGGTTTGCATCCCTTTATTTTAATGTTAACATTCGATTTCGTGCTCAGTATATCCCAGGGTACTTAGTTCCGTTGAGATTGGGGGAGGGGGGAGCATGGTAGCAATGAGTAGCCCATCCCCAAATGTTATCGTTTGCCCATATATAATTTTGTTTCATTTGGCCATACGGCAGCAATTTTGGATTCCAAAATGGTGTTCAATATTGTATTTTCAAACTATGGAGATGTAAAACACATTTATGTGAATAAAATATGACAAACATACATTATTGCAAGACATATTAGCCGAGTGTTTGCCCTTTATAAAGTCGCGTCCATCATAACTGAGGCGTTTTCAGAGCTTTTACGAGTCCATGGCGGCCATCTTAAATAATTAAAAATGCTCAAAGGTGACACCTCCACACCACCCTAGATATCTTTATTAAGACCCCAAAGATAAATAATCAGCAGGGAAAAAACTATATCAGAGAATTTTGGGTCACCACCCTTAGCTGCCGGACTAGAATGGCCTTGTCACGGTGTCCGCTTACTACATGTATACATTTCAAAATGTATTGGTGAATATGTCCTTAGAATGTTTACGTCGCTTTCTGCACATCATGAAAATAGCGCGACAGAAGGAAGCCCGAAATCGGGACTATGCCCTACTCTTTATAGTGTACAGTGCCATAGAGAGTATACGTACGTACAGCCCTTTGTACAGCTTGGATCACTGTATTTGTGAAACACAGTGGCGTCACAGGAAACTCGGTAAAAATAATGTTATATAAGACTCCTCCCATTGTATTAGCTAGCTCGGTGAAAGCAAATGATGTCAAGGCTATTTGGTTTCACAGAATATGCACAACCCCGATGACAACTATCTAACCCGGCCGGGATTCGAACCAGGTACCTCTCAGTTTCTTGCCTCAACCAGACCGAATAAGCCATCAGACCGGCCTGTGTAAATGGAACAAGTAAAATACATTGATATAAGGTTGCCTTAGTGCTGGTCCATTATCTACGACGCTAGCACAAAATAAAACCAGCATTGGGCTTATGTCTGGTGCTTGCTGGCAAACAGGTGCCCATGAGCACAGGGCGCGTACACTGTCTGTGACCGTGACGATCGATCATTACCTGATTATGATTGTGACCGCTTATCATACGTATACTGTACTGTTATAACGTTAACCATGATGACACAATACCCTGTCACCACTAGACACAGTGGTGACATAACTGGCTGGAGAGATCGACCCATGCCAGACGAAAACTCAGGTGTGTGTGTGATGGTTGACAGACCAAGCAGTGAACCGTCCCAGCAAACACAAGACGTTAAACCAATGTTGGTTTAATGTTAGTCCAGCGTCGTAGACGATGGACCAACATTAAACCAACATTGGTTTAACGTCTTGTGTTTGCTTGGATGTGGACAATATCACGAGATTGTGCATATATAATGTTGACATATAAATATAAGCCCGGCTGCAATATACAATACAATGCAACGAGTTTACAAATGTTGAAAAATAATGCTATAATAATGAATTGGTCCAACTAGTTGACTATTGAAAACCTAATTTCAAGTACTATATATACACACAATATCTTTCCAAATTGTAATAAAAAATATTTTAAAATTGCGAGAATCTGCCAAAATGATTGTTTCGGGTAACTGCTCTGTTTTCGTTTGGGAAATCTCGTGATCTGTGTTAGTTTTTAAAGTGTTAATATTGTTTTGGTCGGGTTTAATTAAAACACGCATATTATAATCTAGAATGGAAATGTGGTAGATTTTTTGATAATTCTCAGTTCAATGTTTTAAAGCTATGTTACGAGTGTATAAAGCTATATTGACGAAATATTACTTATATCAATAATTGTAACACCTAAAACATTTGGTTTACTTCACCTTATCCAATAAAAAAAATTCTATACTAATTTGAATGTTTCTTTTTGGGGTTTACTTTGTCACAAAATAATATAAGTTGTCTTAGAAATGTTCAATGATAATTTATTTAAATTAAACCACTTTTCCAGCTTCATTAACTCATTATAGATAGCTACACTCAAACTTGTACAAAATAAATGTGTGTCATCTGGAAATATAATAAATTGTAAAAATTTTGATACATGTATTTACCATAATTATCATGTATACATATAAAACAATTTGGGTTCAATGATACGACACTGTGGAACGCCATAAGGGATGTTGCTTAGTTAAAAACATCCAAACATCCAAACAACATTTGAATAGAGCTCAAGCCACCCACCCACCCCCTATCCAAATTTTAATTTTTTTGTTAATGTTAATGTTATTTGGATGTTTGGATGTTTTAACTTTGCAACATCCCTAACATAATATTCATTGGATCAGAATTGTTTTAAAATCAATATTGCGATCTTGCTTTTAGATAACTGCTCAACAATGAATTAGCTGTGCCTCTAATACCATACATATTTAGCTTTGCAACAACAGTGTATGGTGAATGGTATCTAAAAGCTTTTTATTAAATCATTAAAAATACCAACTGTGTATAGTTTCTCATCTATCGACTTGATGAGCTGTTCTATGATCTATCGACTTGGTCAGCTGTTCGTGTAAATCTATCAGGGCATGACAAGTTGTGGAATTATTTCTGAAACCACATTGGCTATTAGATATTAATAGTATTAGATAGTGTGTCATCCATCCCCAGAAACTTTTCCGAACTATTATTGAACTATTTTTTCCAATATCTTAGCAAAGTGAGGAAACTGGTCTATAATTTGTAAATGAATCTTTCTCTCTTGATTTAAAAATAGGAGTGACCTTCGGTATTTTCATTCATTTGAGAAAATTCCCATTTCAAAAGAATTGCTAGCTATACATGCTATATGACATATTGGTTTGACTAAAAATGAAATGCACTCTCTCGACAAAACAAAGTTAATACCAAAATGATTTGTATGTCATTTTGTAAAGCGCTGCATCGAGACCTTCGCTTGCCGAGAGTACAATATTCTTAACCCTTACAACGCTGAAATATTTTAGTACAATTTTTTTTCAATTTGAAATCGTCATAAATGTCTTAGTTACGCTTTTTAGCTCCTTGTGCTTCATTTGAATACCTTCCTTTTAATACCTATGTCATGGATCTGTGGCCATTATAAATAGTTAACTCTTTCAGCGCGGGGATCGGTTTTAAACGTCAGATTATGACGTCTGTAGACGCAGATTCTGACGTCTAAAGTCGATCCCCGCGCTGTCAAAGTTAGATACTAGTAGTAGGCTAATATATGCCTAGACAAAAGACATAATCTAGACAATGAAGAAGTATTATCTTTTTCCAGGGTTGAATAGACTGAGTGACTTTGAAAATGTGTATTTGAAATATTACGTGTAAAGTCGATCCCCGCGCTGCAAGGGTTAAGTACCCATGATGTATACATTTAATATATATTATATTAAAAATAATTGTATATATTAATGTTAGGGCCTATACGAAATAGTCAACAATAAGTGTGGTTCTATAATATTTGATATTACACTTGAGTCCAAGTATCGCCACACTTGCGTGACAAGTGCAATGATGAAACGAAAAGTTGTATAAAGGTCAAGTTAGTATGAAAGCATTGTAAGAATAAATCGAACAAAGATATAGAAAATAACTTTTCTTAGTGTTTTGCTGTCCAAAGTCAAACTGTTAAAATGGATAACGATCTTTGTCATCACAGAGTTTGTACAATAAATATCTTGAAGACTCGTGTACTCTCATAATTTCAGATGATTTTTATTGTAAACAATTGAACCACAGTTATTTTTATTCGGAAAGCAGGCTTAAAGTTTATGCACATCGGTCTGCAGTTTAAAATACACTGTCCTACAGCTTAATAGTACATGCACACTGGACTAGAGTTTAAACATGATATGCACACTGGCTTGTGGTTTAAAAATATGTGCACACTGTCCTAGTACATTGTGTACACTGTCCTGCAGTTTCAAAGTATGTGCACCCTGGCCTGCAGTTTTAAATTATGTGTACACTGGCCTGTGGATTAAAAGTATATATACACACTGGCCTGCAGGTTAAACGGTTTGTTTTCGGTCGGTTCTGGAGACATAATTAAGCTGTTAAGTGACCACCCCACCTCTTGATCTGATCTCTTTTGTATTTCTGACTACTTTTAGATGCAATTTCCTTGTACTTGGCAACATGATTCACATTTTTTTCATTTCGTGTGTTTGTAGAGGTCTATTTATTAACAGTATAGAATTTATCTCAGGCTGTTGGAAAGCCTACTATCCACGATTTTTGCGAGCATACTTATGCCCATCAAAGGGAATTTCCGTCGACTACACAACTTAAAATGCAGAAACAGCGCAAAGCTTTTGAGGGTTTTGTCAAGTTGAAAAAAATCCAAAAATCCGAGAAAAAATTCGGAAGTGGGTGGGTGGGTCAAGCCCCAACTCGGATTTCTTTTTTTTTTTGAAATATTGTGTTTTTTTGTGTTTTTTTCTCCTTGTACATATCTCAAATTAAAAAAAAAATTGGATATGCGGGTGGGTGGCTTTGTCTGGACAATCCGAGTTTTTCTCCGATTTTTTCATTTTTAGTGAACCTGTGAAAAATAAATTGAAACTAGTATAACATAACCCAATAATTTATGTCCTAATTCATATCGAATTAATTTTGATGTGATTTATCAATGAGATTAGCATCCTAGAAACTATTTGTTACTCTTCATATGAAAGTATTTGCATTTTATTTTTTTAAGTATAAAGTCTTACTTTTGTAAATAAAACTCCCTCGCGGTGGGGGTGTCACTCAGCATAAATCCATTTAACCTTCATTTAATTAACCATAAACTCTGAGGATGTCTCAATAGTTTTTTCTTATTTTAATACCCACTTAGTGTCACAAATATACATTATACATCCCAGTGTAGTCCAAATGTATTAGTTCAGTTTCAGCTTTTTGTTTGAGCAAGGGGGCTACAGAAACCAAATAACCCCCCCCCCCCCACAATTGGCCTGCTGCTTATTAATGATACATATCACCCCCCCCCCCCTCCCATGCCAGGATATCCCAGATCAAGCACCAGGTGTGAGGCCGAATTGTGTATGTGATGTATGTATGGGAAAATGAAACAGTTTAAAAGTACGTGCACAGTGACCTGTATAAAGGTTCATGACCACTGGCCTGCGGTTTAAAGGTTCACTTTACTGCGGTTTAAAGGTTCATGACCACTGGCCTGCGGTTTAAAGGTTCACTTTACTGCGGTTTAAAGGTTCATGACCACTGGCCTGCGGTTTAAAGTCCCATGCACAATGGCCTGCGGTTTAAATCATTGATCTGCAGTTTAAAGGTTCGTGATCACTGGCCTGCAGTTAATAGTTCATGATCACTGGCCTGCAGTTTAAAGTTTTATGCACACTGGCCTGCGGTTTAAAGGGATAAGCTATCATTGATCTGCAGTTTAAAGGTTCATGATCACTGCCGACTTGCCTTCAGTTTAAAGGTTCATGATCACTACCCTGCAGTTTAGAGGTTCATGACCACCACCCTGCAGTTTAGAGGTTCATGACCACTACCTGCAGTTTAAATATTCACTTGCCTGCGGTTTAGAGGCTCAGAGGTTTAGAGTTATATAGGCTTAATAGGGCTAATATATGTGGTTATTTTATATATCTTTTATAGTTATATAATTATATTATAGTTATGCACACTGGTCTATAGTTCAGAGGTTAATGATACTGGTACACCGCGCTGGTTGCTAACAACAAACTGCCGATGCATTTGAAAAACCGCCAAACTCAGAGAGAGGTTGAACCCCTCCCCTCCCATCGAACACCGATAGCAGCTCCACCTAGCGAATAAAACATTAACCAAAAATTAATGCGAAACATCAGTTCTACATTTTATGTGCACACTGGCATTGCCATTCGTTTTCAAAAATGATAGATATAGAATTTTACTATTTTACTGATAATATAGCCTCCATAGATATACATGATATAGGCAAAGAACGTGGATACATAAAATATCCAAATTCTTTGATATAGGCTTAGATACATCACCTATATAGGCCTAGATATATCGCTATAGATACCAATAAATATCCTCCAGATATATAGACCTATACTAGATAGGACTATATTATAGATATATAGATCGGATAGGTTATCTATGCATTTGCATAACAGGCTCATATCGACGTGTAGAATTGAAAACGGCATGGTGAGTCGACCATCACAGGCCTCAGCAGGATAAAATGTATTGACGGTCGTTCTTTGTGGTAGTGTGTACACTCCTTCTAGATACCGCCAGCTTATAGCAGACCGTCTGACCATCAACGTGTAAACATTCTGTGGGCACAGTTCTGAGAGGTACTACGACTGTCGTGCCTAGATTTGAATCTACTATGGGATATTTGGATCCATAGGGGATATCACATGATCAGTAGGCGATTACCAGATTACTATGTCCAGACGTAAAACAATACTGTATTAGGGCTGTATGCAATTTCTTTGACATAAAGGTAGGCCCTATGGTTATGTATGGATACACATGATAAGAAACAGTTTGTATGCAAGATAACTGCCTGTGAATATTATATTTTTACATTTACATCGCTTGTAATATTGACTGATTAATTTATTAATAATAGTATTAGCCTACCGTTACATTTAATGTTTGTACCTTAGCGGAGCGTAAATCTGTAGATAGGAGTGCTGCGAACATTTTGTTTATCATGTTTATCCGTCCTGACATTTTATACTCGTGACTGTTGACAACTACCATCAATTTTACAACCAGGCATCCCATTTAACACAAAACATTTGCATAACATTTATACAATGTTGGACCAACGTCGAAGACGTAAGGCCGACGTCGTATAAATGTTATACCAATGTTTTGTGTTAACCTGTTTACTGGGATAGTTACTTATTCATCATTAGTAGGACAAGTCATGTGAATTAACCCTTTCAATCCTGAATTTACCATTGCTGCCGCAATTCTCGACTTGTAGTGAATGAACATGATGAAGAAGACTTGCTGTGGTTTAAAAATTCAAGAAAAATACCACGTATTGGTAAACCAGTTTCCTGGGAATTTTGGTTCTAAAACCCTTGGTTGTAGGAAAATTAGGTCTGTTTTCAGGGATGTAAAATGATGCTTTAATGCATCGTGAGGGCTAAAAGGGATAAAGGAGCGCTGCGAAGCCGCAGTAGTTACGTTATCACCATGGCATTGTCAGATTGTATTCACCAGTTTATGTTCACCATAATCATGATAATGAATAGGGTCAATAACCTGATAATATATTATTTGCAGAGTAGTGCGACATGTCGACTTTATTACTATTGATTTGAGATCGTATAACACCTCACATGGGCTGCGACGGGCATAGAATAAAATGATGGTATAGTAAATATTATTTATGCGTTGATATATTGATTTAATTTGTTCAGTTGTAGGCATCTACTAGGTGGTGTAGCATCAGGTCATGGCTGACCGTGAGAAAGGAGGGGGGTACATGGCAGCAGCAGAGAAGCAGGCATGCAGGGAGAGCGGCTACTATCAGGATGCGAACGCTAAATGTGCAGATGTAGCAGAGCCTGGTCAAGTGATGGTTCAGTCACAGACTGCCCGCACGCGCCATGTGAGCTGTAGCCAGGAAACTGTTGTCATGGGAGAAGAGCATGTACCTCGCCTTAGAAACCACACGTTAGAGCGGGAGAAGCAGGGATGTTACAGCGTGCTATCCTATACCACTATGTTTGTTTTTGTGGACATATGGCGTCAGTTGACGGCCTATGGGATGAAGTACTACAATCAGGACGTGTACCCTATAGCCCAGACCCAGGTGGTGGTGGTCGGGGAGCTCATCAAACTGTTCGTCTTCTTGTGGAGGTTACTCCAAGCCGGGAAACTCACCTCCATCAAGATGAGCCCATTGTACTTCATGCCAAGCTTCATCTACGCCATTAACAGTAACATTTTCTTCTACGCCATGCACTACACCACGCCTCCCATCTGGAACGTGTTGACCCAGTTACGTGTGATATTCACGGCTATCATGTACAGACTGGTATTCAAGAGGAAGATAAGCTGGGTACAGTGGGCGGCCCTGGTCATGCTCACAGCCGCCATTGTTCTTCCAGACTTTGGAGACACCAACCCTGAAGAGAATAATACAGAAGACATTGTGATGACCGTGGTACTGGCTGTAGCTGCATCCATGCTCACTGCCATGGGACCTCTTTATACTGAAGTAAGTAACCTGGAATACACGAGACATTGACCTGATGTTGGTTTAATGTTGGTCCAGCGTCGCAGACAGTGTACCAACAATAAACCAACATCAAGTCAATGGCTTGTGTTCGCTGGGAACCGGTTATCATAATTTTGTTGCAATATTCAACATGTTCAAGATCATTCTGCATGTTATGGTTTGGTCCATGTTTTGAAAATTAACATATAAACATGATAAACATGATGAGGTATTTTTGAAAGCACTATAAACATATAATTTCAAACATACCGGTATATAAATGTATCGGCTGCCATGAAACGAAGTCATATAATATGACTTCTTTCCATGGCAACATCGGTTTCAGAGACAATATATATTGTCTCTGGAACCTATGTTTCAATACCAGGCTTATACAGTTATATCTTGATATATCAGCTCAATGAATAGAGAAAATTATCAGATCATTATGTAGTTTTAGATCTTCACCCCCCCCCCCCCCCCGGACGATATTAAACTTTTCATCGCTGAACTCCTGGCTTCTCCCCCCACCACCGGGCGGGGGCCCTTGGGTAGTGGTTAGCACCGCTGCCTTTCACGCCAGAGTTCGGGGTTCGGTTCCCGGTCTCGGCGGTTTGAAAGGAACATAAAATGTTTCTTCCCCATCCACGTGTGAAAGTCAGTATTGTGGGGAGCCTCCGTGACCGAGATGTAGCGTGCTCTGCCTCAGACCGCCAGGGCGCGAATTTTGAATCCTGTGTCTGGAGGACAGTGTCATCTCATTCATCTCACCATCCTCAGGAGGTTCTCCTGGCCCAGTTTAGCCTATATGTGCACAAAGGTGGCCTATTAAAGCCCGATTCATTTCATACCCCCCCCCCCACCCCCCACCACCATTCACTAAATTTCTGTGGAGCTACAAGGGGTGAGAAAACAGGCCATTGCATTTGCTTCTTATATAATAACCAGATAACATGGATAATGACCATGATGAGGTCGTGGATCCCTCATTATGGTCATTATCTTGTTATTACAAGCGATGGACATGCCAGGACAGCGTCGCAGACGTTGGTACATCATATACATGTGGTAAATGTTGAAAAGTAGGCCGTATACCATGTATACCGGCTAGCATGCATGAGACGTTGATCCTATGTTGGTTCACTGCTGGGCCAGCGTCGCAGATGGTGGTCAGCAATAGATGGGTCAACGTTTCGTACGTGTTCACTGGGACGTTGCATACCCAAGGACCATGCAACGTCCCAACTGAATACGAACGTTGTCCCTCAGCTAGTCATGTATATTGATTGTGCATTTCTGATTTTTTTTAATCTGATGCATTTACATCAGTTAGAATCTCTTAGTTAGCATCTCTTCTCACTCTACTAAAACCAGCTAGGCAGCAGTCCACCTCGTGACGTCAAAAAAAATATTCACCAACTACGCCTACTACATTCAATAATGTTGATGTACCATGTACAGGGTACTGATAATACATTATGTAGGCGCGGCTCCATAGGGGGGGGGGGGGGGGGCGCAGAGGTCGCACACCCACCCCTTTTTGTGCCAAATTCTTTAAAAAGTCCACTAAATTGGCCTAAATATGCCTTCGAACACCTCACGCCACCTCCTTTGTCAAATCCTGGATCCGCCCCTGTTATGCATGTTATGAAGCGAAAATTACGTTGTAATTATCTGCCAATTGGATAGCCAATATTCCCATTACCTATTCCTTTGTTAAATTGCTTGCAGGCTGATTATCAGATTATACTCACCGAAAAACGAGTGAACTGTGTTTAACCCTGTATCATTATTATACGTCTACCATGCATGTTTAGTGTGCCCGTATATAATTTGCGTTTTTTAATAACCTGATAACCAGTGAGCAGCTTGGTAATTGGCAGTACAATTTAATTAAAAGAGATAAATGCGCAAGATGAGCATGATGAACTGTGTGAAAGTATTCAAGTATTCAAATGTATTCAAGTGTAGCACAATACACTGGTCATTTAAATTGAGAATCTATGCTATTGCTATAGCGTCATCTTAAACTGTTAAACAATAGCGCAACAAGTTAGTTGCCCCCTAATCATGCTAATCATCATGATCATGATCGTGCTAATATGAGCATCCATAGTCCATGTAGTCTGTGTTGTCAATGTCTCCATTCGAACAAGAAAGGAATAAAGTATTTTACCGTTCAACGTGGTGTACCACGTGTACACAGGTACATGGTATAGTGTTTTCTTGGTTGTGATGTACCTCAACCATCATGACCATGTCAATATATCATGTATAATCAGTGATAATAGTGAAATATTACCCGGTTCAGTCTATAGTATAGGCCTTAGTGACATGTTTGTGAAACATAACCACTCATTAGCTTTCTTGTTCAACAAAAGTCACTACCATTATTACCATGATTACCCTATACACGATATACATGATATCAGAAATGCATTTAACATGTTTAAGCGAGAACTCTTATGTATTTCTGATGATATATATAAATAGAACAACCATATGGTATACATGGTATACATGATTAGATAGGCGTATTGAATTTATTTTGTTTTTGAATAATGAAAAAATGGATTGAGATGCCACTTTTTAAAAAAGTTCATCATACGATCATTTTAACGTGTTAACATGGGTAAAGGTAATCGGGGAGCATTTATCATGTTTATGTTTTCATTTATCATGTTTATCAGTGTTTATGTTTTCCGATATTATAATATTTAGGTCCCTTGATGTATGTATATGCCTGTAGCCATGGTATACATGGTATAGGCTACAATCATTATACTAATAAATATATGCCCCCTCAACATTTGCTCAAACTAATTTTTTTTTAGCACACAGCAAATATATATATATATATATCATGTATATATAAATGATATATGCCTATGATGTATGCACATACCCGCATACAATACATGTGATGCTTACCTGTGCCCCTATTCTCGTACAAGTTACGATAAATCGTAGGCTTCTGATTGGTCGAGATGGCCATCTCGACCTAGGTGCTACATCCAGGATACTAATATATATTTAATAGAAGGTGTTCAGGTGATATTCAAGGTGATAGAGATCTTTGCGAAACGTGTGCGGCTATAGTAATTTTCCACATTTGTCATGAATTTATTGCTGAAGCCATCATTCATGCGTATTAAATTAGAAATGTGGTACTATAATTATCATACGAGTCGATAATACGCCATCGAATGACAATGTTCCGATGATAATATGCCACACTATGAATGATCACCTTGCAGTACTGTGATCATGTTGATCACTATCTGAATATATTTAAGTATATTGTCCATAATCAGGATAATGCGACAGTTTAACAGCCACTTAACGTGCTTAAACATGTTAAAAATTGGTCGCATGTGTGAAAACGAAGGCCTGAAGGTCTATGTAATCATGATATAATGGTAACCAGGTAGGTAACCATGGTAATCAGAAAGCGTGAAAAAATGGTGCAAACAACGGTGAACACCTGAACACGGTGAAACGAAGAATCTGACAGAAACAAATCTTCCACCTGACCTCCCCCCCCCCCCCCCCACACGGTCTTTCAATGATCACACCTGTCAGACCCAACTATGATATATATGTTGGAAATGATTATTTTGTTTATATAATAATTAAATATACTGGTCACATTGGTCGAATTAACATCGACCAATTGACCGTGTTGACCAATAACGTTAGGCTGTAAAAAATATTGCATTGACTATAACCATTATGATGATTATTTTTGTGATGTGTGGGCTGTCGTCTAGCCTTGATAACAATGACCTGATAACAGCCAATAACCTGATAACAGACAATCGATCATGTATGATATCATGATTATCACTGGTTATTTACAGTACACATCATGCACATCCCACCAAACACGGGGCATTCTCCCAATGTTGTTTCAATGTTGGGCCAGCGTCGAAGACGATGGGCCGACATTGAAACAACATTGGGTGAATGCCACGTGTTTACCACGTTTACCGGGATGGTACAATATATACATCATAATAATTATCATGTTAGATCATATTAATCACCATGATCACGTGGCAACAGCTGTTATGATCTCGTGTCGGCAACAATAACAAAACACCTGTTCCATCATTGAATAGCTTAGCAAATACGAAACAATAACAAAATGTTGGTTAAACGTTGGCCCAGCGTCACAGACGCTGGGCCAACGTTTAACCATCATTGGGAAAACGCCTTGTATTTTCTGGGATACCCTAACTGTAACAGGTCACGAGAACCCGACTTTTAACATGATTATTTAAACATTTCATTTAGCAGACTTTTACCAGTTTAAACCAGTGACTGCTGACTGCACCGGTTAACCAGGTACGGGTTCAGCCGTTTTTAAATGGCCGCCCATTTGAAAACGACCGTGCGTTTATAAGCACTCGCAGCGCACTTCCAGCGAGTGTCTATAAACACACGGGCGTTATAAACGGTCGGCCTCGTTCACTTGTATACCGCCGTGCAAAGCCAAAAGGCAGTAGCAGCTTACTGTTAAGTAAGCAGATACTGCCTTTTGGCTTTTCACGGCAGAATAGCAAAGGGACCAGCCCCATAAAACTATGAATTACAGTGCATACCTTCATATGAATTAGCAATATGAGGAAGCAGTTTAGTTAATTGTATAAAAATCTACATTTTAGTCGTTTTTGTAAGATAAATTCCCACAGAACTAACCTGGGAAGTGGGATAAATGACAGAGCTCCTGGATTGTATATAAGTTTTGTGCACTAAATTGTGTGTACAAAAAAAATGCCACATAGAATATACAAATGCGGCATACAATTTGACCACTATATCCACCACCTCATGGTATTAGCAGAGTGTACCCCCAACGTATACATTTTTTAGCAATAACACTTTAACACTGTTTAAGGAGGTGGGGGGTCAGTGGTCAGAAAATCTATTTTTCACGATTTTTACCAATTAACATGATTAACATGATTAAAGCATCGTATTTCACAGATTCTGCTTCTCAAGTTCAATACTAAGTACTGATGTGTTGTGTCAATTTATACATTATACCAAATCTGGTATAATTAAGAGAAACTAGTTGATTTATGGAATACAATGTATAGTTATATAGTTAATGTATAGTCATATTGGCCGACCGTTTATTAATGCCCGGGTGTTTATAAACACTCGCCGGAAGTGTGTTGCGAGTGTTTATAAACGCACGGTGGTTTTTAAATGGGGGTCATTTAAAAACGGCTGGACCCGTACCCGTGTCATCACCATGATCACATGTTGAAAGTTAAAACAGAGTGGGCTGAGAGTGACAGTTTGGTGTGTGTGTTTTGTGTATCAAGTGTACTATCCCACACCAGAAACATGAGGACGTATTCTGAGACAATTTTCAAAAAAACGTTATATGTATATAACATGGTTCCATCAGACCACGGCCGGTTTTACCACATTCAAGACAAAACTGCTCGCTGATTGGTTTATTCTTAAAAGTTAAGACATAATTTAGACTTATGGCCGTTGGTGTAACCGAGCCCTGTATATTCACGTAGTGAATTTTCAGCTTAACTCATAACTTATTTGTTAATCGTCTCAGAACGCGGCCACTGAATCAAGAATCAACGGTGATGTCATCGAGCTTTATAAGTACTCTACCTCACCTGCTCACGGGGGTAGTTATCAGTTGGTTATTCCGCCTGTTATGTCATCACTCAATGCTGGGCTAATGTTGGTCCAGCGTCGTAATACGTTGCTTTGTGTCGACTTTCCTGCAGCGGGGGTCCTGGTACAGTGGTTAAAGCTGCCTGCTTGGAATTCGGAGTTCGCGGGTTCGAACCCCGCTCTGGCATTCAAGTTTCAAAGAAACAAAATGTTTCTTCCCCGCCGAGAGGTAGCGTGATCGGCCTCTCTCCCTCATTTCATAGATTTATCTAATCCACATATGTCTATATAACTAGATAACCTATCGCTCGCAATACGTTTGCTCATCTATAGGTTTGTGACCTACGTGACCATCATCACGTCCCCCTGTATTCTGCTGGTGTCTGTGCATGGTGTTTGATGGGCCGTTAAGTTGCAGCATTTTCGGCATTAATGGGAAGGAATTTGCATATAAATATACATTAAACATATGATTTTTAACATGCAATCTATTACCATGATTACTATTACTTTAGAGTTCTATTACTACAGTTTATTACAGTCTTCGAGTTATATTACTATTACTATTACTCTCCCATCTTTTACTATTACTACTACGATAACTTTTCGTCGCCATTTCCAAAACGATTTATAACAAGCTTTACTGTTATCATTTATTTTGAATTTTTCATATACTTTTTATAATAATAAACGTCAAATCAAATTTTGGGACTATTTATAAATACAAATTGCATATAAATTTTATTCATTAAATGTATAATTTGAATTTGTTTAAATATATCATTATATTATAGTATCTAGATACTACGTAAGCTTTGCCACACAACGTTAGCATGCGAGCTGATAGCCATGATAACTTTGTAATATATATAAAATTATATATGAGTATATTGGTGAGATTTAATCAAAGCAATTCACCATCGATAGTTTTAGTCACCCTTTCAGATAAGCGTTTTTATGAACAAGGTGCTACACACGATACTGCTCTTTATGTGATAAAAAAGTCAATAGTCCTGTTATTAAATGATCAATTATAAATCATATATTGATGGTATTATACTAAACGTGCTAACTATATGATATAAGAGTAGTTTTTGTTAATAGTCATGTACGTGCATGTATATCATGTACGCATTAGCCATGTTAGCAGTGCGGGTAAGTATTTGCATGGTCACCCATGGACGGTGTGTAGCCATGTGTTAAGTAAAGTGGCGAGAGAAGATTGGAATCCCCAGCACACATTTGGCATTTAGAATGACCCAATGCTGCTTTAATATTGGTCCAACGTCTTTGAAACAATATTCGTTCGGTAAATGGTTCAAACAGGCCAATTTAAAATATAGCGCCACATATGCATGACTAAAAAACTGTAGGCCTGTATTATCAATGTATATGATGCTGTCGAGACCGATGTCGATATATTAGAAATTGGCAAACTATCAACCCCGGTCATTTAGATAGGGTGTTAATATAAAGACACATACAACCTGAACCGCAATCTCAATGACTTATTTAGGTCCAGTTCGAAACTTAATAGGCCCTATCTTAACCCGTAAAGCGCTAAGTTATAGCTAGAGTTAAATTTTTCACCTACTTCAAGTTGTGTCTCGCTACCGCGATCCACAACTTCAAGTAGGTGAAAAATACTCATATCTGTTCAATTTGAGACCACACATTTGCAAATCTTTTTGGTTAAACACTCATTTCTTTCAATAACTGTGATCTAACCTGCTAATAAAACAGATTGTTATTTATTATAGTCGTGTTTAGCGATGAAAGGGTTAAGTGTAAACTGTAATACAGCCGGGGACAGTTAAAATACAGACTTTGGTCCCATAATGGTTTAATGATGGCCCTAAGGTCGCAAAGGGAGGCATAATTACAACAACATGTTAAGTAGTTTCAAAGTGTTGTATGTTTGTTGATGAGCCAGGCAAACATGATAAACCATGATGAACCCCGTGACCTCTCATGAACACGTGTATTATCATGATTATACACTCACGTACTAGCATGGATTGTTTATACCTTACTTTATCTGTTTATCAGGTTATACATATTATAAATCAGAGAATATCTGTGGTAAGCCATGTATACCCTTATATGGGATGTTCAATGCTTAACCCGGAGATTCTAAGCTCCGCGTGTTTTATGTTGATTTATCCCCCTATTGTGATTAAACAAATAATAATAAATAATAATTATATTATCTGATTATTGATCGTAACTCGAATAGGCCAAGTAGCAAGAAAGACATGTGGAGATTGAGATCATAACCAGCCCTTTATTAATCACATAATATTACTATGCAATCACGATTCGATATATTAAAACTTAATTATTGCGGACGGGTTAATTAGCTTATGTTGAATAATATTGTTCTATAAGCAGATTAAGGAGTAACACTCGTTAAAGCTTGTTTTCATCGGGTGTGTGTTTTCGTGTAGCGACTGTTTAAGTAGATCAAATTCATTCTTAGCATGTTTAGAAATCCTAACAAAAATCATACTTCGATCACAAAAATTCACACTTCTTTTTCTTATAGGTTGTATGTTTAATAATAATTGAACATTATGCATGTTATATCGATATGTACATTTTTAAAGTAAAGTTACATAAGCATGATAAGTGTGTTAAAATACACACAACATGACTATCATGACTATCGCGGCTGAATTATATATATTCACGTCGTCGTGCCATTATCAGATTATGTATTTATGTATAATTTAACATTTTTACTTAACATGGGTTGTCCATAAAAATATTGAAAATTGTTTTTATACCTATATTTAATACAAAATGATCATTAACAAGAATCTGAGAATAGTTACATGTATGTTTCTTGTTACTACCACTTTAAATATGACATTGTCTAGCTGATACATGATACATGGTGCGTTTCTTGAATAAATAGACAAAACACAAACATGATAAAGGGATGTGAGGACCTGTTGAGATATTTATAATTATTTATAGTTAAAGCTAAATCATTAACATAATAAAGGTTTTGATAAAACATGTGAAATGTTGAGTATTTAAAAATTATGCTGTGCAGTCAAAGTGAAATCACATCTGACTAGTTTATATAACCATGATAAATAACATGGTGAAACGGATTATAATCTGATAATCTAAAGATAGAACAATTTTCTGTAAGCAAGTACCTCTATGTAAATGTTCGTATGTATTGTTATCATGTACACGTGTAAACATGGTAAATAAGAACTTGAGACCACGATGAAGTGTATGTATACACCAAATACTAACCATACTTAATAGCATGTGTGATCGAGGCATATGCTCACAATCCCGCACTCCCCATTCTTTACATTAAGTTAATATGATAACAAGGTATTATTCATTCTTAGAATTCTTAGAACAAACAGTTCTAGTAGTTTGCTGCACAGTGAAATAGGAAAGGGTTCCGCATAATAATATCACTAGAATGGGGCACTATGAAAAAAGAACTGCAGGTAGTAGGCCTATAGCCCAACTTCGGGCTTGTTCTCAAGATATTTATTTATTTATTTATTTATTTATTTATTAAAGTTTCTCCCACCCCCACTATGTGGATCAGAGCGCTGTACAGTCATTCAGTCAAAACATATGTGTCTTTAGCAACTTTTTAAACTGCGGTAGGGAACCGGATGCACGGAGTTCCTTCGGTAATCCATTCCATAGGTGGGGTGCTCCAAAACCAAATGCACCTTCACCGACTTTCTTTTGGGCTATGGGTTGGTGTAATGTTAATGTGTTGGCTCCCCGCAGGCAATTATTCAAACCTCGGGGTGCTAGCAGTTCTGCCAGGTACACTGGAGCCAAGCCATGAAGAGCTTTGTAAGTGATCACCAGAACCTTATACACAATACATCTGTCTATTGGCAACCAGTGGAGTTCTTTTAGCACCGGTGTGACATGCTCTCGCATGGAAGTCCGAGTCACCAGTCTTGCAGCCTTGTTCTGTATACGCTGCAGGCGTGCTATTTGTGATGTCGGTAGGTTCAGGAGCAATGAGTTGCAGTAGTCCAAACGAGATGTAATCAGATATTGTTACTGTGTGCATAAAATTACGCAAAGTCTCACTCACTCACTCACTCACTCACTCACTCACTCACTCACTCACTCACTCACTCACTCACTCACTCACTCACTCACTCACTCACTCACTCACTCACTCACTCACTCACTCACTCACTCACTCACTCACTCACTCACTCACTCACTCACTCACTCACTCACTCACTCACTCACTCACTCACTCGCTCGCTCGCTCGCTCGCTCGCTCATTCACTCACCCACAAACCCAACCACCCACCGGCCCACCGGCCCACTCACTCACTCACTCACTCACTCACTCACTCACTCACTCACTCACTCACTCACTCACTCACTCACTCACTCACTCACTCACTCACTCACTCACTCACTCACTCACTCACTCACTCACTCACTCACTCACAGTCCAAACTCGTTTGTGGAAACTCCCCGCATCAGTGTACATGGGTGTACCGCACCTGTACACAGAGCCTTTACCATGTTTACCACCAACAGCCGCCGCGATGGCTCATTCGGTTCGGCTGTGAAACTATAACCTAGGCGTTCCATCATGGTGTTTTTCATCATGGTTGCATCATGTAGCCCACATGCATACTATGTACATGATCATGTAACCATATATACCAGTGTACAATACGTGTTTCAAATGCTCGAACATAAAGTGGATCAATGTACTCCTAAGAAGTTATTCGCCAAGAGTAGGGCATGGGTTGGGGGCTTTAGTTTTCTCCCGTCGCGATATTGTCACAATGTGAAGACTGCTCCACGTAAAACCACATTCGCTGATTCACTGTTGACGATGTTGACCTGAGAGCGAGTGGTTATCCTTTTTAAATATCTATCCTGTGATTGATCAATTATTTCAGAGCATAACGAATCATGGATGGTGAGTCATAGGGACAAGAGATAACAAAACCACCGTGATAAGATCGTACCAACCTGTGCTTAATAACATGTTATTAGAGAGGGTGGAATGGTTGTGACTGTGCATGATTTGACCATGGTGACTGTGTGACTGGGATAGATATTAACTACATAATGGATCAGTCCACGAACTAATAACTCATCACGAATGAGAATATTACCATAGACAGAGTAATAACCACTCTGTAAATCACACTTGATCATCAATTTTTCTGGCCAAATAGGAGGTGTATTATACCATGTATACTGGGGAATAATACACACTTATACCTGTTCATATGCTACACTATTCTGCTCTGCGAGGCCAAAACGCTGTATGTGCTTACTTGTAAAATAAGCAGATACTGCCTTTTGACTACTTTGCACGGTAGTGTTCTTCCCAGCTGCAAAACTCTGCACTACCCAATGTTCACTCAATGATGGGCAACCATCTGTGACGCTGTCCTAACATTGATCCATAATGGTCTATCAGACAAAATTCACTCGCGAGCCAAAACAATAACTGTAATTTACTCGCAGTGTGATAGTCTGTATGCAGCATGGTGAATCATCTCAACTCCCTTGTCTAATTCTGCCGTGTCATTTACCATGTTCTATTATTTTTAACATGTTTAACCGGGGCTTAAAGCGCTATGTTATAACATTGAAATGTTTACCCACTTGAAGTTGTGTCTCGCTACCGCGACCCACAACTTCAAGTGGGTAAAAATTACCCACAGATGTACAATTTGAATCAAAACATTTGCCAAGTTAGCAAATTCAAAGTTCATTGTTGCTTCACTTTTTTCTTGTTTGAAGGACAAAGTAAAATGGTTGAATATGGCTGTAGACGCGAGTAGCATTTTACCATGTTTAACCCCTAGAACACTGATATCGACCACTGTAGACATTCTGTGTATTATTAGCACATGTATAACCCTTGATAAGCAGTTGTTAAAGGTAAAAGATGCGTTCAATCTTGAAATAGTGATATATGTTGAGACTTAAGTTTCACAAATCACATACATTTTCAGTCATTTGAAGCTGTGTATCGCGGTAGCAAGACACAACTTCAAGTGACTGAAAATTTAAATTCAATAGCACAGTGCTCTAGTGGTTAGGGTTTTACATGATTGTTTAACATAAATAAAACTGATCTTTGTTTTTTTCAGTATTTATTTAAGAACGACGACCGTGACTTTACTGACATGCAGATGCAGCTTTATTTCTACGGCGCCATCAGTGCCAGCCTGCTATTCGCTCTGGAGAGACAAACGTCTTCTCTACATCCAAAAATACTTGGTGGGTTACAAGATTATTCATCAATATTATATAAAATTGGTCTTATTCTATCAGTGTTCTATTTTGATTATGTTTGAATTGAATACCATTATTTAGCATGTTTAGGCTTAACACAAATACTGAGTAATTTGTACAGATAATTTTTATATTGTTCACTTGTTTTTTTGCGTCGCCGGATTTTTTAAAGTACACTTGAAAAGAATAACATGAATTCATACATCTGTCCGTCGTGATATGGCTGGTATCACGCCCATATATATATATATATATATATATATATATACACAGGTGTCCAATTTATAGTTTCTGCTGTATTGAAACGTCTAGACATATACTTAAACTTTGGTCTACTCTATGCCAGGGACTCTGTGACGGTATATGGTCCAACGTCTTAGACGTTGGTCCAACATCGTACAAGCGCTATATAATTGCATTGTGTTTGCTGGGTAGTATGGTGTCTGATATATGATGTAATATATTGTGTGTCTGTCTGGACCTGCCTCACTGTTATAATATATCATAACCATGATAACAAATAATAATATCATTATATTGATGTTGCAGAGAATAATAATGTTGTTGTGACGCTAATAGTTTCCTGTACAATCTTCACATCATTGGTTGGTATCGCCACAGCGTACGTGATGAAGCGTCTTGACAACATAGTCAAGTTATACGCTCAGTCGATCTCCAGCATGCTCATGACTATCTGCTGCTTCTTCCTCTTCCCCAAGAGGTTCAGCTTAGACCTGGAGTTTATCATTTCTCTCATATTGACTTTTGTCGCCATTTTTCTTTACGAGAGTGATAACGTCAGCTGTGGAGAGCGTGTCAGTGGCTGCTATAAGGCGTCATGTGATTCCCTCCCCAAGTCCGGCTGGAGAAGAAGTGTATTATGGCTGCTGATTGGTGGTAGTTTGGTGGTACTACTCTTTCTCATCAGTCTCTCCAGATCTGCACTAACTCTTCAAGAGAATGGTGCTACGAACGACCCGTCAGAAAAAATCAGCAAACTGTCACGACATCTAGCGAATAGTGTGCTAAACCACCAACATCTTCCACAACAACGGTGACAACAACTATTTTGTCTACATTTGCGGTGAAATAACTTTATTTTTGCATCTCTGCATCAGCAATGTGACCACTTGGCATTCACTCGCTCAATCTGTGTAAATAACCATATCAGAGAATTTGTTCAAAGCCAGATATCACCAAACTAATAACTATGGTTGTCATGCTCATGCTAAGGTCGTTATAACGACCTTATGGACATGACAACCATAGTTTTTCTTCAGGCTAACATCATATGATTTATTTTGTTAAATGTATTTTGTTCTGTTTAATAGAACACAATTAAACGAATATAGTTTGAAAATGAAAATGTTAGAAAGGTGGCTTACATATGATACTGTCAGTGGTAGTGACAGTATTATATTTTCGCAAATGTCTGAACTGATAACAATATTCACCATGTTTTCGTATGCTGGGCCCGTATTCTCGTACAAGTTACGATAAATCGTAGGCTTCTGATTGGTCGAGATGGCCATCTCGACCAATCAGAAGTCTACGATTTATCGAAACTTGTACAATAATACGGGAGCACTGGTCTCATAAACATGATAAACGGCCTACACAAAAAGGATAACTGCTGCAAAAACAGTTTTTACATGTAGACACCACATGAGCGTGTCGAGCTTGAATGTCTGTACATCCCGTGCCGATTAAGTCATAGAGCTTATCTCCCACAGTTACCATGGTTACACTTGGTTACGTCACGGTGGCAGTCATTATACGCTATGTGCCTGATAGCCATCACGGGATTATTGTATTAAGTCTCTCATGCATGGATAACATGAATAATACATGACAGTACTGAAGCATTACCCCACAATACAAGAGACCTGATGACACCGGGCATTAGGCATAATCTACCTGCGGAGTAGTGCCAGCGAGCGTGTCTTTAGAGCTTACCATTTAACATGTTTAAAGGGTAAACTTTAACCGTCGGTGCCGCATATATTCGGGTTTTTATTAGCACATTAAGTACCACATTTAGATAAAATGTGACATCAAGACAGCAAGATTTGCAAGGAGTTGACCTCCATTTTGTCAAATCTCAATAATTTCTAGTCACTTGAATTTGTGGATCGCGGCAGCGAGACACAACTTCAAGTGGGTGACAATTCAAATTGATTAATTTGGCGGTCAAAGGGTTAAAAGTAGATTCGCCAAGTAAGCATTGTGGGCCCACCCGTATGCTAGCATGGTCAACATCTACAGGAGTTGGGTTCGCCACTATTAAATATTATGATTCAGTAAAGCCAAACGACCAGGTACACGTGAGCACCTCAAATGCATACAGAAGGAGGCCTTTTTTAATGACTTTCTTATCATGCTTATGGGCAATCCCGGGGTTCAATCTACCACATTAACAGATTAAGTGTACCTGCCTTTAAAATTCGTGTAAACTGATTGTGTACGCGTCTCTTCAATGTGTATGTACGTATCGATCGTATCCTTCATATTGACTAGGCGTTGGCGCAATATTGGTTTAATGCTGGACCAGCGTGGAAGACAGATGTGAGTGGTTCAAGATTAACTAAAACAACATTTGGTCAACGTCTCTTATTTGCTTGGCTATAATATGCCTACAGTTATGCCTGATCTCCTATGTGATTGTGTAAACGTTTTGATCTTTGTATTTATTAACAGATACAGGCTCAATAATACAGACGTAAATAGTTTTAACTTTATCACACACAAACATTGTAAAAACTAAGGCCAACGAATTATGTAATAATGTCTTCATGTAGCCTATGTAGTGTACTCTAACTTGGAAGAATTGAGATTATTTTTTATTATTTGTGCTTTGATGCTAATTTGTGTTTACAACGCGGATGTATGTGATAATTCCATTGTTTGCTGACTTGTACGTATATTCATGAAGGTTGTGGATCGTTCGTGGTTGTGGGAATCAATTCTATATGGGCCTACAAAGCTACATGTAGCATGACAATAGTTCCAGATGCCTAGTACGCATCTTCCCTACAGCAAGGCTAGGCGTCTCGAGGTCGCAGACCTCCGTCTGAATCCTAGTCTTGTTGTGGGGGATATGCGGGTACTATGAGAGGTAGAAAGACAGTTTACAACTATGTAAACATATATGCAAATAACATGACATTAAACCGAAATAATGGACCAAAATCTGCTTGTACAAAGACTCATCGGCATCTAGATATAATAGAATACGTGTTGCAAAATTTGAAACCTCGATATAGGCCTGCTATACATATTAACCCTCTCATCGCCAAGCACGAATGTGATAGTTTTTAATCCGCCTTATTAGCCGGTCAAATCACTGTTTTTGGGAACGAAAAGCGTGTTCAATATTTGGAAATGTTAGGTCTCAAATTAAACAAATATAAGTAATATTCACCTACTCGAAGTTGTGGGTCGCGGACACTTTAATATATACAATTCAGTTTAATACTATGGACTGTGTGATAACAATATGTTAATCATAACATACTGTGTTTACTTCTGCATGCATTATCAGGATCAAAACGGGCAAATTGTTAGTCAAGTCGTCGCCTCGGGGCTAAAGGATCCTATCTGACACTCGTTAGAGTGGCAGATAGGATCCTTTAGCTCCGAGGCGACGAAATATAGGCCCTAATGTGTCTAATCTGATATTATTACTGAAGCAGACATATTGTTCCCCTAGTATTTTAAAGGGTCTTATCTGTCACTTGTAGGCCTAAAGTTGAGTGTCAAGTAAGTCCCTTTAATACGTATTGGACGATATTTCAAATATCAGGAATATGATTCGACTATCTGTAAAAGTATTTTACTTGCTATTTCAACCTGTGATAATGATTATCAACCATTGGGTCGCAAGCAAAAATTCAGAGCACGGTGTGATAAAATCATATTACATAATATGTAAATAGAATTATATGAATAAATGTATCTCAATAACGCTATGGCATATATATTGATATAATGTTATATTTGTTGTTCGTTTTTTTTTCTTTTTGTGTGATTTTTAACATTGCTATCACTTCCAGAATAACCATGTCCTTCAATGATAAAGAAATGTTGTAGCTGTATATGTTTAGAATAAAATATAGACAAGACAAGCCAAGTTTATTCATCTAATACAATGCCAGGACTTTAACATACTTTACTGAAGTTAGTACACATACACGTGTACCCATCGAAATCATTTAACAATAAGATTCAATATTTAATATGGGAACAAATCCCAGTGGCGATATTTACATTGAAAAAAAGGACACATTCTAACACCTTTAGAAGTGATTATTTTATACCCATTTTAAAATAATAAAAGGAAGTCCCCCCCCCCCCTCATCTACTATTTTAAACACACAGCCAGTGGTTTTGCTATGTTATAAATTGTTCGTTTATTTTAACTGAACTATATGTTGGTAAGTGCATCACATATGTAGGTCTTTTTCTCAGCGGATCTTTCCCAATACAATTTAAGCATGTTAAAAAAATTAAACTGAAAATACTAGGTTTTTTTACAGGAGTGGTGCTCTAGCTGAGGCAAGTAAGGACTTCTGATGATACCATGCAGGTGACACAGAAGTCGCCGAGATTTCGACACTTTTAATCTTAGCTCTCAGGTTAACTCTTAAATAAAATCGTCCCAGAGCATGATTACAAGAGCTATAAATTACACCACAAAATATACTACACTGGGGAAACATAGTTCGCGTAATATTGCCGAAGTTTATTAAATAATATATAAGTATAAGAAGACAATAGACAGAAATGGAACATGTTTGGAACGGGACGAATAAAGCATGTTTACAATGAGGATTGTTGCATGATAATATAATGATAATAATGCCCCTTGTCCACCTTTACTGATCCACCTCTGATACAGTGATATGGACTGATGTGATAAGATACAGACAATGTGGTCTAGTCGACCATGTGAAGCCAAACACACAGTAACTGCTTACTCTTCGAGTAAGCAGCTACTGTATGTTAGCCTTCACATGACCCCGTGGACACAGGCTCATTATCTCAAACCTTTGGTCGTGCTTAATAACTATGTCTAAGCGTGCAATCAGCTGTCTATGCCTCATCAGAAATATCAAGTGAAAATTAGCTGATGCATATGAGAGAAATGTTCTAATCGTCAAGGTGTAAATTATTCATAATACCAGAATGGAGGAAATGATATCTCAAAAAGACGAAAGAAATATATTATGACAGTACATCAAGCGACAAAACAGATACAGATAATCCAATTTGTGAGCAAATTGCTCAAGATTCAATATAATTATGGCTATTGGGAATATTGTTTAATGTATAATATCTAATACACACCAGAGCTCCATCAGCATGATAATGGCATGCAGAATTATGAGGTAAGTGCAAATATCTCGATAGTTCCCTAATTAAAATAAGAAACCTTCATGTACACAAGGAAATTGGTGTACAATAGAGCACGCTATGTTAATCTCTTTGTTATGAGCACTGTTTGATCTCGTGATTTTTTTGCATAATCCGTAACGCCAAAGAAATATAGAATTACTTACTATTTTTTAATTGATAAGAGCTTTCTGCATTGTATGTAAATTATCAAATTGATTGAAAAATGACACCAGATTAAAAATTATTTGTGTCTTTGATTTTTTCAGTATATATCTACTTGCATTGAGTAAACGTTCACTGCTGATGATATGGCGTTTAAGAAATACATTACTACTACTTGCCATCGGCATTTGTGTGGGTTCAATTGGTCTGATTGTGATCACGTGGGGTTTGCTCGATGCACATGAATACGCGAGCAGGAGCGGATGCAGCGAAATATACTATAATATTAACAATGAGTTGACCTATGACCTCAATAAAGATCACGAAGCTCTGAAACAGTGCAGGGCACTACCTGTGACCAGGCGCTATACTGATAACAGAAGCTCGTCATCAAGACATGAGAGGCTCAATGGAGTATCTGATGACAGTATCAACTCTCATCTGATCAAGACAAAGTGTGCTCATACAACACCGGTGTTACTCAGTAGAAAAACCGGAATACGCCAACAAAATAAAAGGGATGATCAGGAATATATGGTTCCTAACATAGTCCATTTTATCTCGTTCGGACGAGTTACTTTTTCTTTCCTGAACTACCTCAGCGTGCTAAGTGTGCATCGCTTTATCATACCTCAATATATTTATCTCCATGGCGACCAACTGCCTCATGGTTATTGGTGGAACAGAACTGTTGTTGATGTCTCAAACCTTTATCACGTGTTCCGTGAGCAGCCAATGAGGGTGCAGGGCATTAAGATACCATGGGTTGAACACAGGACTGATATAGTCAGGTTACAAACTTTACTCGGTGAATATTTTCATATCATGACAACAATTATTCAATTAAGTATTGTAAAATTGACAATTACTAAAACCGAAGTAAAATAATTTGAATTTATTTGTTATAAGACACATTGTCAGATGAATGCTATGTAAATAACTAACGTGCCTTCTAGGTGCCGTGAATTTTGTGTATTTTTGGTGTTTTGTGTTTGAAACCCATAACCAGCAAACACAAAACATTTGTATAACATTTATACAATGTCGGACCAACGTCTTCGACGTTGGTCCAACATTGTATAAATGTTATACAAATGTATTGTGTTTGCTGGGATATTAAATAGAAAACATGTGCATTTAGAAGATTACATCTTAATGATTATTTGTTTTTAGATAACGGAGGTATATATCTAGACCTGGACATTTTAGTTCTTCGTGATTTCAGTCCTCTGAGACTGCATGAAGTGTCATTGGGGCGTGAAACCCAATATGGACTAGGTAATGGGATCATTGTGGCGCAGAGGGGATCTCCTTTCATCTGCTTATGGATGCATGGATATTATAGGTACAGACCTTTTCCCTGGAACTGGGCAAGATATGGTGTGTGGGTACCTCAAAGACTCAGTGAAATACTACCAGAAAGAATACATATTGAGAATGATCATTTGCAAAGACCTACTTGGGCCGAAGTAGATCTTTTTTATAAAGAGAAATATGATTGGTCTGACAACTACTCAGTTCACGTTTGGATGAGATATCTACCAATCACAATTCCTAATCACACAAGCGAGATCAAAAGACTGGACACTACGTTAGGTGAAATAATGCGCTATATTTATTTTGGGAATAAGGGACTTAGATAACACATCGGTATAATTATTTGTTTAGGAAATATTTCTGAACTGCCACCTGTAGACATTGCTATTCCGCGTGCTATATTGTGTAGAGGGGCTGACGTTACATTTCCCCCACTCTCCTTTTCTGCCTATTGTAGTACGCCTGTGATTGGCCGGTTTACAAAACGTTGTCCTGCTAAATGTTCTCTGATTGGCTGGCGCATTTGTGTCAACCGGCGGCCGAAAACTAGGTCGGTCAATAGTGTGGTGTTTTACGTGCACACACTTTGAAATGCCTGGTGTCAGTGTGTGGTCGGAGACAGAACACTGAGAATGAGTGTAGGTATTTCATGCATAGCTCGTTCTGACATGGATCCACTTATATATCATCCCCTTGGAGTTAGAAGGTGGTAAACTGCCACTTTACAAAGTGGCAGTTTACCATCTTCTAACTCCCAGGGGACGATATCTGCTACACGTGGTAATACAGCAAACAAGCGATAGAAAAATTTGTAGTCGTAAAAGCCCTGATTATCTCACATCCCATTCAAATTGGGTCTCACCCAAAAGAACTGACAGTTTTTTGTTATAGGGAGAGTAGAACTCATGTAGCATGTAACGAGTTGATTCAAGCATTGGTAGCCGGGTACCTGATTTTTTTCCTTCGTTTTGTATGATGCTCCTATTTAACTTGTCTCTCATCCTGTCACAGACATCACCTATTTGATGAGAAAATTAGTGGGAATAAATACAAGATAAAAATTATTTCAAATATACTAAGTAATTTATATTGGTATTGTCTGATATTTTAACATGTTTACCAATTTTAAGAAAATAGCATGCTAAAGATGTAGATTTTCTATTTAAAACGTAAATATATAATTTCTAAATAGCTTTCTAAAATGTATAATATATGTAATATGCATAGTAAAATGTCAAATACGTGTAATTCAATAAAGTATGCGTTTCTTTCAATAGGGCCTACAACATGTTTTAAATTAGATAAATATAACGTACCAATCTCTAGAAAATGGATTACATCTGTCACCACGTTAGTTTTGTTTTGCCTGTAATCCTCCAGAGTGATGATTTTTAACTGATCACCTGGAAAAACCCTCATCCAATCTGCGATATAAATATAATATAGTCCAGCTACAAGAGTTATCTGCAAAAAATATACACAGATCAGTGAGTGAGTGAGTGAGTGAGTGAGTGAGTGAGTGAGTGAGTGAGTGAGTGAGTGAGTGAGTGAGTGAGTGAGTGAGTGAGTGAGTGAGTGAGTGAGTGAGTGAGTGAGTGAGTGAGTGAGTGAGTGAGTGAGTGAGTGAGTGAGTGAGTGAGTGAGTGAGTGAGTGAGTGAGTGAGTGAGTGAGTGAGTGAGTGAGTGAGTGAGTGAGTGAGTGAGTGAGTGAGTGAGTGAGTGAGTGAGTGAGTGAGTGAGTGAGTGAGTGAGTGAGCGAGTGGATATAGATTATTATACTGATAATACCTTCTGTGAAACTGGAGTACCACCTGTTGTGTTGAACAGACACACGTCAAATGCACACTCTCTTTCGGATCTGCTGTACGTACAATGGCGCCACCTGGTGATTGCTTGTTTTACTCTGACGTGGAAGTCTTCAGGATTGGCAGGATGTTCAATATCGTTCTCCTGGTGGTAGTAATGCGAATACAACCTATAACCATATTAGATGAGAGGAGCTCAGCTGATTTATCATTATCAGCAGCAGAAACTTATGCATATTATGTTGCATGCATATCAATTATGTTACATGCCGCACTTGGGTAATTGGAGTAGACACAATTAATACAATAATAAAATTGTATAAGTTTGCTTGTGCTGGAAATAATATACTTTAATTATAATGTTGCAGGCCGCTGCGTTAAAATTATATTATGTTATATTATGTTTGCAGTACATTCACCGGTCAATGGCTTTGCCAGTGCACCTACAATACATGTCAGTGGGGTGTCTTAGTACATCTACCTGTCAATGGGTTCCTCAGTACATATACCTGTCGGTAGGGTTTATCAGTATACCCAACTGTCGATGGGGTTTCACGGTACACATGTATGTAAGTAGATTTCTCAGTGCACTTACCTGTCAGTGGGGTTTCTGGGTACACCTACCTAGCTATCAGTTGGTTTCTTGGTACAGCTATCTGTCAGTAAGGTTCTCAGTACACCTACCTGCCAATGGGTTTCTCGGTACACCTACCTGTCAGTGGGGTTTCTCGGTACACCTACCTGTCAGTGGGTTTCTCTGTACACCTACCTGTCAGTGGGTTTCTCGGTACACCTACCTGTCAGTGGGTTTCTCAGTACACCCACCTGTTAGTGGGTTTCTCTGTACTCCTACCTGTCAGTGGGTTTCTCGGCACACCTACCTGTCAGTGGGTTTCTCAGTACACCCACCTGTCAGTGAGTGTCTTTGTACACCTACCTGTTAGTGGGTTTCTCTGTACACCTACCTGTCAGTGGGTTTCTCAGTACACCCACCTGTTAGTGGGTCTCTCTGTACACCTACCTGTCAGTGGGTTTCTCTGTACACCTACCTGTCAGTGGGTTTCTCCGTACACCTACCTGTCAGTGGGTTTCTCGGCACACCTACCTGTCAGTGGGTTTCTCCGTACACCTACCTGTCAGTGGGTTTCTCGGCACACCTACCTGTCAGTGGGTTTCTCTGTACACCTACCTGTCAGTGGGTTTCCCCGTACACTCACCTGTTAGTGGGTTTCTCTGAAACCTACCTGTCTGTGGGTTTCTCAGTACACCTACCTGTCAGTGGGTTTTCTCGGTACACCTACCTGTCAGTGGGTTTTTTTGTACACATACCTGCCAGTGGGTTTCTCTGTACACCTACCTATCAGTGAGTTTCTCAGTACACCTACCTGTCTGTGGGTTTCTAATTACACCTACCTGTCAGTGGGGTTTCTCGGTACACCTACATGTGAGTGGGGTTTCTCGGTACACCTACCTGTCACTGGGTTTCTAATTACACCTACCTGACAGTGGGGTTTCTGAGTATGATGATGATTTTGGCTGATGGTGTGAGGTTATAGATGAGTTGTGGAGGAGTGATCACCGGCTCCATGTAATCTTCGTTACCAGGATACAGAGGCCAGCGGGCGTATTCCCACAGTGTAGAGGGACTCCCGTCCACTGGATAACAAAAAGATGTATCATTGGATGTTTAAAAATACTTTGGGTCACAAAACAATAAACAACTATAGTACTGAACAATAATTATGTCACCGCTGAATGATATAATATCTAAGAAGGGGGGCAAATCATTGAAAAAAATTGAAACTTACATGTAACCTTATAATGAGATGTCACGGATGATTTTTCAGAGAAAACTGTCGATGGCAAGTCATACAGGTCTAAATAATCACTAAATGACACCGGTTCTGTCTCGTTGTATCCTGTTATGTATGGACAAACACATCATGTCATTGCTAGATATTGAAAATTTGAAACTGAATATTTTACACTAAAAGCAATTCAATGCAGTAGCAATTACTGAATAAGAGTATAATTATAAGAGTATGTGCAGTACGATGTCCAGAACGCATAACCACACGTAGACCCTCTATGTTCATAGGCCTATATAATATAAACATACGATATTTCTCGCACTGTGGCCACCGAGTATAATATAGCTTGTCTCACCAGATAGTACCCAAAGTGATGCTATTCGCATGATTTGTGGGAACAATTTAAAACATCACGCATGCTGCAGCTACCCCCCCCCCCCAATAAACATAACATTGTATCTCATTTTAATGAAAAATATTGTCCCAGGTGTCGTACTTCTCACCAAAACTAAATACCTTGGGCATGTTCAACCAACTAAGCGACACCTGATTAAATAACTTAAACAGGCCTATTATATTTACCGCCCTCTAGCATGTTGTTTAAAAGTTGGTCCACCATCTGCGACTCTGGCCCAACTGTAAACCAACATTGATTCATCTTCTACAGATTAGTAGATACAAGTCTCTATACTCAGCACACCAGATACATTGATTCAATGCTGGTTTAATGTTGGCCCACCGTCTACGACGCTGGCCCAACATTACACCAATATTGGTTCAACGTTCCACGATAGCTGTGAGCGTTTTCCGAGCAAACACGATACACCAACCCAATCTTGGTCCAATATTGGTCTACTGTCTACGACGCTGGACCGACGTTGGGTTGATGCACATCGTGTTTGTTGGGTATTTTACCTAGAGCTTTCCATGCCCACCATTCAGGCTCCTTAACACATCCCGCTGTTATGTTTTCATGCAGGAGTAAGGAAGTGTATAAGTCGGTGGTACCACATTTAGGCATACCAGCCAGATATGCGTAGGGTACGCAGCGTACACGTTTGCGTACACCTTCCCGAAAACGTTTCCTCCAGACATCTTGAGCTTTGGCGAAGCATCCACGAAAATATCCACGATACATGTGTCCAGAACTGTCTTTGTCATAAATGGGAGAGCCATCAAGAACCTCTTCCCAACACGGATTCTTATAATGGGAAAGACAGGTTCGCTGCTTCAAAAATAAGGATTTCTAAGAGAAGTAGCAATATTATGCATGTTATTATAATAAGAAATAGAACAAGTAATATAAAATATGTGTGTTTGAAACAATTCAGAATTTTTCTCTCACTTCTACCGGGGCTGATAATATTAAAAAAAAAACATTTGTACGAAAGTGATCGGATATAGAACATATTAATGTTTACAGTACTTTTAAACTGCCAGTCATGCAGTAATGCACCTCCATGAGTCATTATTAGAATTATTTATGGCGTTATCGGAATGTTAATGCTTATATAACTGAAATTTAAAAAATCACAAAATTAAAACTAATATCGTGTTTTAATTATTTCAGCTTATGAAACTGAAAGGGCACGGCTATGAAATCGACCACAAACAAATTGTACATGATTTTGACCTTACTTTAGCATGTTTAGCGTGGCGGGTAAGTCTGCATGAGCATACACAGGGATTGTTTGTGTCATAAAAAATATAATGTTATACACAGGGCAAGAGTATGTGAGTGATATAATTTTAAACAAATCAACACTTCAATTAGCAATCTTTACATCCGCATCTCTACAATTTTAGGCACATTAACCAGTTAACTGTGTTGGGGTGAAATAATTATGTTTGATAATATTGCTATTTTTGTCACAAATTTACCAAATATTAAGAATTATTCTTACACGCTTGAAGTTGTGGTTCGCGTTAGCGAGACACAACTTCAAGTGTGTAAGAATAATTTGGGTGTTCCTTGCGTTACCACCTATCGCAATAATTTGTCACTTACAGTCGCTTGAGTAAATATTTGTTTGGTTTTGTTAAGGATAGACATGTATCGTCCCTCTGTGTGTACTCTGGGAAAAGTACATGTTAACAGCTGCCGATGGTAACTGTGTGCCGCTGTCTGAGGCAAGATACCTTCAGTCTGAAGAATAGATCTAAAACAACAATACGTGAAAATAGATAAATATATGGCTATTATCTTCATTCTTTATTCCTGTCGAACTGTTGGATGGTATATAATTATGACATAGACATGTAAGCATGCATATACTAGTAAAATGTCCTAGGGAATCAAGGATTCGACATGCTTAAGACGTTGTGATGGGGTTTCAATCTCAAATGTATTAAGTCAAGTTAGAGAAGTTATGCACAACTGGACCAACCCCAAAAAATTCATTTTGAGATAAATACAGTTGAAGTTCGTGGTCTACTGTAAATTCATGAAAGCAAATGAGCAAAATATTGAGTTAAACTAACACACGACTTCCACATTCATGGGGCACACCCACATCTTCAGATACCTCCGGTTTCAAGCCTCGCTGCCTCAAATAAACTGTGGTCCAGTTGTGCATAAATAAGAATGGCCATTTTGATTTATGCACAACTGGACCAACCCACATTTCTTGTAAATTAAAGAAATACAAATTTATGTAAAACAAATATAATAATAAACACATTACAGACGTTCTGCCTCTTCTGTAGATCTATTTTGACGTTGCCATATTAAAAATACGTGTAACTTTCTATAGTTCGGGTGAAATCGCGAGGATGATTTGAAAAAACAAAGGTGTGGGTTGGTCAAGTTGTGCATAAAGCAATTTTAAGATTTTGACTTATGCACAAGTGGACTAATAAGCCACAATTAATGTCAATTTAACAAATGTGTAGAAAAATACATCAATATACGCACATTACAGATTATCAACTTTTGTAGATCTAGCTGTGGTATGTTTTTTAGTAACGTATGCGTATCTTTTATAGCTCAGGTGAAATCACCATGATCACATGGACTGTGAGGCTGATGAACGAAATACATGTGTTGGTTGGTCCACTTGTGGATAAAGCAATTTTAAGATTTTACATGTGCTGTTTTTTTCAACGCCACCAGGTGGCATGATAGGTGTAATTTGGACTTCCGGTTAGTGTTTGAATAAAGGCTATGCATGATGTCTATCAATTGGCACACTAGACTTATTTTCTGTTTTTTTTTTTGAGGTTGACTCAGTTGTACATAAAGGCGTCCAGTTATTATATTACTTGATAAAACTTTACATTTATGATAAAAAATACAAACAATACATGCAAATACATTATGCGCATTAAATAGCAAGGCTTTTTGTAAAGTGGCATAACATTATAAAAGAGACTGAGCGTACTTATAGTTAGATTTACAGTTATGATTATACATACATCTTACCTGTTGTTTCGTATAGCATTATCTGCAGGAAATGTGCGAACATTGTTAATATCTGTAGTGTTTTGTTGTATTTCGTCGCGATCATGTTCTTTTAGATCGATTTGTGACAAGACGTTATCTTTAGCATCACCCTGCCATAGAATAGAATAGAATAGAATAGAATAGAATAGAATAGAATAGAATAGAATAGAATAGAATAGAATAGAATAGAATAGAATAGAATAGAATAGGATGAAATGGAATACAATACAATACAATACAATACAATACAATACAATACAATACAATACAATACAATACAATACAATACAATACAATACAATACAATACAACACAACACAACACAACACAACACAACACAACACAACACAACACAACACAACACAACACAACACAACACAACACAACACAACACAACACAACACAACACAACACAACACAACACAACACAACACAACACAACACAACACAACACAACACAACACAACACAACACAACACAATACAATACAATACAATACAATACAATACAATACAATACAAGCAAGTACAACACAACACAACACAACACAACACAACACAACACAACACAACACAACACAACACAACACAACACAACACAACACAACACAACACAACACAACACAACACAACACAACACAACACAACACAACACAACACAACACAATACAATACAATACAATACAATACAATACAATACAATACAATACAAGCCAGCACAACACAACACAACACAACACAACACAACACAACACAACACAACACAACACAACACAACACAACACAACACAACACAACACAACACAACACAACACAACACAACACAACACAACACAACACAACACAACACAACACAACACAACACAACACAACACAACACAACACAACACAATACAATACAATACAATACAATACAATACAATACAATACAATACAATACAATACAATACAATACATTCCATTGTACAAAATGTACATATTCAAATCAAAAATCATTTAATATGGTAATGTCATTCTCATACATTAAGGTTTAAAAGGCATACGTCAACGTTAACATTCGTAGTAGGGTAGTAGCTGTAATTCGACAAAGAAAAAATATGTTATGTTTAAACAATAAACATAACAATGCTATTAAAGGGTATTCACTACTAGTCGCTGGCAATAACTGAGCACTACCAAAGTATGGGTAGCCTACAATAATCTGTGAAATTGGTGAATCCATTTTTATTTACCTTGTAATTTCAAACAGTATTTACAAATATGAAAACGTATCATTATCACATCAACGCTTCACTTACTCCCTCACGCCGGCCATAACAATCATAGTTTATGTGCGAGTAGTAAATTAATCCCTTTTAATTGTCTCTGACATTATTTGACAAATAATGAGACTACTAAAAATCGGGCCAAGACTGAATATTAAAATTTACAATCCCATGAAATATAAATTAACAAGGCAATATACATCTCACAAAACAGATTGTATTCAAGTTATCATAATTATGCTGTTAAATGTAACCATTTTGAAATAGTTAGATGAATACAATGAATATGTGAAATTCCTTACTTGAGATAACACCTGTCTTGTACGTCCTGTGATGTAGCATGCCGTAAAAGTAAATGCACATAGTAATAGAATAACACGGCCTTGACGAGTGCAAATGATTTTTTTCTGGGCAGACTTCTCAGGGAATTCTTTCTGTTTTGAAAATGACATTCTGAAAAAAAAGTATAGAGTAGGCCTGCATGAGTAGGCTATAGCCTAATATACATGTGCATGAGTAGTCAGAATTACTGAAATACATGTACTTGTATTAGCCTTGTGCATGTTGACATAAACTCAATCACATAATGACGGTTAAAGACTAAATTACAATAACAAATAACATTCGTGACCAACCTTCAAACGTCAATTATTATACTCTTAAAATTTCCTCCCAGTTGAAAGCTCCTAAGCAGGGGCGTCGGAAGCTATTATCTATTGGTTACAGTACGAGGGTTACAGACAGTTAGTTTAACCAGTAAAAACATAAATTAATTAGGCCGAATTTTGGTCCGGCTTTAGCAGATACTTGGAGCGATGAATAATAAAACAACAGGCGATAGACAGCACATGGTTTTATAGACACTAAAAATATTGAATGTTAGGATATCCTGGGCACCATGAAACTTCTATATGTGATGTCACAAGACTGATTAGAAGAGTGACTTCACAGAGCTTTAAAATGATTATAAATTGTGACGTCACCAATACAGCACTGTACACCCAGCAGACACGTCATTACCAGAGCTGTTTTTCTATTAATTCGTCCCCTTGATTATGAAATGGTGTATTCCACCACTATACAAAGTGGCAGATACACTTTTTCATATCCAAGGGTGTAAAGTGGCAGATACACCCTTTCATATCCAAGGGGACGTTTGTTTATTAGGCATTCTTTGACATATAATAGGGCCGTTTTTGATTCAGTTCACCGCCCGAAGAGGCTTTTTTCTAATAATCCCAGTGTTCTTCACTAATTATCTAATACATAGGCCTGGTAGGTGACCATGTTTAGTTGTATAATATCGAAGGTACAAAGGAGGTGTGAAGAACGGCCAGGATAATGAAGCATCTTTACTCCTATCGTGAAATAAAAAATATGTATTGATCTTATGATCCTATATAACGCATTCATATTCAAGTAGGCCCTAATAGGCTTGTTTTCTTTTGAATCTACACACGTGTGCGATACCTAGTCCTAATGCGAGGGTGATAATTATATCCATAGCCTACAATAGGCCTATCAGTTACACTAAAATCAACCAGTTAACCCCACTGTTGCACAAAATCGTCGGCTTTTAGTGATTAACTTGTCTTCATAGGGGTGTGCAATAAATATTTAGATTACCTGTATTATGGCAGAAATATTATGTTAGTTTGCCTTTTCACAAAGTTGATAAATCTCTATCTACCCGTTGCTGTGTGTTTACACATGTGACAACAATACAGGTAGGCCTATATTCAGGTATATTTACAGTGATAAGTACGCACTCTGTATGTATTGTGTAGGACTACATGTCTTGTTTTATCAGTGATGACCTTTGGCATTAACTGTATTAAAATGACTGCATCGTCGTTTAAATCATAATATTCACACTCACATTAAATTCCCACCATACACGTAGTTTATTCATACCCGTGTACCCACAATTCCGCTTATTCAATCATGTACCAGTAATGTTGTAATAATACATGGTATTTTAATAACATAAGGACAGTCTATTTAGCCCTACTATGAGAGAACTAAAAGAGAATTGTGTCTTTTCAAGTAACAATATTGTTTGGACTAGGTTTTATGAGTTTTTTGCCGGCCGATTTGAATTTTGTTGGGTTATTTTCATTATGCCAGATTGATTGGAATTTTGTTCATGGGTTTTTTGGCAGTCATTTTAAATTGGAATTTTAGATTTCATACTTAAGAATTCGGACTTCAAATTTCATATATCAGATGTCCCCACTAAGTTTTTATACTTTAATATAGATATAAATTTGTTTGTGAAATGGAAACACATTCAGAGGGCCAAGTAAACACATTGACTTGTCTCTCTGTTGAATGAATGTTGTATCACTGTCGCTGGCCCAACATTAAAACAACATTGGTTCGACGTTTTTTTGTGTTTGATGGAATTGCAACTGTTATTTTAATTGCCAAATTTATAACTTAAAAGGTTAACACTGACCATTGTAAACACTCAAGGTTGGTTCAATGGTGGGCATCCGTCTGCAAGAATGGCCCTACATTGTTAAAAAGCTAAAATGACAATCCCTCATTCAATAGATACCTGTTTTTGGAGTTTCCCTACATTTGGAGACACCAAAATCCGGATTTAATCCAGTTGAACTATCCCGATCTCTTAAAAGTCATAGCATGAAACCTCAATACATAAGGAGCATTGTGCCAGGTTTAAAGTCGATTGGATGAAAACTCCGGGAGAAATACCACTATAAAATTTGGATCAGAAGAAAAAAAACTAGCGAGATTTGTTGCAAACTCAATATGCTTATAGCCCAAGCACAACGAGAGTTTTTAGGGATCATCCTCTGTTGTATGCTCACCCTGAGCAAATCACTATTTTCGGCCACCTTTAACCTTTTCACTACCATACATGACGGAAATTTCCGTCGTCATTCGTCAATGAACGTAACCATAAAATGACACAAATTGTTGTCAAATATATACTACATTTATGTATTTTTCGTCATTTGAAGCTGGAAATTGCGTTAGCAATTCCAGCTTCAAATGACGAAAAATAGAACTCCTACACCAGTATATCTGGATCCTGGCATGCACCCCGGCCTGGAAGTCAAAGGGTTAATAATATACCACCCATACAGTAGTTACATTAATTCTGGAATATGCTATAGTGATATGTTATAGTGTTGTAATTTGGCTTTTTGTTTGCTGACCCAAAGTCTGTGACGCCGGGACAACCCCAACCCAACACCGGGCCACACTGTCAGTGTGACTGCTGTGTGACCACTGGGAGGAACCAAGAGCTGACAGTGACAAGTGTCTTGAGCGCACAGAAAAAAAGTGCGGCATTCAATCCCAATGCTGGTTTAATGCTAGGGACAGTAACCCAGCAGTAAACTCCCATTGTTTCAATCCGTGCAAGATGCAAGGGTTTCTCAGTCAATTCTCAACCAATTTTCAACACATTTTATACACACTATTTGACTGAGTAATCAGCATAGAGGCACAGCAAATTTAATCAGTAAATGAACTCATTTGACCACGGTAAGTAAGTAAGAAGATCCAAACCTTACATCAGTGTGAGTTATCATTATGTAAACTTAGTAAATAGTCTAAAATATTGATTTATTATCTACAAAAAGATACGTTAATATGGTATCAATATTTTTGTGAAGTATTTTATTCCAGGCCCAAGAAAACAGTGGTTACAAATGTGTACAAACACACGTGTTGACTGTTCATGAGCGGTCATAATATAACCCCAAGGGATCATATATTACCTGTGCATGTCTCGCTCAAAATTGTAGATTTCATTCATCAGTGCGCGTATACAGATATCATGTTTTATTTTCTCTATGGCATACGATATTGTGTACAGAAATATAAATGCATAACTTAAATACATTGTCCCTGTATGGCTTTCATCCTTAGACATGTTAACACAACAATGTTCACTAACGCGACCCTAAGCTTCAAGTGGATGAAAAGTAATAATATTTTCACAACCCACTCAATTCCAATAACAGTGATATTTTTGCCAACTGTAACATATTTCAAACAATTTCAGACGTGCTTAGTGATTGAATAGTTAATGTAGAATCAGCATGGGAATAAGGACTTTGAACCAATGCTGGTCGAATATAGGCATAACTTCTACAACGCTGAACAATCATTGAACCAATATTGTTTTAACGAGTTGAGTTTGTTGGAATAAGGGTCCATTACCTGATAACCCAGCAGGCACAAGACATCAATGCCGGCTTAACGTTGGTCCAACGTCGTGGATCGGTCCCAATGTCTGTATAGGTATCTGAAGGGGTGTCTACGCGCAGAATCGTGCAAAGAGTGTATTAGGATCGTTTTTGCACTGGGCTAAAAAATTAGGTAAGTATCAGTAAGATTGTATATACCCCGACATCGTTCTCTGCACCCTTTCTATTGATTTCGTATATTTGAGCTAGAAGTATACTATTTTGCTGAAGTAAATGACTATTTAAATACAACATGCATATATTTATTAAACAAATGTAGTCAACATTCGTTATATCCAATAGCCAATTATTACAATAATTTATTTAGGACGAGAGCATTAGTCAGAACCTTAGCGATGAAAAAAAATGACATTTTTAATTTTTTACATGTTTTATTTTTTGGCGGCTATTTTTAATTTACTTCAACTTATTATCCACCAAACAAAGTTTATATAATTGTACTGCATTTATTATTATTACTACATTGACTTAGATCAAAATGATGATAGTCACTCGTGTGAGTAGCTGGTTATGATTATTTTGATAAAAATATCGCGATCAGTGATGGCAGCCATCTTGGATTATAAAAAATACCACAGGGTGGAGCTTCCAGAACTTTGTATTGTGGTCGAGTAGATGATGTTTTGGAGCTATCCTGAAAAATTCAGCTTTCTACTAGTTTTTTTCCAGGTTGTCATGCTTCTTTGTCTAATGCTCCTGGCCTAATTAGTGTCTAACATATAATATATCATTATAATCTTTCTTGATAATCATTTTATCACGATGTAATGCTGTCTTCTTAAAAGAAGTAATCATAATCTATCCAAATCGATTACAATTGTACATGCATTTGAGTAGCCCATTAATGCAATTGTTTTGACGTGCGTTTTATAACAGTGTGTGTTCCATTTATGTTTAACAATTCAAATGTGTATTGTGAATATCTGCATCTTCCAGTGCCATGGGTTCAACCTCCAATATAAAAATCTGCGGTATAAAAGCAAAACAGAGAAACAACAACTCAGAAAGTAAGCAGTTACTGTTGATTGTCTTTTTGCGCATGTAATGTTGCGTATAATACCGGGCAACTGTCTTGGATGTTTCCCTAATATTAAACAAACATTAAGTGGTATACTCACGACAATGAAAAAGAAAGTACATTATACTCTCACATAGAGTGAAACATTCGTAACTATACACGTGCCGTGTTTGTTGAGAGAACACATTGTAGCGGCATTATAATACTGTAGTATCCAGTGACTCGTCCGCTTGGATATGAAAGGGTGTATCTGCCACTTTGTGAAGTCGCAGATACACCCTTTCGTATCCAAGGGGGCGATATAAATATTCTAACCAACAGTGAAACCCTGTGAACAGTGCAACATGTTTGTGAGTTGATTTGAATAGATGCATCCAGGTTTAAGATGCCCAGAGATACTGTTGATCTCCTAGCAGGTTTGACAGTTTGGTGTTATGTGGCAGGTAGAAATGATCAAGTAACAGTCTCGTCTCTCTCAGCATGGTTTGTTTACTCGAAACACCACTTTTCTGGTTGGATACTTTTTTACTATTTAATTTCCGCTCCATGGCCTTGCTGACAACACCTTCAACACAGAACAGGAAAGTAAAATTTAAAGAAAAGTGAAGATCAAGAGCAAATATTATCCACCGTAAAATAAAGTGAAGTTGTTTATATTCCTATAGATGCCAAATGCACAACACATTATTAACAGGATTACAGTCATTTGTATGCAGCAACTGTACTGCTCTGCAAAGCCAAAATGCAGTATCTGCTTACTTGTGAAGTTAGCAGATACTGCCTTTTGGCTTTGCATGGTAGAACAGCACTGCCGCACAAAGCCAAAACAGTCATCTTAGTTTCAAAATCATCATCCAGCCCTAAGTTTAGTATTTAATTATTTTGTTTTTTCAACAATGTCATCAGATTTAAGAAGATTTCGTTCAATGGACTTTACTTTTTGCATCGTCGCAGCGACATGAAATGAATGGGTTCTTAGGCCACCTTTGCACTCATATAGGCTAAACTGGGCCATGGGAACCTCCTGATGATGGTGAGATGAATGAGATGACACTTCTCTCTAGACACAGGTTCGAAATTCGAACCCTGGCGGTCTGAGACAGAGCTCGCTACCAGCTTCTCGGTCACGGAGGCTCCCCACAATATTGAATCTTTACGAGTAAACAGGGAAGAAACAGTTTGTTTCTTCGAAACTTGAATGCCACAGCGGGGTTCGAACCCGCGATCTCCCGAGTTTCCAAGCAGGCACCTGGGCCCCCGCCCGTCGCATCGCAGTGACATATTTTACATAATATTATAAGGGTGTAATTTATTTTAAATCATGAACAGAACTTTATTATACACATTATGATATGTGAGCATAATGTTTTTATCGTTGTATTCACATGTATGTAATTTACTTTTAGATAATGAACAGAACATAATTATAAACATTATGATCCGTTAGCACAATCTTTTTATCGTTGTATTCCCATGCAATGTAATAGTTTCTTGACAAAATAAGCAATTTTTATAACAACAATGTAACAACATTATAAAATTCGGTGTGAAAAAAGAAATATGAATGCATATGTCAAATTTTGATCTTACCAATTTGCAGGAATGTCAGTATATCTTGTATGACCATCCTGTCCTGCTGATATTTCTCTAACGTGATTATTTTCACTTGATCCCGTGGAAATACCTTCAGCAGATCGTTAATATACGTGAAATACAGTCCTGCCGTCAAAGTTATCTGTAAAAACAATGAGTAATCTGATCACTTTCAACACCATTCATGAGAATAAGAGTTTGTATTTGTGTGTATTATATTTAGATATCAGCTACAGAAGGTGGAATGTGTCTTTGACATGTATCTTGTGTGGCGAGTATTAACCCTTTAACCGCCGGTGCCGCATATATTCGGGTTTTCATTTTGTATTAGCACATTAAGTAGCACCTTTTAAACATGTTAAAGATAACATGTGACATCAATCAGCAATATTTGAAAACAGTTGACCTCCATTTTGTCAAATCTTAATAATTTTCACTCACTTGAAGTTGTGGATCGCGTCAGCGAGACACAACTTCAAGTGGGTGCAAATTCAGATTGAATAATTTGGCGGTTAACGGGTTAAACAAAGAAGGATACCTCTCGTTGTGTTATTATACTATTTAATCCAATGCATTTTATTCAAAATAATGCCACGTGGTTTAAAACGTGCGACAAGGGCGTCTAACCCTTACAACGCTGAACTATTTTTGTATAAACCATGGAGACCAAAGGGTTTTTTCAATTTGAAATGATAGTTTATAACTGTCTTAGTTAGCTCTTTCTGTTTCATTTGAATACCGATGTGTTATGGGTCTTCAGCCATCAGAAATATATTAGTGACCGTCTTTATACGTCAGATTCTGACGTATAAAGACGGTCCCCGCGCTGAAAGGGAAAAAGTTTATAACAGGTATCCTCCTGGTAAAATCACCGGAAGTTGCGTCTCGCTACAGCGACCCACAACTTCAAGTGGGTGAGAAATACTCATATTTGTTTAATTTGAGACACAAAAGTAGCAAATGTTGATGTGGAAACACACATTTTGTTCCCCATAACAGTGATTTTAATGACTATAGACTATAGTCATACTTAGCGATCGGGTTATCAAGAAACATTAATTGACCATTTGGTTCCCACAGGACGATTGTTGAAAGCGATGCAGTAGAGAAGACACTAACCTGTTGTGATGTTGGTGTACCTTTGGTGTTGTTGAGGAGGCAGGCATCAAACGCACACTCTCTCTCAGTCCTGCTGGATGCACAGTCCTCAAACTTCGTAACAGCACGCTGAGATTTAGCATGGAAATCAGAAGGGTTCGCTGGCCAGCGCATCAGGCGTGACTGGTGCAGGTAATGCGAGTATAATCTGCAAAACATTCACACATGTACCATTATACTATGTTGTCGTCTAAAACCAAAAGGCTTGTAAAGCAAGCAGATACTGCCTTTTGGCTTTGCAGAAGATTATACTAATCTGGAAAGTGAAAATGCAACAGCAGTCACTGTATTTGGCTTTGTACGGCAATTTTATGTGAGCACAGCAATCTCAAATAAAAGTAGTAATGCCTCCCAAAAGTCATGCTAGTCTCACTAAAATTATAACAGTGATATATTAATTCCTCTATGGGTTTAAACTTTTATCAGTTTATTCTAATGTTGATAGATTGCGGTTTTTGCAAATAGTCATTTGATCAAAAAGACTACAAAACTCCTTGACCAATATATTTATCTAGCAAAAATACAGCATGGTAATTCTTAACCATCTGGAGTTATTGGTCACTGTAGGGAGATACAAGTTGTAATTTAAATTGAATTATTTAAAACTATAGAGGTTCCTTTGTATATTCATGTATATATATTTATTGATAAATCAATACTAGTTATGAAAACAGAGATACGTATGAAACAAGTTCGCATTTATTACAGTTCCGAGAGAAGACTTCTGAAAGGTTTAGCAGTAAACCTACATCTACCTGTCAGTGGGTTTTCTCAGTAGACCTACTAGCAGATGAGGTGCCTCAGTACACCTACCTGTCGGTGGGTTTCCCAGTTTTTTAGTACACCTACCTGTCAGTGGGTTTCTCAGTACACCTACCTGTCAGTAGGTTTCTCAGTACACCCACCTGTCAGTGGGTTCTCAGTACACCCACCTGTCAGTGGGATTTCTCGGTACACCTACCTGTCAGTGGGTTCTCAGTACACCTAGCTGTCAGTGGGTTCTCAGTACACCTACCTGACATTGTGTTTCTCAGTACACCTAGCTGTCAGTGGGTTCTCAGTACACCTACCTGTCAGTGGGTTTCTCGGTACACCCACCTGTCAGTGGGGTTTCTCAGTACACATACTTGTCAGTGGGGTTTCTCAGTACACCTACCTGTCAGTGGGTTCTCAGTACACCTACCTGTCAGTGGGTTATCGGTACATTTACCTGTCAGTGGGGTTTCTCAGTACAACTACCTGTCAGTGGGGTTTCTCAGTACACCTACCTGTCAGTGGGTTTCTCAGAACACCTACCTGTCAATGGGTTTCTCAGTACACCTACCTGTCAGTGGGGTTTCTCGGTACCCCTACCTGTCAGTGGGTTTCTCAGTACACCTAGCTGTCAGTGGGTTTCTCAGTACACCTACCTGTCAGTGGGTTTCTCAGTACACCTACCTGTCAGTGGGGTTTATCGGTACCCCTACCTGTCAGTGGGTTTCTCGGTACACCCACCTGTCAGTGGGGTTTCTCAGTACACCTACATGTCATTGGGGTTTCTCAGTACACCTACCTGTCAGTGGGTTTCTCAGTACACCTACCTGTCAGTGGGTTTCTCAGTACACCTACCTATCAGTGGGGTTTCTCGGTACCCCTACCTGTCAGTGGGTTTCTCAGTACACCTAGCTGTCAGTGGGTTTCTCAGTACACCTACCTGTCAGTGGGTTTCTCAGTACACCTACCTGTCAGTGGGGTTTATCGGTACCCCTACCTGTCAGTGGGTTTCTCGGTACACCCACCTGTCAGTGGGGTTTCTCAGTACACCTACATGTCAGTGGGTTTCTCAGTACACCTAGCTGTCAGTGGGTTTCTCAGTACAACTACCTGTCAGTGGGTTTCTCAGTACACCTACCTGTCAGTGGGGTTTATCGGTACCCCTACCTGTCAGTGGGTTTCTCAGTACACCTACCTGTCAGTGGGGTTCTCAGTACACCCACATATCAGTGGTTTCTCATTACACCTACCTGTCAGTTGGGTTTCTCAGTATGATAATGATTTTGGCTGATGGTGTGAGGTTATAGATGAGTTGTGGAGGTGTGATCACCGGCTCCATGTAATCTTCGTTGCCAGGATACAGAGGCCAGCGGGCGTATTCCCACAGTGTAGAGGGACTCCCGTCCACTGGATAACGAAGAGACACAACAAAATACTTTGTGTAGCCTACAGGCAAACTGTGTCATTGGAATAACATATTTTACATATCTAGTATCTATATATTATGACGAATAGTCTGTAGTTGCCTCTCTAATTTGTTGTTTGTTTTTTAAACATACGCTATGCTTGTAGGTTCAGTGCTCAGCTGAAATATGTTATATGTTTAAAGTTACCTTCTCTATCGGCAATTGATTCCTGAATAACTTATCTTTACAAAGCAAACTGTAAAACTATTATTCGTCATATGATTTAATGTAATATTAATTTTGTCATATCACCCTTTAAATTGTCTGATTTATATAAAAGTCAAATATGTATCGTGTTTGGTTTTGCTTACATGTTTTGCTTACATGTTATCATGTGTCGTTTGTCAGAGATGACGCTGGAGGGTAGGTCCCAGAGATCTGTATACTCAGGGAATGGTACTGGCTTTTGTGTTGTATAACCTAAAACAAACATATTATCATAAAACATAGCTATACATATATATCATATTAATGATTGATATTAACAATTGTAGAGGAAGTAACATTTATACATTTATCTCCGTATGCAATCCTACACTTATATTAAGCTATATAGCTATATTGCATATCATTTATATAAATGATATGCAATATAAAATTATATGTTAACTAAGAATAAGAGCTATACTATTAACGGAATATCATCTAATTGATAAAGATACAACGGATGGAATATAGTGATTACTTTTCAAATAAGTAAATAGATATATTTTTTTATGGATAATTACCTGTTTGTATAGTTATTCCGACTTGATAATAATTTAGACTATTCAATCGATCGTACGGTGAAATACTTTTTTGACTGACCTAAAGCTTTTCTGGCCCACCACTCGGGTTCTTTAACACATCCTTCTGTTATATTCTCGTGCATTATTAATGCCTGGTAAAGGTCCGTGGTACCACACTTAGGCATGCCTGCCAGGTAGGCATAAGGCGCACATCGTAGACGTGTACCTGAGCCTTCTGTATGTTTCCTCTTCCAGTTGGCTTCAGCTTTGTTAAAACAGCTGCTGAACCGACCACGATATGCATGACTCCCTTGGTATAGAGGTCTGCCGTCATACGGCACTTCCCAACAGGGATTTTTATACTCTGGCAGAAAGGTGCGAGTTTTCTACAAAAAAGACATTTTGTATTTTACCGAGGAACAAATACTCAGACATATACACTTAGCAAACACAAGACTGAGCTGATTGTGGTGTATTATTCCAATACTGGGGTTACATTTTCAAGGAAAGTTATTCCAAAATAGCAGATAAATCTCCATGAGTGTGCACCGGAAAAGAGCAACGCGATGAACAAGGACTATTTAGAGAAAGTTCTTGAGAGAACCAATTATGTTTTTAAATATATGATGTCCAATAAAGAGACTAATAAATTGAAAACCCCACATAATTCTACATTTAATTCTACAATTTGTCTTACCTTAACATCTTCAAATATTTTGATTGTTGCATTGTATGTCTTGTAGTATTCATTTTTGCTGTATATTTGTGGTGTAGAACATTTCAGCTGCCCGATGCTGTACGTCTGAACGTGAGATTTGTTCACTTTGCGGAATCCATCGCAACATGACATTTTGCTGCTGAAACCAACAATGTAAATGCGCATTGATAATGGAATTATCTGTGTGAACAAGTAATGACTTCGTCCATAAATTTCCATTACCTGATTTTCACCAGGAACTTGTTTGAGAATTGACAATGAGGTAATTGCCTATATGGATTAATATGAATACAGATGTTTGGTGAATGACTATATTATATGGGAGCACATGAACATGATGAACGGTATATCTAAGCGACTGAACAGACCATGATGAGTGAATACCCATTGGGCACAAGACGTTGCTGCGACGTTGAATCAACGTCAATGACGTTGATTCAACGTCGCAACAACGTCGTGTGTCCAGCACACACACAAGATCGGTGTCATATTCGCTTTGTGAATACTGGCCAGAATTCTTTGTATCTTGGGCAACCATCTGCAACAGTGGCGAAACATAGAGCCTCAGCTATAGGCCTATGTATGTTGGAGACAATTGTTTAGTTTAGTATTGTTGACCTTAGAGTACAAACCGATGCCGTGTCCTTGTTATTTGTCCTTGGATCCCGGTACTCATGGTACTTGTTATGTCGGTTTGATCCTCCGTCATAGCAAAACGCGATAACCATGATGACACGAGTATCTCTTCTGAATCCTTGTGTAGAAACGGTAAACATTATATATATATAGTGGAACATTCAGCTGGAACAATATCTCAATCGTTCGCTCAGATGGAAACTTAAATTATGATTATTTATTTAATATTACTCGTATGTATTTTTTAGTAATGTGATCACATTTTTATGTTGAAAAATAAATGTTCATTGTCAATATTGAGGAAATTTGAACTAATCGTCAAAGTACACTTTGGACGAATGATTTCCTACTTTTCATAGTATTTGTTTATGTATAAGATGATAAATTGCTCAGATAATATTAGCGTCATTGTACGTAATAATTATGAGATTAAACCGATTGAGCACCTCATTGTGGTTTCAATAACATGTCATTAGCAACGGTATATAGCTGATTTAACACGTATAATCATAATAATGATAATAAATGTATAATAAATGGATTAAATGGCACATTTTGGTATGTTAACTGCTCAGGAAATGGACTAATAATTATTTGGCATTGGGTATGACCATTTTAATCATTATTGTCTATTACAACAACAGAGGAATATCAAGTCATCTCGATTCACGAATCATGTCACTAACAGTATAATATTTAAATCGCGGAATACCTTATGTTATAGCCTTGGCCATACAGATTGGCCAGCAAACATAACTGTGGCCGTTGATCCATTCTCAGCTTCATGCTGAGGTTTCGTCCTCGACGCTGAAGGAACACTAAACTAACATTGATTCACATTGATCGGCGAATCGAGACGACCTAGCCCATTTGTTGAGTCATATGCAAACACGAAACACTCACAGAAGGTTGGTTCAATGTTGGTCCAGCGTCTGCGACGCTGGCCCAACATTGAACCAACCTTGTGTGAGTGTTTCGTGCTTGCTGGGATATAGTTACCTGGCTGTGCTTAAACACTTTGGTCCATGATATGTATGAGATTAGAGCGAAGAAGCTCAGAAGAGGCAGGATATATTTTGGAGGTAATTTGGTCATCATCCTCTGCAGACTCATACTGTCATCCAGTCAGATCTAGAACTAATGGGACACCTGCCTTAAACATGGCAAAACAGACGGTGAACAGGTGAATATATCCCTTATCCTTCTGATTTGATCTGTTTTATCAGTCACTGTTATTGTGAATGAAATGTGTTTCTAAACATCAAGATTTGCAAACATTGGTACTCAAATTAAACAAATATGAGTATTTTCAGCCACTTGAAGTTGTGGGTCGCGGTAGCGAGACACAACTTCACGTGGCTGAAAATTTAAATAAATTAACTTAGCAGGATAAAGGTTAAAGAAAAACTTTTTTATATTTGCTATAGAAAAATTGAACAAATCAATTTATCTACATAATAATATGAAAAGCTGGATTCTGACACAAGAGTGTTAATCTACATGTATATCTTCCCCAGCAAACACGGGGCATTGGTCCAATGTTGGGCTGATGTTGGCCGTCTCAGAAGCTGAATGAACAATAAACTAAGTTGTTCAATGTGAAATAATTTGCCATGCGAATGCGATGGTGTTGTATTCCGGGTCACCCTTTTGACAGCTGATGCATGCCTCAGGAACAACTGACAAAATTCTCATGTGGCAAGTAAGCCTCAAATCTAGTACTATACCCTTACTGTGGGGCTACTTCGGTGTTCTAGCAATTTTTGTAACAATCTTTGTTTAATTTCTAAAATAGACTTGATAAGTACTGGTAATACCACCAACTAAGGTGGGAATACACTGCAGCCCGTGACTACACTGTTAAAAACATAACATATAGTATAGAACATACCACCAATGAGCCGGAACCGGAAGAGGAGTTCCAAGAAGAGCTGGTCATTGAGGCGAGAGCTGCGACCAGAAAAACTCTCAAGGCATCCTAACAGCCTAAGGTATAATATGATCGAGCGATTCCCTATTATATTTGTTGTACTTTTGATCTATCATCTTCCGGAGACTGTTTCCAAGTCAACGGTATTCAGCCCAAGCACAATGTGTGTTTATCCTCCTGAAGCGTTTGCTGGCAGTCTCTTTCTTTTTGCTCAGATTTACTATTACTGTCTCTCTTACTTTTCTTTGTCCTGTTTGGCTTGTCTCCTGCCATAGTTTCAGTGATCGTTTATAATCGATAAAAAAGGTGTGTAAATGTACACATAACTCACTGTACCGTATCGGTTGTGTACAGCAGCTGCATGCTGTAACCAGGTAACCAGGTAACCGATGCACGAAGTGACAGGTCAGTGAAAGTTCAGACACCAGTCGATAATCCGTAATCTGTATAGATGCCTTCCTAGTATTGATTACTATATATAGACGAACTCACCGAAGAGAAGCAACGAACATCACTAGATGTGCATAATAGATGAATGAACAATATTGGACTGTACGAGTCCTGTACGATTAAGCCAAGCCTCGTTAGGGATCTGATGAGTCGTCTCAAACGGGGCTCGTCTCCGGGGGTCGATGGCATATGTTGTGAACATTTCATCGATGGGAATATTCTCGCGCTGTGTAAAATATTGTCATCTATCTACTGAAGTGTCCTCAATAGAGGCTGTGTACCTAAGCCATTCCTGACAGGTATTTTAATTCCGATTTTAAAAAACACACTCTCAATCCTAATGTACCCGAAAATTACAGACCTATAACGCTAAGTTCGACCTACTCTAAGCTTATTGGGATGTTAATAATGCCGAATATAGAAGGATGAGCTCTATGACACCCAATTTGGATTTAGATAATCAAGACGTACCTCTATGCCTTGTGTTCCTAGCAATGACATTGCGTCATATTTTAATGACACCACTGGCTTCTTATGTTTAGATGGTACAATAATTTAAATGCCGTAGTCAGGTGGAACGGTGAATGTAGCTATTAAAGTCACACGACTTACTCGACAAGGCAGTATTTTATCTCCTTGTATATTTGGAATATCCATCAGTGACCTCCTTATAAACTTATCAACTAGTAACCATGGTGTGCGAATAAGCTCTAATAAATTTGATCCATTTGCTTATGCGGATGATGTAAAAAAATTCAGTGCAACTGTTCCAGGCTTACAGAGAATGATAAATAAATTACTAGTTTACTCAAACACTTTAAAAAGTGTATATCATATTATGATATACACTTTGTCTTTTTAATACCGAATTTGAACCTCCAATTAATACCGAATTTGAACCTCCAAGTTTAACCACTATATGGCGCCCTATTTTAACGTTCGAGCTTGAAACCGTTTATTTAAATATAGCAATGTATAGTAAGCTTGAATCGCTTCAGGGTACCATTGGTAAATCCTTTCTTGGTCTGAGTAGGTACTCTCATCACTCCAATTTGTTGATGGCTCTCGGTATTTTACCTATAGAAGAAAGTCTTAAATCTATGTCCATAAGCCTTATGTTCATTTTTTATGTCAAAGTATATGTTAACCGGGAAATACGTAGACTCACTGCAAGACGTATTGTATCGAGATTACTTTTTTTTACTAGACACTCTACCACGCATATCTTAGCTAAATTAAGGACCCTTTTGTAATACATATAATTATCAGTGATTATTGTTATATATCTTATTTGTGATACTATTGTATGTATGTAATATATACATGTTTTCCTCACTGGTGGGGGTTATATGAATAAATTATAATAGTAATTAACTGAGTCAAATATGTCTGCCTTCAAACATTTCTGTATTTCATACCTGAAAATATGTCGTTGCTCTGTGTCTCTAAAATACACTTTGTCATATACCCGGACACCGAAACATCATTGAGTAATTCACTGTTTAAAACCACTTAATGCACGTGTTTTAGCCCGTAAAAAATATGATCGCTATCACGCAAGCCACCAGTTAGAAAAAAAAACAATAACAATTAGGATTATCGTGCAATACATGAGAGGACGCATCCGAGCCCCACGGAAAGCTGATGCCACCTACCACATACAGCGCGATGACATACCATGTGGCATGATTAAGGTGTCTTGAGCATGGTGTATAGTGTCTCTATATAATATATAATGACGGAAGGAATGTATCATAGTATTCAGGTAGATTTGTTCCCATGTTTTATTAAAAACAACAACAAATATAACCCTTTCCTCACTAGCTGGCTGGAGATTACATCACCTGGAGATTACATCAACTCGTGATCACTGAGCGCCATGACTGCTATTATCACTGGTTATGCATCCTCCTACCGCCCGTGTTTACAAGGCCGTAGATATTACAAAATATATTTCTTTAAAGAAGGTCTTCAATGAGACATATATGTAATTGTAAAAGTGATAATTTTACGTAGTAATCTTAACAACTGTATTAAAAGACATGACAATACATTACGATAATTAACTTTATTTAAAAAACATAGCAATTCATTGCGACAATTTATATTCTTTGTTACTTTGATAAATCATCTGATTTATCATCATAAAGTTGATAGGCCCTAATAAAAGATGAGTTATAAATGAATTATTCATTTGAAGTAGAGATTTTCCTTGCATTTGTACATAAATATAGGCTTACAGTTAGTTAAATTAATATTGAGGTAATGAATATTATATGTCACTTTCGCTAACAATTGCATCGTTTGTTGCTATATGCAGTAGTTATTTTATCTCTGATTTTGGTGCGGGAAACATACAATATCACGACATGCTGTTTAATTGTATTTTAAGTAGTTATGATGCATATTTTAATTACCCTGTGCTCGTTTTAGTATAATGAGCACTTGGTTCAAAGTTTACATAGGCTATCATGCATTATAATGTTAATTTTCATGTGATTTTACCGAGCTAACCCTGTTGTATATAGAGGCATGTACAAATATATTTTGTACAGTTCATTTTTAATGACGCATGAATCTGCATAGACTCCCTGTCGTCAAATAATATATCTATCTCTCTATCATGATATATTATCTATAAAATGAATAAAGAATAATAAGAAAACACTTGCCTAATTGTTTAAATATATGAAGAGCCCTCTGGAGAATGCCGGCGACATGAAAATAAATTACTTTAAAGCAAAATCGCTCTTCCGACTGTGAGCCACCAGCTGTCGCCACAACCAGGCTCCGATTCTTTCCCCGATCTATGACGGCACTCGTACTGCACGTAATCAGACGCTTTCATTCTGATATCAGAGATTATAATGATTATATCTCTGACACCACACGCTCAAATCGCCGTAAGCACGCATTACTGACCAGATGTAGCAGCCGTTAGCATGTTTTAAGCTTTGAATACTGTAGATCTGGTAATTTTCGCGTGTTTTAATTTTCGCGAATTTCTGATTAGAGACTTTCTTTAGTAGCGCTATTATAATAAAAAAAATTGCGAGAATCTTGAACTCGCGAATTTGTCCTCCTCGCAAAATTCGCGAAAATTAAAACTTCGCGAATGTCACCAGATCTACAGTAAGCATTCCTTAACCACTTAACCACTTCGACTCATTATTTATCTTTTCTCTTTTTACTATTTCATTTGATCTAAGAGTTTGCCACAGGTGAGAGCTATTTATTCTGTTCGGTAATGGATATATTGAGCCAGCACAATTCGCATGTCATTCAGTAATTTATATTTGCAAGTGTTTTAAACCGGATTGTAAATTCTGTCAGAAAAAAACATGAACATGAACCTTCTCACAACAGCGCGTAGGCGGAAAACTTAACTCCTCTGTGAATGGTGAATAGTGAATAGAAACTCATGTGAGGCGGAGAGGAGGTGCTTGATATTTGCCATATATATTGAAAACACTGAAGAGTGTTTATAAGCATACAGTTGGTATATCAACAAAACTGCGCAAATGAGCAGTTTCTGCCAAAACATGGCGTGCGGTTACAGGGAGAGAGCGGGGATTTACCTGAGCGACATCTATGTGTGGACAATGACGTTTAGTCAGTTGGCCAGGAATCGGAAAAGAGCTTATTTAAGGTTTTCGTGTCGACTTTTCTGTGCATACCTAAAACCTTGCTAGATGTATTCTCAGACCTCTTCTAATAAAACCCTGACCGGTTGTCGGCTTTCATGTGTCTGCACTAGAACTACAGAGTATTTTCAAAATGGCCGCCAAATTCTCCCTTAAATAGTCAATTTTACCAATCAATCAACATTATTATGAACAGAAAACACTCCATTAAAAATCAAAAACAATCTGGATGTAATATAGCTTTACACTAATATACCTTGGGACAATAATATTTGATCTAGAGCTACAGAGTATCTCCAAAATGGCCGCCAAATTCTCCCTCACATTGTCAATTTTACCAGTCGATCAACATTATTATAGACAAAAAAAAACTAATTATAAATACCTGAATTTATCTTTTTATTTCTATACGTCGTCTTCGAAATCACCTGTTGAGCCCAAAAGCACTTAAAATGATTAGAATACTCTAATAATCCATACCTGAACATGTTTTTTGAGGCAAAAACCCTTTACTTTTGGAGAACATTTTTAACCAATATTTTTAAGTTCGTAACAATACTAATCCTCGGTAGCCACCCAAGAATAAATACTTGTTACTTGTTACTTGTTGTTACTTGTTACTTGTTGATATTACAATACCATATTTCCACACTATAGCAGGCCTGATATAGAACATTATATTATGCAATACATCCCTCAATTATATTACTAATATTTTATATAATGACATATAGGGATATTTAAGTTTCACGTATATCCATAATAGAGAAATATCAGGCCATTATAATGGCTTTGATCTAGAGTACTATAATGTCAGATTGTGATTAAATTTTACTCACTTTGGAACTTAGTGTGAAACGATTGCAAATGCAACGTTTCGACCTGCCTTCAGCAGATCTTGATCACGCCACCCTTGCGACACAGTTAAAGTGGCCTTTCAATATAGGTGGCTGTACAATTAGCAGGTTCATTTGTATACAAAATGCATTTTTTGGAAATGACCAAGGGGCCTCGCATAGGAGGTTGGCTGCTCCTAAGAGTCGGTGCTCACAGTAGGTTCTACTCACTACTGTATTGCCAATTATATTGCTATACTCACACTTAATAAAGCAATATTTTGACATTATATGCTGCTGTTGAATACAATATCTTCACATATAATTTCATTACCAGAACTCTCACTGTCATATACAGTTAAACAAAATGTCATATATCGACTACTTAATGTCATATATATACATTATAATAGCATGTTTTGGGAAATTAGTATCATATCTTAATATCTCCATATTTTGAAATATAGCATCCTATTGTGACAGTATACTGATAACATTTAAAACCATATACAATGATGTGGATGTTATATTTTTACACTACACCTAGTGCAATATTATAGTATTATTCTTTTATTAAAGTAACACATCCTGACACTGTAGTGCTCCATCCCATCATTGTATGGCATCATGTGGAATATCCCACTATTTGAGTGTCATACTGGGGCATAAAAACATTAAGATTTCATTATACTTTTAAATGTCAGCATACCGACGACATTTTATTGCCATATATTGTCATTATAATTCCATATTATGGTAGGCCCTACTATAATATAATATATCGACACTATGCCATAGCATGAAATTTCAAGATTTAAGACAAGAATATACCATCATATAGTGACATTATAATAGTATGCCATATTTTAATATTAAATAGTAACTTTATGGTTCTATGATTTCTTTTTTGTACACTATAATACTGTACTAAAATTATATCCATGTAGATCTACTGACATAATGTATCATCCTGATACATTAATGACACATCGTGGCATAGATCTGTTAACTTTACTCATTTAATTAGGCAAGATGAAGCGGACATCTCAAAGCAAATATGTTTTTATCTCCTAACTTGTTGATATGAGTAATGGCATCCACCATACTATTTATTCAAGCGCTGAAAATGGCAGATTTAAATTAAAACAAGCGGAGCAATTTGTGATCAAACATTACTGTACTATCCCTTTACCATCAACTGCTATAGAAGTCAATTCCATTCCATAGTAAAAATCAACAGATCTTAAAAAAACACACCCAAAGGACGACATACCCGAAACAGTTTATTAGGGTCTGTGCTGTGCCCATATTGCTCTCCTTGGTATATCATCTCCAGAAGAATATGATTATCAGCCCAATCGAATTATGCAACCCATCAGTAGCTGATGCAGAGGGAGCGGCGCTCTTTATTCAGTATCCCGCCAAAAAAAAAATTGGGCTTTATATGCTACAGGAAGCACCATTTCAAGCCTTAGATTTTGACATTTTTCTGGAGGAGCATGACCCCGGACCCCTTTACAGCACACAAGAGGATGACTGTGTGTCAGCTGTGGTGTGTATTAGGAATTATAGTAAACAAATTGGCTTCAATTGCTGAATGCACCACTGCCCACCCCATAAAATGTCAGCTAATGCCTACTTTATGCCCATAGCTAGGTCTATTTGTATGTGTCTTGCAAGCAAATGTATTAATTCGCGGTGTAGTTGAGCCAGACGTCAGATGGGTTGTTCCTAATTGATAATAGGATAAATATGGTTTGATTAAAACATGAAAGTTCGATGTTTTACTGAATTGCCAACATATGTTATTTCTGTGTATGTTACATATCAAGAGCACAGTATCGTGGTTCATACTTGAAGTGACAAACTATGAGCCACTAGTTTATCATATTTTATTGGTTTGTTAAGCACAATCGGCTTTGAAAATGTATTTGTTTTTAAAAGCTGATGCCACATTATCTATATTTATGATAATTGTGTGTATATCTGGTCTCCCTATAGCTTTATTTCTATGCATCTATTTTACATGTATTAGCATACATATGCACTCTACCAGGTGTCTTGTATTATATACTATCGAGCTTAATATTATTATTTTGACTGCACATTAGATGGTATATCACAACTAAGTAGTATCCTGCATAGTTCATCTAACTATCACTTTAATATACCGATTCTAAAATAGGCTGATCCTTGATCAATTGCAAAGGTTTTACTTGTATAAGGAAATCTCTAGGTTTAACCGTTTCCAAATTTCGTTGTGATCCAATAACTTAACAAATGTGATTTATTTCATTATAAGCTACATTTTAAATGATACTGTGCATATATCTGGTCCACTCTGTGTCATTTTAAAAACATTTTGTTTAATTGTAATAATTATATTTTATTCTAACGGAATTAATTTTTTTGCGGTTTCGTAATAAATCGTATTTTGTCCCTCAAAAACTCTGCAAGCCGACAAACTCTGCAAGCCGACAACCAGGTGCTACTTATGCCCTGAGGTCCCCTTGACATACTAAAAAAGGTTTTAGGTATGCACGCTCAAGTGGTGACAAAACCCTCTTTGGCCACCTCTGGCCAGCTGACTAGTTTGCGGAGTTCGGGCACTTACCGTCTCTCTGATCAGTCGAACCCGATTAGCCGGCATATTGGTCCAGGCTGTTAGGGTCAAAATAGGGCGAGTATGTGCACTTTTGGAAGAAATTACCATTTTTTCCCAAATGATCAGTAACATGTACTCTTTCGATCCTGATATAGCGTTTAACACCTAATTAACATCTAATTAGTATCCATAATTAGCAAAACCACGGAAAAATCCGAAAAAAATAATATCTCAAGAATCGGTACATCGATTTTAATGATCTTAGGTTGTGTTATTTATTTAACCTATAGTCTACACGATAAAAATATTCCTGAGGTGATTAGTGGTCAAGGTCACGTGATGCGGCTAAGTCAAGGTCAGATATGAGCAAATTTAAAACAATCTGAACAAAAAGCTCCTATCAAATGTTTCAAAGGACATATAATTATTTCACATTAAAAAACGTGATACACGATTCTAAAGTCTTTAATTTGGTGGCATAATGTAATCTGTATCCCCAAAACCGGGATCATTATGGGCTAGACAAGTGATCTACTCATGGGTTGGCCATACCACAGATGCCTCATGTATGGATCGTCATCTGAGGAATAATTCGGTCTATTTAAATTAGTTTCTTTTAACATGATTAAAACATTTCTAATGATGTTCCACATCTTATGCACTATTTCATATAGCATAAAGATCAAGGTCAAACAAACTTCAAGGTCAAAATCAACGTTAAATTTGGAATACATTTTAGACCAGATAATTTCCTTTTCGTCGTACTCCCTTCTGACGCTCGAAAATAATCAATCGGTCAATTTTAATTATATAAATGGGTCAGTGTCAATGTAAAAGTGAAATTTAGTCTGAGCAATATATTCGATACTTGTAGGGCTACGACCATGGCAAATTATCACCTAGTTTGAATCTATCACCTGTCAAACACAATCAATTGTGCATAAAACCTTGATAGAAAGCGTTAACATGCAGGAACCTCTGACTTCGACGTTTTTTCTATTGCCTTGGACAAGGGTCGCGGGGTAATAGAACGTCCATAGCATGGGCCCACATACTCGCAAGGGAAGGGAAGTGTAAAATAAGCCATGTTAATAATCTCAAACAACATATGTGCGAAAAAGACAACTTCCGGGTGGACCACTTGTCAAAACAATTACGACCCCGGTTATTAGATAAATACTTCAGATGGTGATATTTCAAATAATTTGGGTAATTTGAAACATTTTAAATGCGCAATTTAATGTCCGAAATTGTCCAATTTTCCTCGATTTTTCCTTTGACCTCGACATATCACGTGACCTTGACAATGAATGATCTAAAAACTATTTTTGTTGTGTCAATTATCCACCAAACAGATCACAGAACTTGAAATCATTAAAATCGACCCATTGGTTCTTAATATATGATTTTTTACCATATTTAGCTAATTATGGATACTAATTACATGTTAATTAGGTGTTAATCATGTCCGAATTGACTGCACTATATCAGGATCGAAAGAGTACATGCTACTGATCATCTGGGCAAAACATGGTAATTTCTTCCAAAAGTGCACAGATAAACCCCTAACAGCCTGGACTATATGTCATGTAGTCGGTCACAAACGGCAATCTGTAGAACCGTATAATGTAACCGGTAACATTATTCATCTGGTTACATTATACGGTTCTACAAATGCGCAGTGATGTTTTGTGGTGGCAAGCCATGCGTGTTTCTGTAGCCTATAGGCCTACGTGTCGCTGAGTGCTGGAAAATTATGTGACACTGACGTGTTCAATCTCAGCTTCAATGACCACAACCTGTGTGCACTTGCACGTTTGCCACTTTAATTAAAAAGTATCATGTAAATTTTAGTGTGGCCCCTATGAGAACGACTTTGAAAGTCTTAATGGGGATCTCCCGACCTATTCTATATTATTTGTTATCTACCTATTCATTTGTTCTTTTTTTTTATTTGGCTAATAAATACTTTCCTGTTCTGTTCTGTTCTGTTCTGTTCTGTTCTGTTCTGTTCTGTTCTGTTCTGTTCTGTTCTGTTCTGTTCTGTTCTGTTCTGTTCTGTTCTGTTCTGTTCTGTTCTGTTCTGTTCTGTTCTGTTCTGTTCTGTTCTGTTCTGTTCTGTTCTGTTCTGTTCTGTTCTGTTCTGTTCTGTTCCTACCGTCCGTGCTGCTACAACTTAATTGTGTGTACATGTACATATGAAAACAAGAAAACATCTTCATTTTGGCTCGATAATATATTCATATTATGTGAACATGACCATAGACTGTAATTGTAGGTTTTCAGGTTGCTGTGGCAGATTTTAAAAAAAACTTACCCAATTCTAGTCTATGGACATTATGGGAATATTATCAGGGAGCCAAAATAAAAATAATGATTTTGGCCTGATTGTATCGCTTTAATATTTTGATTTTACACATCACAAATCAAACATAAAGGATCTCTCTGGGAGTCTAAATGGAAATGGATTTTAAATGGAGAGTATATCGTCGCCTCGGAGCTAAAGGATTCTATCTGCCACTCTAACGAGTGTCAGATAGGATCCTTTAGCTCCGTGGCGACGATATACAGATGCCCAAGATTCCCCAGGCACCATTGCCGCCCATTAACACCGGTCAATAGACAAGATGGCTGAAAATAACCTCTATGCAAATTATATTTTTTTCAACAGTGATCGATTTTTTAAAATTCCAATATATTATTTAATGCAATACCTAGATTAAGTTGGAGTACGCTGTTTCATTTAAATTGTTCTTTTTATTGCATTTTCAAAGTTACCTAGAAACCAAGAAATCCAGAAAACCATGAAATTAGCAATTTTCACTAATGATCATCGTGAATTTTTAATTGTGGAAATAATAGCCTTAGATAAATCATTATCGAATATTCGAATCTGAATATCCTCATGCACTTGGAGTGGTTATATTTAAATTTTAAGATGAGAAGTTAAGTACAATATGACTGCGAAAAACCTACTATACTGAAACCAATGTATGTTGGCCAGTAGGATCCTCAACTTCTGCAATAACAGGCACCGACATTTAATGTAACGCCTCATCCCAACTAATTTAAATACAATGATTTATTTACGTTTTCAAGGTTATTCTGTAAATAAATCTAACATCACCACAATGAACATGATAAACAGATAAACATCCTCCTGTGGTATCGAATGAAGGTCACACAATGTGCAGGGCTATGTTATTTTAAATGTAAATTTTTTGAAGCTCTATACCCGTGCATGTGAGTGTTAAAAAATACGACAGACTCGTGCCACTATACTCTCACGAATTATAATTGCCACAAACGATGTATAATACCCACACAAATAGTGTACACATAACGTACACATAACCAAGCTTAACCCTGTGAGCGCGGGGACCATCTTTATGGGTCAGAATCTGATGTTTCTGACGTATAAAGACGAAACCCGCACTAAAATAATTTAAATATCTCTTATGACCGTAACATAACCATAACATTCAAATGAGCCAAAAAAACTAACTAAGACCTTTATGATGATTTCAAATTAACCCTTTGACTTCCAGGCCGGAGTGCATGCCAGGATCCAGATATACTGGTGTAAGAGTTCTATTTTTCGTCATTTGAAGCTGGAATTGCTAACGCAATTTCCAGCTTCAAATGACGAAAAATACATAAATGTAGTATATATTTGACGAAAATTTGTGTCATTTTATGGTTACGTTCATTGACGAATGACGACGGAAATTTCCGTCATGTATGGTAGTGAAAAGGTTTAAAAAAACCTTTTGTTCCCATGGTTTCACAAAAATAATTCAGCGCTGTAGGGGTTAAAAGAGCCCTGTATGAATCTCTTAGAAATATATTCGTTGTTAATAATGTTCAACTATAGCGAGGGTCACTGTTCAATTTACCTCCAAATCTCTAGGTTGACTAGAAGATGACGGTCATGACCTTTAAAAACATGGTGAACTGTAACGACCTTAAGTTTATTCTTCCAAGATCCACTGCTCAGTTCCAAGACAAATATTTCCCAGGAACTGTTCAGCCAAGTTTAAAAGTTATTTCTCATGAGCTGTATTACAATACACATTAATTTAGATTCCGTCCTTCTAAACTATGCCCAATACAATTATCTGAATCCTTAGTTCAAATTATACACTCAGACCTCTGCCAACTGCAAGCAGTCTACAACAGTCTATATCTATCGTTGATCTTCCTAATCTATGGGATGGTATAATTTGTATTCAAATCGCTGGATTTAAAACAATCTATTCACAGCAAAACATATTGCATTCAACATTTTCTCAAACAAATAAATATGTGTATGACGTCTAATTGATTTGATTGAACGGCTGATAAATATTGACTTAGAACTTGAGTTAGGACTCAAAAGTGACGTAATTCATCTACCTCCAGTTTATATAATTTGTTATGACCTTAACTGATCCCTCAATGGCGTTTCATCATAATATTAGCTGCTTTATGTCACATATTAGCATTTGGTGCCTCACATTGGACATTTTGAGTGGTCACATGACATACAGCAAAACATCCTGGACTCGTATGAGTCATTTTTATAAATAGCCTTAGATGACCTGAAATGGCCCCTCAATAATCTCTAATTACAATATTGGTTATTTTATTGTCCCGTATCAGCAATAATTGGGTGCATCACACTAACGATGTCGACTAGTCATGGGATATACAATAGGCCTAGAACATTGTAACCTCCGATAATTTTTTAATAACCTTAGACAACCTTCATAAGCTTAAAATGACCTAAATCCCACCATGACAATCTTTTACTGAAAGATAACATCTCACTGGACACTTTAAACGCTTTTGCAAAACATCACCAATCCAATATTCCTCAAATACACTTACGGTAATTACCAAAATATGAGATATATACAAACAATTAGGTCTACATTTGGTGCTCCAGAAAAAAACTCACACCGGAGAAACATGGAAACTTTTGTCAGCATGTTCCTAACTACATTTGAGATCATTGCAGAAAACATAACTTTCACCTCATTACTTCCTGGTTTGTGTAATATTCTAACTAATGCTCCTGGACTATAACGCGAAGTCCAAGCATAATACAATTTAAAAAAAAACACAATTTGAGTCCGCGTTGTGAAAAACGTAGCGAGTTGACAACACATGTATAGCGCGTTGCCAACGCACGGGGCGTAAACTTTTATAAATCAGTTTTTTGGTACCTAAATTTATGATAATATTGTATGTTTTGACCTAATTTCAACAAATCAATAAATTTTTCAGCTTTTAAAGCTGTGTATCGTGTGAAACACCACCTAAAATTATTCAATATTAAATATAACAACAGGTGCGTGTTTGTGTAAATACGCACACTTTTTTAGAAATACGCGGTGATAAATTATATTGGGAGTACAAGATTTTTTGGATTTACGCAACCACATTTTAGACGCCGTCTGTGTGCTTTCATGCTATCCTGAATGTTTTTGTCATGTCATGCCTATTTTTCATCTGATAGTACTGTTGTAGCCTAATTTCAATGAGCTCGTATTTTCATAACATAATTGCTTCCACAACACTTAGCTTTACATTTTTAATTAGTGTACTTGTTTTGATATAACGCTGCTTTTGTTAACAGTTTCAACACAAATGAATAATGAACAAAACAATAATTTCAATCTCAAAAATATTTTAAAGAGCAATCCTAGTGTACTCGCAATAAAGCGGGTTAAATGTATGCATCGTTTCCAAAATGAGAGGGTGACTATAGGCTACTCAATCAAAATGAAAGTTTTTTTGGAGCAGATCCTTGACCATGGGAATATACTATTGGACACATGAGTTAAAACGATATGATCATTCTTACAAGAGATAATACATGTATGCCTTGTCGGTGTGATTTTTATCAGAATGAACTAAAAAATGATGCTCTTATAAGTAATGTGGAATGCATAACACCTATAAACTTATCAAGCTCATAAATTAGAAAGTCCATATCCAAGGCCATGGTAACAGGAGAAAACCAACTATTCAGCGCAAAATGTCAAGTCAAATACAACTTTCAATCCTATTGGCCCCTTTCTGGGGATTTTTAAACCCATAGTATCTCCCGGACTAATATTATTGTCTTCGACAGAATACAGGCTGCGTGAACTGATCAATATTTGTGTTGCAAATATATTAAGATCACTCGCTTGGCAATCACAGCATGGGATCCTCTACAGAGACCTTGACCAGACGGGTGGGGCGTACAATATTACCAATCCAGGTTTATACAGTTATCATCGGCTAGGAGCGATGTACCCCCCCCCCCCCATTTAATCATACATTACGACACAGGCTCGTACGATATTAATTGGAATGTATTCATTTTTCAGAAAAAACAGCAGGAACATGAATTGTATGCAGGTTTAATGGTGCACGAGTTGAAGCAAATGTCCATATTGGCCTACCTCACAAAAATGGAGATACTGCACAATTTACTGTAGTTATGTAGTCCTGGTTCAAATAAATGATTCACATTTAAAACAAAATACTCTACAGAAGTGTGTTCTGATAGATTCTCTATAGATTGCAAAAACTGATGTTTTGTTGTCGCTAAATAAATGAGTATTATTCGTTAAAATAATATAGAGTATCTTGTTGTTTGATGACAGTCTATGTCCGCATCATCTAGGCCTACGCCTGCCATCTGTGAAAAATAAACAGAAGAAATAGTATATTAAACTAAAATATTTATGTGACACTTATCAAATTAAATTGTATATAGAACAAAACTATAAATCAGGTACTGACCCAGCAAACACAAAACATTCGACGTTGGTCCGACATTGTATAAATAGTATACAAATGTTTTGTGTTTGCTGGCATATGACTTGTTTGTACGTCTGGAACTTAATAGACGGGTGAGCAGTCTTTTAACTCTTATATGAGGGTATCGTTTGTTTTATGGTATTCTTGATGGCAAAAATGTATGGTATTGTGAAAACATCGAGTCTCTATCTCAATAATTGACAAATACATGATAATTTGATTCATGTCATGGTGGCCATTTTAAATTAGAGATCTACATCCGCGCATATATAATAATAGTGGTTCTGGCCATGCATAATCAAAATTTGAAAAAAACAACTGCCAAATCACGGTCACCCATTGGCTGCAGGACCATATTGATTTTACAAACAGAAGCAAGAATAAAAAATACATTATAATGGCTTTTTTGCCCACGATATATCTCGGGGGCGAAAAATATACAGCTGTTGCGGCTTCCGAGATATCTCGGTGGCCGCGTTAAAAGGGTTAAAGCGTTAATTAAGATATCTAATTTAAATTTTCACCCACTTGAAGTTGTGTCTCGCTACCGCGACCCACAACTTCAAGTGGGTTAAAAATACTCACATATATATTCAATTCAATTTATTTTTATTTGGTGACATTATACAGATACATGCAATAAACAAGTTAAGTATATGAAATATTTGTGTATAAGATATGTACGTGATAAACAATGTGATACAGACAATGCCATAAACATAAAATATTAAACAAATAAACATAGATCACCTGGGAGAGATGCTAGACAGGCTTCAGTGAAGCCTCTACAAGTAGATCCCACCCAATACATGTTATACAAGATACATCAGTAATTATATAATAATTATAATATATATGTTTAATTTGTGACAAAAAATTGCAAATGTTGATATTTAAACACGTATTTCATTCCCATACCAGATATTTTAATAAAACGGACGACTAGAGCCGTACTTAGCGCTTTAACCCTTTAACCGCCGGTGCCGCATATATTCGGGTTTTCATTTTTTATTAGCACATTAAGTACCACCTTTTAAACATGTTAAAGATAAAATGTGACATCAGTCAGCAATATTTGAAAAACAGTTGACCTCCATATTGTCAAATCTGAATAATTTTCACTCACTTGAAGTTGTGGATCGCGTCAGCGAGACACAACTTCAAGTGGGTGAAAATTCAGATTGAATAATTTGGCGGTTAAAGGGTTAACGAAAATGCGGATGTAGCTCACCTGATGTCTTTGTAGACACAGTACATGTGAAAACCAAAGCAATGAGAAAAAACAGCACACAGCAAATGACTAGGACAGGGAGCTGTGCCCTGCAAAATAAAACATAATAGTACGCCACTCTTACTCAAGTTCATAACTCGATATAGCGAGTTGTCAACTCAATATATCGAGTTGTCACAAGTCGATATATTGAGTTGGTTTTCTTGATATATTGAGTTGACAAGTCGATATATTGAGTTGCCAACTGAATATTTCGAGTTCTTAATTCGACATATCGAGCTGGTATTCAATATATCGAGTTTTTAATCAATATATGGATTTGTAAACTAAATATATCGAGTTGTGAACTCAACATATAGAGTTTAAAAAAAGAAGAAGAAGAATGCAAATGTTGCTTCTGGGACTTCGTAGACTATGAAGCTCCAGAAACGACATTTAGATAAAAAAGAATAATTTAAAACGCAGTTGTCAACTCAATATATCGAGGTGTGAACTCGATATATTGCGTTGTAACCTCGATGTATTGAGTTGTGAACCCAATATATCGAGTTATAATGAAAAAAACCGGCACCCAACATGAAAAACAGAGTATATGACAGATCATTAATCATTTTAATTTATCAATGTGTGTGGTTTGATGTGATATAAAAATACATGTTCTGGGGGCACAAATAAATGTTCACTCGTGTCACCAGTGTCCTTAACCTTTACAGCACAGGGATCGACTTTAAATGTCAGAATCTGACGTCTGTAGATGTTAGATTTTGATCCCCGCGCTGTAAGAGTAAAAATATTGAAAATGGCCGTAGACCCATAGCATAGGTATTCAAATGAAGCGAAAAGAGCTAAGATAAAAAGATAAGCTAAGATAACGTAAGATATCTATGGTGATTTAAAAATGAAAATAACCCTTTTTTCTCTCGGTTCATATAAAAATATGTCAGCGCTCTGAGCGCTAGAATACATACACTTCACCCCTGACCAGCTAATAAGAATCACCATGGGTCACAGCTGTCACAGCCACTGCTTGTATTGTGGGTCTAGACCACTGAATATTCCCCATGCTTAAGAAGTGCAAAATAACACTATTCATGTTATTCAATTAACCAGCACCGCCACTTTTGAAAATTAGATCAATATATTTAGGCTGAGTATACTGTAAAAATAGAGAAAAAATTGGCCTAAAAAAATTAACTTTGGTGCCTACATTCAAAATCAAATGTATATATTACGTTTATAGATAAATATAAAATGGAAAGCGGGACACTCTTTAACTCCCACAGGTTTGCGTCGGGCTGGTATGTCGGGCAGTGTGTAGACAAATTCCAACGTTTTGAAAAAAGCTCCTTGAAGCACAACTGGCCAATCATGATAGTGAGTGGCCCTAAATGCTTATATTACACTGTAGAATGTGTTCCATTAGGAATATTCATAAGAAATTTTACTCTTAGCACAGTGCCGCTTCCTCGCTCACAGACACTGCTCAGATTGTTAGCTTCCCGCCAATAATCGCCGCTGTCTGGAGTTTTGGCGCCTTGAGTTCAGCCACCATACAGCTGTCACAGGATCTGACAATTTTAACCATTTTCTGGTCTGTGGTTGGTCAATCCCCACCACCTCCGCCTGCTGGCTATCAAATGCAAACCCGAGCAAAATATCAGTGCCTAAGCCCCAACCCCCCTCAGGCATGTATCGGTGTATCGGTGAAATAAAGAATCGACGGAAACAAATTGTAACCTAGACATTGTAAACCACATGGTCAGGTTAAATGATTCATGTGGTTAAAACAGGTGAAATAGCGAAGAAAAGAAAATTACTTCAGTTATGCTTTGAGGAAAGATAGTGTTTGTAATTTCTAAGGTGAATGTTGTTTTTACTCTATCAGCGCGGGTACCGACTTTAGACGTCAGAATCTGACGTCTAAGTCGGTACCCGCACTGAAAGAGTGAAACATTTATAAAGGCCGTATGTCCATAACACACATATTCAAATGAAGCAGAAAGAGCTAACTCAGACATTTATGATGATTTCAATTTGAAAAAAAACATTTTAGTTTCTTGGTTTATATAAAAATATACCATATAGGGGCACAGGAGTTAAACCACGCGAGAGAACAGATTCCAGTAGATGTAGGTTCTCATTCTACGTAGAGTCCAAACGCATGACACAAGAATGTACGTTCAAATATAATCATGATAATACACGCATTCTTATCACCAGATTATCACCATATCACAGCCATGTCAAGTGAGTCCACATAAAAAGTCCTTTTGCGCAAGATATACTGTAGCCACCGCTGGTGTTTTATTAATACCCTGATATTGTCTAAAACAAGGCGGTGGAGTTTCTACATTTCATTTAAAATTCATCACCCCGAAATTGTTATCTGAAGACAAATCAGTATATCAAAGTAGCGCGGAAAGATATTACATATTGTCGCCTCGGAGCTAAATGATCCTATCTGACACTCGTTAGAGTGGCAGATAGGATCCTTTAGCTCCGAGGCGACGATATGCTAATAAGTTGATATATTCTTATCAGAACACGATCAAGTTTTACATGTTCAACGGATGTTCAGCAGCGGTTACCCTTTTATCTATTTCATGCCTTATCGTTTTTACCATTCTATATATTGCAGTGTATTGACCACAATGGACAGATGCTATATTACATGCTCTATGGGTAGCAAAGGTGGAAGATATGTTTCAGATAAGGTTAGAAGAACCAATAATTCTGTCATCGAAACTGTTTTGAATTTTAACCCCTAACCTACTTATCAGGACTACAATCATTATTAATTAGTTTTAGTATCCGATCAAATCACTGGTCAAGACTATATATAATATTGGGTCATTCTCCACACATAGATGTCGCTCAGGTCACCCACCACTGCATAATCTCTGAGGTCAGAATGATATTGGGTATGACATGAGATTTGCAAATGTCTGGTCTCAAATTGAACAAATGTCAATAATTTGCACTCACATGAAGTTGCGGTTCGCTGTAGCGAGACACAACTTCAAGTGGGTGAAAAATTATATTATTTAAATTAGCGCTTTAACTCATTCCAGACGGAGCCCGAGATATCTCAGGCAAGCTACTTCGACGCTACAGGACGGAGCCCGAGATAACTCGTGTTATATGACGTCATAACAAGTATATTTAAAAAAATGTCTCGTCCACAGAAACGTGTATGTACTGATAGTGCCGTCTTGAATGAGTTAATGAGTAATAGTAAATAATGAATGCCCCCCCCCCCCCACCTCTCCTTTGTCACCACTGACAAGTGTGACAATTTTGAAAGCAATATATCAGCCTACATATTATTGAATCGGATCACAAGAGGGAAAAAATTATTTTACCACTGAACCCGAAAAAATGAATATATATATAGACTATTGCTACTAGTCTTAACATTAACTATGGGATGAAAGTAGCCTATAACTCATGTTATAGTTATATGCCTAGGCTTATGGTAATTTACTTTCTAAACTGCAGTTTTCTAGTCTAGGCCTACTTTTACTGAAATGTTGGTATATATATAGATAAACAGACATTGTCATGGCTAACATTTATACCATGGCTAAAGTTGCATCGTCCCTCACACGGGTCATGGGTCCTGTATCGTAGGCCTACCTTGGGCCTGCGACCCCGGCACGATACAGGACCCATGACCCTCAGGAGAATACAACAAGGTGGGGCTGATATGCGGGACGATAAACTTTAGCCATGGTATAATCCATAAATATTAGGTGGTCGGAGCATCTGCATAGTGTCACTGGCAAGCATTATTTTTTATATCATATTTTAAATGATTATATTATATTCACAATATGGTACTGATAGTCAATGTTCCCCATATTTTCCACATTAATTACCCACATTATTATTTTGTGTATTGTGTTATTTGAATAACAACGTATAGCGTCACCAAATTAAAGTAAATCGTTTTTAGTCAATTGAGCAATATAAGCGCATGTAACACAATTGGAAATGTGATAAATTAGAACTTCAATGTGATGTGGATCATCATCCGATTATTTTTACCACAGGGTGACATTCTTATGAATTACATGTATTTCACATTTTGGATTTATTTTTGCTATCAGCATACCTTTAGTAACACAGGCTGGCAGCACTTATATTTCTTCCGCATTTCGGTGACGTATTGTCGATTTTTGCCCATGGCTTTCATATCAGTACCATAATATTATCTGATTATAGATCACACAACCTTATATATTAAGTGGCCACTTGCAATGGGCATGTGGTATCCTAGTGACACATAACTACCTACATAAACTTCCCTGTAAGCAAGAGATTTTGTCACAATGTAAGTTTAATATTAGTCCATCGTCTACAAAACTGGCCCAGCACTAAGCGAAACTCTTGGTGGTAAAAATATGTATCTGCCGCTTAGTAAAGTTGCAGATACATCTTTTCAACTCAAAATGGACGTTATTAAATTAGTGCTGTGGTATGTATATTGATGCAAGCCTGTGTTTAACTTGACTTCTATCTGCATTAGATACATAAAACATAGCATTTTTGGGGAAGTTTATACCGAGCAGACACTAAACATTTGTATGACATTTATGCAACGTTGGACCAACGTCTTCGACGTTGGTCCAACGTTGTATAAATGGTATACAAATGTTTTGTGTTTGCTGTGTAGCGACTAATAACTTACAAGCGCTATCTCAAAAAAAAACCTTAACCCTTAAAGCGCTGAAATATTGTTAGGGCCTATATAAACCTAGAGATCGAAGGGTTATTTTCAATTTAAAATCATCATAAATGTCTTAGTTACATGTAGCTCATTCTGCTTTATTTGAATAATTATCAGGTTATGGGTCCACGGTCATAAATATTTTATATAAATATTTTACTCTTTCAGTGCGGGGATGGGACCTGACATCTGAAGTCGGTCCCCGCACTGAAAGGGCGAAGTCTACCAATAGACGGTGATACAATTGTCTTCTTTGCTGTTAAATTTAAATTATTCACGACTACAAAATATGCAGTTGAAGTGTATTGATGTACTTACTCCAGAACATTCGTCAGACTGCAGATAATCAAAACAAGGAAGACAAGTGTCGCCAGCCAGAAAGATACCTTCAGTATCTGTATAGTGACAGATGCAGTGTTGGATTTACCACACTTATCTACAGTGATCTCTGAGACAGTATCGTCACAATGTAATTCAAAATATTCTGTTGGACTGGCAGAGGGTGATACAGAACTATGTAAATCCGGGAGAGAATGAGACGATATGTTGTCAGGTTCAGGGTGGTCATACTCAGAATGAGGGGGACACGTTACATGCTCAAAACGATGCACACACATTCCTGATAAAAGTATATTCCCTTTTCCTTCTCTCTCGCACTCGTAACATGCTAATCTAAGCACTGGTAATTCGATAGGTACACCATTCTCAACAGGTGGTCTTCTCGCGTTATCCCCCCTGATCGCATTTCTCCTTTTAATCCGTTGATCAGTTTCATCCACAAACTCGACTATATCTGCCAAGCCTTCACATAGATCCTGAGCTAGGAAATAGATCAGGGAAGAGTCTGCAAGGTTCCTAGATTCTAACTGCCGATCATCTTCTATACCCGCCATTGTGGCAAGGAGCAGGCACGGAGGCCTGACAATTGGTATTCAAACGCTGCCTGCGCACCTTTGTCCGAAAGAACATTTGTGATTCTCTACTTCCTTGTCTAACGTTTGAATTATAGCCTGCGTGTGTGATAATAGTTACTTAAAAGAGCAGGTCGACATGTATCATGACATTCAAGTGAAGTAGTTACATGCAACTCAATTATTTTATCTCTGCAGACTTTGATACAATCATAATTATTTTGGCCCCATGATGAGTTAGTCGAATTGTTCCTGATAAGCATTATATATAATGCCATCCTGTGTCTGTGACTGTTTGTGACATATAGGGCTATACTACGACACTTTGAAAGTCCAATATACGAGTATAAAACAGATCAATGGCCTTGATGCCGTATCAAATATAATATCAATCAGTTAGGTCCAATACATTGTAGTTGCCAATGTCAAGATAACACAACTCTTACATTGGTTATTTTTAGGTAGGCCTACCGGTGAACAAAGCATTCAAAGGTGTTTATTGAAAGTTCGCATATAAGTCATCTGAATTTGTCCATTGTACCACACAATTAGAACCTATAGTTTGTTTAATAGCCTATTGTATGTTGATCAAAAACAAACGATATATATAATTTCAACTTTAATACCACCCTCATGTAAGGACCGAATGCTACAAATTTATTTATTTATTATTTATTCAAGAAAATATATTTATACAGGGTGTAGGCTATACATATTAGCAAAGATGCTATTTTTTAAATATGTGCCCTGTCATCCATTTAATACAATACATTTCTAAAATATCTGATATTGTAAATGGTATATATACAGATTGAAATAACCATAATCTAATCATAGCTACACTTAAAATCAATTAAAAAACACATGTTGTTATGTGGATATCTGATAATACGTAAGATCAATTTAATGTTAAAAGTGGCATTGCCATGATACAAGTGTAAATACCAGTTTCCCGCACCAACAAGCTAAAGGTCATTACTTAAACACCTGAATGCACCTTTTTACACCCTCTTTGAACCTTTTGTGTGCTCGTTCAGAAAATTGGGACATGCTTTGGAATTGGATAGGAACATTTGAAACAGAATAAATCAATATAGTCGTAAATCACTGTTCAATGTCACCCCTGAGCCGGTACTAGACTGGAGTAACGAAACCCATTTAAATAGGTTAGTTTTCTAAAAACGTTGTTTTGAAAATATATATAACGGGGACACCATTCAATCCCCAGGGGGGGGGGGACTGGAGTATTTTTTAAATAAATATTTTCAGACCCTTAAAATTTGTTTTAAACAATAAATGACATTTTCGTTTGAGAAGCATCACATCCCAGTAAACACAAAACATTTGTATAACATTTGTACAACGTCGGCCCAACGTCTTTGGTCCATAAGCGTCTGCTTAACCACCACAGCAAAACTAAGCCTACTTTGGGATCCAGCTTTGTAGACGGAAAAATAAATTCTAAAAAAGTGAAATAAATATTTTGCTTGAGCCAGAATGTGAAATAAAAAAAATATTGCAGACAGGACGTGAATAAAAATTGTGTCCAGTTCAAAAACTCCCCCCCCCCCCCCCTAGTAATTGAATGGTGGTCCCCTAATAACCTTATATAATAATAGCATAAACATGGTGTTTACATTTTTACATCCAGTGTAAATTTATGAATACTAATTTATTGCAGCTCCCAGACATAATTATTTACCTGTATACATTATGTGCCTTTTGGGCTCTAATTTGGGCAATATTTGGTAACCAGAAGTATCTCAGGGAATGATAGGTGATAGTTTGCCTAACACAAGGCATTTAATAAAACGAGTCTGTTTGTGTAGGAAAACATTGCCTTGCCTTTTTATATTGCGTGTCCTTCCACTTACGTTATCTCCCTGATAGCATGGCCTCCACATGCAGGTGGGCGGGGGCCCTAGGGTAGTGGTTAGCACCGCTGCCTTTCACGCCAGAGTCCGGGGTTCGGTTCCTGGTCTCGGCGGTTTGAAAGAAACAAAATTGTTTCTTCCCCATCCACGTGTGAAAGTTAGTATTGTGGGGAGCCTCCGTGACCGAGAGGTAGCGTGCTCGGCCTCAGACCGCCAGGGCTCGAATTTCGAATCCTGTGTCTGGAGGACAGTGTCATCTCAATCATCTCACCATCCTCAGGAGGTTCTCCTGGCCCAGTTTAGCCTATATGTGCACAAAGGTGGCCTAAAGCCCGATTCATTTCATTTCCACATGCAGGTAGGTACCTTTCATCAAAGATAAGAACTTTTGTTTTAGGTATCGGTTTACTGACTATGATATGCCATAGCGGATAATACATGTATATTGCTTTGATAAGCTGAAAGGCAGTATCTGTTTTCTTGAAAAGTAAGCAGATACTGCCTTTCGGCTTCGTACAGCAGTATTAGGTCAGTGGTTGTTATATTATAATAAAATCAGCTACCTGTGTACAATAAATGCGTCATTATTGCAGTCAAGTTGAAGTGATTTCAGTTTACTAAACAAATTTAGTGTATGCCATAATGACCAGTTCTGTGAATTCTCATATAATTTTATTCCACTGCTTATTCGTTATTAGCAAAAGACTCTTTGAATAGATGAAATCACTTACGAAGTCCGCATAGTATTAACATGAAAAAGGTTCAGCCACTTATAAGTATATATCAGAGGCTTGTGGCGCTGGCCCAATAATTATGCAGTACTGGGTCAGCGTTTTGTGTTTGCATAGCTGCACAGGAAATATTTCAATTAACCCGTATTGAAATCGAGCCAATGTGTGACTTCGACCAGGAGCTGGGGCAGTGACAGACCAGATTTTGTAGTGTTGTTTCACATGCCAGCAGCGGTTGTCCGATTTTCCTGTTGACTGCATGGGGTCGAAACTTTGAAGATGCGTTGTACATCAACATCTATATGTACATGTGTAGGGACTAAAATTAATCAGACGTCTTTAGCCCGTATTCTCGTACAAGTTACGATATATCGTAGGCTTCGGATTGGTCGAGATGACCATCTCGACCAATCCGCACTGAAGTAGTGTATCCCACGGATCATGTTTTAATTTTTTTCAGAATTTTCATATTTTTACAAATATCATTATTGAACATTTCTATGAAACCAGAAGAAACCCAAACAAATTATTTGTATACCTGAAGGACGATTGAATGTTTTCACAGCATTGGGCCACATGCTGATGGCATCGGTCCAGCGTTGGATAGACAATCAGTTCTGCAGGTGTGTCCTCCCGTGTCCTGACTATGAGACACCAATTATCCCCCAATTAGCGGCGACTGCTCTGATCTTACTGTCTGATACGTGGGAATATGTGATGGGAAGTGCCTTATATTGCTGACTTGTTTTGTTTACATGGCAATATACGACCTGGAAATACAATTATTTCGCTCTTTTTCGGTGCTTTAAAATTGTTTTTTGATTTTTTCGTATTTTTAGCTAAGATCAGTAGGCTATATAGCTTCATATAAATTAAATTTTCAAAATTGACAACATTGAAAATGTCTCATCCCAAGGGGTCCCTTTAAACTCCCATTTTCAATAAGTTATTGTACAGTGATTCTGTAATGTAAATCTGTGAATCAACAAAGCATGTAGGCTCCTCATAGAAGCTTGGAAAAAAGGATAGAGGTAGTTGTTAATCAGATTGAAAGACATCATAATCATTGCATTTATGTATATTGAAATTAAAAATATTCAACAGTAGTAGTACAAAAGCTGGGAACCCATGCTCCGTTAATTAATGCAATATTGATCAAAGCTACATACATTTAAAAATGTCATATTTATGATCAGCCCTCCAACTGCCGTCACCGAAGTTGCGATTGGTGTGCAGCCGTCCAGTCACATTCGTCGGAGCAAGCGTCCGACCGGAAGTACATCCCCAGTACCCGGCGTTCCATTCTTTAGAATGATGTTCGATCAGCCAAATATGAAAGATTAACCCGACCTATCTCAGGCCCGTACTGAGAATGTCACTTGTTGCACCCGAGTTATATCCGGATCCCACTTCGTCTAGGTACGTAAAACATAAACGATAGTTTTCGATTTCTATCGTCTGTATTGTAAAACATTAAAAACTTGAATGATATACATTGTGTTTTGGTTCTCGTAATTGTCTTTAGGTTTGTAAAACTTGAACAAGAGAGATATCGTCTTGGATTTTTCAACTTGAACGAGATAGGCCTACTTTCAATCTGGTAATAATCACGAGGGATTAATTCTCGCCTACTGCCTGTATGATAGGTACAACTAGGTAACCTGTGGCTCACTATATGTTCGCTCCTCTAGAGTCATTTGGGTGGCCTACGTACCTAACAATCATCCCGTTCCTCTGTATCGTTTCCCTGCAAACACAAAACATTTGTATAACACAACATTTTTATTTTTCAATAAAATAACAAAAATAGTAATTTTCAAAAACGCAAGTGGGTAAATTAAAAAAACCCTAGTTTTTTCAGCTTCACATCACCCCCAGCATTGAGACCACTCACTCTATGAATTTAACGGTGGAAGGGGAATTGTGTTTAACGGGTTGAGCCATGTTTTTATCTTACCCATACACTGTAGCAATATTTGCATGTTCGCATAGATTTAGGAGGAAAATATCTGGATCCGACAGAGAAATGTATACTGCTGTATGAAGTGAACCTTTAAAGGCCTTGTGAAGTGATTTCAGCTCATCAATATAAGTAAAGTATATATCACAATAACTCATAATATATCTGATAATATATCTCATAAGTTAGCAGAGTATTAAGTCCACTAATTATCAGTTATATTCCAAATTAAAAACTGAAAATGTGCACATTTCTTGGGCTGGGCGGATCTCCCACCTCATGACTTCACACTATTATTGTATCTGAATTAACATTGAAACTGCATCGGGTATATGTTTCATGTTTCTTGTATTTGTGCATGAGCTGAACTAGATTTATATTCATTTCAATATGCCGCATCGACAGGGTGAAAAGGGGCGAGTGAATGCTAGACGCTGGCCAGGAGCGGTCGTGGTGATGGCCATTAATTCTAGTGCTGCACCTGCATTCAGGCAGCGTTGGACCGGCGTTCCGTGTTGACTTTGGTCAGTTTTATAAAATCATACAATACATCATCAGCTACATATACATGTACATGTATTATAATCAGCCAATCATGTCTCCACCTTGTGACGTCACGAATTAGCTCCGCCGCCCCGCACTTTCGCCTTCGGGAAAATCCTTCCCAGTGGTTTAAAAATGAAAGCTGAGTACTCTTTTAAACGGGGTAATATATAAAAGGTCATCTAAAATAGTATGAAATATGACATTGTGCAGAGTAGGTCTGGGGACTACACCGGGCCTTAAGGAATAACACAACTTTCGTTGTTGTGCATGACAACTCTTTCAAATTTTACACTGGCATTATCTGCCTAGTAAACACAAAAAATTGTATAACATTTGCACAACGTCGGCCCAACGTCTTCGACGTTGATCCAACATTGTACAAATATTATCCAAATGTTTTGTGTTTACTGGGTGTCACTGGAGATGAATTATGTGTATCTATCTAAGTAACACTGCCACCTGGTGAATGCATGATATAAAATAATTTCACTGCCGTTGTGATGTTCACACAACGCAAACCATTGAAACAAGATGAGCATGATAATACGATGGCGTTTTAGGGTCACCACAATTAAGTTACACGTTGGCGAAATACAAGTTATTGTTGTCGCGATACAAGTTAGACCTGCAGAAATATATGTTAATGTTGTTAAATCAGAACGAATTAGCTCTGTTGAAATACATGTTAGACTTGTTAAAAAACAAGATAAATTTAAGATTTATTTCATCAAAAAAACAACTTTTATTACTTGTAATTCAGTAACATTAACTTGCATTTCAACAACTTTAACTTGCATTTCAGCCGCGACGTTACTTGTAGCATGCCTTGTATGATCATGTCACGAAATAAAAATTAACGTTGTCTCAGTAGTTTGTTTTCCCGCAACCACATAACTTGTATTTCTACATCGCTTAAAGGTGTAGTCAACTGTCAAAATTCGCGGGACAAGGGTCCCCCAGAAGGCAATAGTGTCCGTGGGTAAGCCAAGGCCCTATTCCATAATAATACTAAATATGCGTTTCATACCCAAAGCCTCATTAAGAGCAAGTTCTCAAATCACAGCAAGTTCATATATACTTGAGCGACATCTATGAGGGAATAATTCAAAGCCCTTGTCTTTTGCCCCTACTTGGTCGCCTACTTGCAAACAAACTGACTGTATTACTGCGGGGATTTGGAAACTGCTTGACCCCCAAGTTTGTATTGTCACCCAGTAAACACAAAACATTTGTATGACTTTATGCAATGTTGAACCAACGTCGAAGACGTTGGGCCGACATTGCATAAATGTCATACAAATGTCTTGCGTTTGCTGGGCAGGAGGACTTTCTCTCAAACATTGTACATTTATCTAATGTTGGTTAAATGTTGGGCCAGCTTCGCAGACGTTGGCCTAACATTAAAACAGCATTGGATCAATGTCTCGTTTGTGTAGTATCTTGTAATCAGTTCAGTGGCTATATTATTGCCGTCAATCTGTACTCAATAGGCTACTGTTGGCCTACACTTAACCGTCCCAGGCATGCGCGTTTTGAAGCTGAATGGTTCTTTATTAACATGCAGCATCGTAAGATGCCACATCTTATAACGGATGCAGATAAATATGTTAGTTAAGGGGATGAAGATAATCCGTGTAATCCATACCTCGAGTCGGGGCCATTCGCTGATAACACACACCACAGGTCCCAGCAAACTAAACGTTGGCACACCGTTAGCACAAACTTTTGAGGGTAAGTTAATATACAAGAATTAACATAAGGTCTCAAAAAAGCTAAAAACAATAAAAGCCCTGGTATTGACGGATATCCGATTGAGTTTTTTTTAAGATTTTGTGGAATGATTTGGTAATTTTTGTTATGAACGCTTTGATTTATTCATATGTCACCGGAAATTTATCAATATCATTAAAACGGGGGGGGGGGTTTACAAGTATTCCAAATCAAAATACGTGTCATTTGACCGGAGACCGGTTTCACTGCTTAATGCAGTGCATAAATTGGCAGCATCATGTATTGCAAACAGAATTAAACCAGTTATTAGTGAAATTTTTAATGAAGACCATTTTAATTTTGGGCCCTCTATGCAGAAATGGGTTCATTTATTTTATAATGATATTCAATCGTGTGTTTTACAAAATGGTTTTCTATCGCCATTTTTTCCTATTGGCAGAGGCTGTAGACCGCAACGCAAGCCATGCATGGCGACTTTCACCATACCTTTTTACACTAGCAGTGGAAATATTAGCTATAATGATTAGAAAAAATACGAAAATAAATGGCCTCTGTATAGATGGATTACAAATTAAATAGGGTCAATACGCAGATGACTCTCAAATTTTCTTGGATGGACCAGAATAAGCTTTATATTCAACAATAACAGTTCTGGAAGAATTTAGATCACTATCCGGATTAAAAATTAATATGGAGAAAACAAAGGCTATAAGGATAAGATCAATTGTCAATTATAACCTTCTGAAGGTTGTGTTCCAAATATAATATAGATTGAGTGATATCTAAAAGTTTTAATGTTTTAGGACTAAATATGAACGCTGACTTGTCCGATATTTTGGAAAATAATTTAACTTAAAAACTTAATGAATTTGTTCTTTATCATGTTTATTAGCTAGATGGGGAAGGCGACGGTCAACAACAATGGGTAGAATCACTGTTATTAAAAGTTGAGCTTTTTCAAATGTGGTGTATTTGGTTGGGTATTTGGGGGGGGGGGGGGGTATAGTTAACACCGAACACTTTTCAAAATCACTTAAGTTAACTTGGCTGAGAAGAACTATTAAGGGAAGTTTTTCTTGGCAATTTGCATTTCACCAAATTATAAAAAAAAGTCTCTTCATATCGTCGTTTGGTAGTTATTACTTACAAACTTATATTAAGTGTACAGATAATACCTTTTTGAGAGATATTTATGTAGCTTACATTAGCCTAGTGGATAAAATTACCAATAAATCTTATATTGAAAATTGTAAATGAACCCCTATGGTTCAATATCCACTTTAGCAATGGTCATATGTGTATATGAGGGATTCTATAATTATAAGCACCAGCACTGTCCGCACCTTGTAATATTTATTATTGAATATTTTGATTTAATTTGATTACATAAATGCAATGAATGACCTTTATTTTACAATATAGCAATATTACAACTCAAAAAATGTTATCATAAATGTGTTTTTTTAAAGAAATATTATGTAAATTTAGCCAATTTTAGCCAAAAAGCCTTGTCCCACATTCTAAATCCCACATAAACAGGCGAATTATTCTACACTTCCTGTGTTATATAATATATTTGTTTCTGATATAATGTTAGTGCAAAACAATATCTATAAGATTATATACACGTTTTTTCAAATAATTTTATTATTTTACCACTTTTTATGCAATTTATGTCTGTCCCACGTTGCAGCGACTCTCCGTAACGCTTATAGTTTTCAGGTAATTTCTATACTTTTTCTGGCCAATATATATCACTTGTCTGGTGCAAAACAGTTGCGCGAGACCTTCATGCAGTGAATCTTGAAAAAAAAGTATAATAAATGTGTTTTTGTTTAGAAATAATGTGAGGTTTGTGCAAGTCATTGGGAGAGTATTTTAATTCAACGTCTCTCCATAACGCAATTTTTTACACATAAATACTGCAATTAAACTTTTAAGCACCCTACAACCTCCAAGCCTACTACAACCTCATTTGAAAAAAACAAAAATAATCATAGTATAGCATAATACATAGATGCTATGCACGATTTAGTAAAAAAAACGTCTCTCCATAACGCATATTTTCTGTCTCTCCATAACAAAAAGTAAAACGTTATGAAGAGAAAAACTAGTCACAAATTACCCTTTTACTCATTTGAAAATAGCTAAAAATCTTTATGAATTTGGTATTTTAACCAACAAGTGACACTTGTTGAAATAGTAACTTTTCTTTTTGTCTTTTAAATTGTGTTTGCATCGATATTTAGTATTTGTTTATTGTCACTCCATAACAGAAATAATTGTCGTTATGGAGAGACAATGTTCGTTATTATTACTCTCCATAACGACAATAATCGTAACGGAGAGTAATTCTTATTTCATTATTTAGGGGTTATTGTCATAAAGTGATTGTTTCTAAATTAAGTGATCAACATTATAATAGCCATGTTCAACTACTTGTCAAATATGGTATACTATTGTGGAAGGGTCACTGAGAAATTTAAGTTTGAAGATTATTCCGTAACATAAATTGGTCTCTCCATAACAGTAAATTAGTCTCTCCATAACGGTAAGAAAAATTTAAATTGATAAAAATAAGCATTTAAAATTGAAATTAGGCTCTGCTGACAACGCCATGTCAATAAACAAAGCTAAGTTGACTGCATGTGTTTCTATTTTTGACAATATTCAGACAATCTCATATATCAAGGAAAATAGAATCACTGGTGCCTAAAATTATAGAATCCCTCATATATATAACTGGGAGAAACAAGGCATATTTTATTAAAGATATTTTAACAGAAGGTACTTTTTTATAAATTTTCGGATTTAAACATTTTAAAATAAAAGGACCAATTTCAGATTGATAAAAGCATGGCGTGAATTAATTAATCGATAGAAAATAATTTTTGACTAAGAATGCCACTTATTTTAAATTCAGTCAAATTGTTACTTAAAGACCCAGCCGGCAGTAAGACAATATATAATGTGTTAACCCGATGTAAACATTATGAACCAAAATGTATAAGAAGGTGAGACAGGCAATAGACATTGGTCGAATTTGGAGAAATAATATTATTAATTAAGTCAACTTTTTATACCTATTTACAGAAAGGAAAATTAATTTTGTTCGAAGGCGCGCAGTATTTTTTAAAATATATGTACAGACTCTGTTCTTCAGTGCATCAGAGAATAACACCCACGATAAGTTTTCACAGAAGTTGGAAAAATATTTAGATATTGCATTAGATATATTAAATTATTTCTCTACAAATTTTAAATACCTTTATGATTATCCTATATTCTCCTCCATGGATGCGGGAGTGTGTATCTACAAAGTGGCAGATACACACTTTCATTTCAGGAGACGGACGATATATGGATATATGTGCCCTGTCTTATTGAACGAATTCAAGTCGAATATGTTTTTTTTAGAAAGGACAGGCTTTATCAATCTATGGTATTTCTCTGTCTGCCCGTCCCGTGTAACGTCCTCTTATGCTGTGCAGGACAAAGAGGCAGAGTCTGTCACCAGATACCACCATTTGGCTTTGCATAAGTAGTATTGTATTGTGCGGCTATGTATTGTTATGTGTGTGCAAATAAAAGTGGGTTGAAAATCCCGCCAAAATAATGTAGGTGATGGTTGCAAGTGACTGTTTGATGTCAGCTAACAGGTCAACTAACATGTTCATCTACCCCGTTATAATTATAAGATGTACCAGCATGTGAACTGTATGCTGTTTTTCTATAGGACTTGTCTAACTTGCATCACGACAACTATCACTTGTATTTCCACAACGTCTAACGTCTAATTTTTGGTGGCTCTAAAAAGTCACCGTTTGATAAGGTCAGCGTCTAATGTTTGCCGGGAAACACTGTCTCAAAGAAGTTCAACCCTTTAACCGCCAAATTATTCTATTTACATAATCACCCACTTGAAGTTGTGTCTCGCTGACGCGATCCACAACTTCAAGTGAGTGAAAATTATTCAGATTTGATAAAATGAAGGTCAACTCTTTTCAAATCTTGCTGGTTGATGTCACATTTTATCTTTAACTTATTTAAAATGTGGTACTTAATGTGCTAATAAAAAATGAAAATCCGAATATATGCGGCACCGGCGGTTAAAGGGTTTATCCTTACAACGCTGAAATATTTTTGTAAAAACCATGGAGACCAAAGGGTTTTTTCTATTTGAAGTCATCACAAATGTCTTGGCTAGCTTTTCCGTTTCATTTGAATACCTATGTTATGGGTCTACGGCCGTTAAAAATATTTTTATTCTTCTAGTGCTCAGTGATCGATTTTATACGTCAGAATCTGGCGTCTATAGACGTCAGATTCTGACGTATAAAGACGGTATCCTCACTGACAGGGTTAAAACGCTGACATATTGTTATATAAACCAAGTGACCAAAGATTTGTCTTCAATTTGAAATTATCACAAATATCTTAGTTAAATAACTCTTTTTTGGGGCGAATACATACTATAGTCATACTATAGTGTACTAGAAGACTGTTCTATGAGTGAATAATATTTGCCAAAATTTCGGTAAATACCTCTCCTACAGTGCAAACGGTATAAATAATACCAATGGAAATTATTACACCATGGTCACGATAATGGGAATTAACGTAAGAACACAAGAAAGACGAAATAATAACAACATTGTCCTACAAAGGGAGTTCCCGAACTCCTAGGCCCGGCTTTAGTCTGTTTGAGTGATATAGACAAAAATCAGTGTATTGGTCTTCTTCATGGGCCAGAATTCTAAATGTCCAGAATATAATTAAGGAAAGAATCAAGGAGACAAGTTCAAATATATCTTCGACGAGTATTCCTTCCACCACCATCGCCGATGCTGGACAGCATTCATTCAATACTTGCCTACGATGTACTCGAACAGAGGATGTAGGCCTACCCATCAAATTCCGGTTCAATGTTGGGCCAGCATTGCAGCCCATTGCTGGTTCACTGCCGATCAATCGTCTACGACCCTGGCCCAACACTAATCTATCACCGGCTATGTTGTATACTTTGCGCAAACACGTTGCATTAAACCAATGCTGTTTCAATGTTGACCCAGTGTCTTCGACGCTGGCCCGTCATCGAACCAGCATTGGGTGATTGTGTTTTCTGACTGCTGCATTATGCTGGTGACACTTTAACATCCCGGCGCCTGACGCTTTAACATCCCGGCGCCAGAAACACCAGTTAACACGATACATTGGACCAGTGCTGATGTAATGCTGGGCCACCGTCTGCGACGCTGGGCCAACATTATTCCAACCAAAACCCTTAAGCTAGCTCTTAACCACAAATATAATCGTCACTATTATTTCTGAACACTTGTTAAAGGCAACAGTACTTAACCTAAGGACCTGAAACGTTATATTGCACATGTTCATAAGGACTGGTGTACAGAAATGTGAACCGTTTCCCACACAGAACCCCTCATTTCCCTGAATAGGACACAAACTTAATAGGATACCGGCCGTAGACCGGTCCTAATAATAACAATATTAGCAATTAAGTTTCGTGTTTGTATGACTGAACATGATTGTACATGAAGACCGGTATGGAAAACGACTTAATTATGTGTGCCAGGTGTAGGTTGTGGCAGTTATGAGCGGGGTACAGCAGTACAGTACGTTCACCCGATGACAATTTAATGTTGGCCCACCGTCTGCGACGCTGTCCCGGCATTATCCCAAAATTGTGTGACCGTCTCGTGTTTGCTGGTCAAATAACTCGCCCCCTCTACCATCATCAGGCTGACCAGTACATGTTGTGTGGCAGTGCTGGGTCAATGCCTGTGACTGCCCACATTTTCTCAAGGGTGGAATTACCCCGAAAACAACAATGTGTAGCGGTACCGGGAAATGTGTGTTTGTATGAAGGCTCACGAGTTCCTGGAATACAAGCATCTTATTGGTGGCAGATGCTGTCCCTGCTGTGCGGTGACCTTGTATCTACCAGCTGATACAGGCAATATGCATGCAAATAAAGTTCAACCACCTGCTCACATTACGTTTACATAAAATGTAATAGTCTAAGTCTCTCCTAATAATTATTATAGATTTTCTGGAGGTAAAAATGTTTTTAACAATGTAAACGTTTTTTAAAACATAGTCTTAAAAATCGTTTATTTCATTTCAGAATAAGACGACACATTGCATAAATGCTGCATTATAGGCCTATTCAATCAAATAACCAGATCACCCGGTCAAACACAAATTCAAGGAAAACACGACAGGTCAATTACCTCATTCCAGACGGAGCCCAATATATCTCATCCTGGCACCACGTCTTACTTAAAAAACCTATTTATTGTTGACATAAACTCTTGTATCTGTTTACACGAACTTTTCTATTTGTTGTGATTTTATATTATGCTTCTATACTTGCAACTTCACACTGAGAAAAAAAAAATTCATACGAAAAATAAAGGTTATGTAAATATATATATATAGGCCCTACTGCATTTTCTATTGATTGAAAAATTTCGTCTGTATGACCGACGACTAGCATACATTGCATCCATAATTAATAGTCCTTGATTCTTGAAACAAAATTTGCCTCGCTTTGCTCGACATCGTTGAATGACGCTTGAATTCGTGAAGCCTAGCCTTGCTCGTCTCCTTACACCCCACATCAATACTACGCCTAGTTTCGCATCCAACTTTTTACATAGAAAATTCTTAGAAAGTAAAATAAATATTTTTCTTGAGGCAGAGTGTGAAATAAATAAAGTATTGCAGTCATGAAGTGAAATAAATAATTTGTCCATTGTTCAAAAAACTGCAGCCCTCCCTCCTCCTAGTAATTGAATGGTGGTCCCCTAAGTTGGTAGCTGGTAACATTCGTCCCAATGTTTGATCTATGTCAAACCATGGAAATGTACATTTCCATTTTTAAACTCTCTATTGCTAGACCGCTAATATGCATTAACTGCATTGTCTCATATACCCTCTTTATGCATGACATTTTTTAGTGTTGTGCAATGAAATCAACTCTGTCCTTTTGCACCGACATTCAATATTAACTATAGCTATAGTCACAATATTTGAAAGTATGGTCTATATTAATGGGATTTTCCTGCGAAATATTTGCGAAATATTATTGTCCACCCAGGTTGTGTTTGTAGGTATTATGTAGAGATGATTTTTACCGGCGAACCTTTTACAGCAAGCCATGTCCCTGAAACCCTTCTGGCTCCCTGGGTAATATACACAGCTAGTGATGTATCCAGCTGGAAATATATGTTGTGATGAAAATATGTTTTTAGTGACAGAAAGTGTTGTTTTCAAGGATAAAAATGGATCTAATTTCAGTTCCAGAATGCTCAGAGCGACATAATTTATAGCACTTTTCATTAATATAACTTTCCAATCCGAGATCATCACAATTCTCTGAAAATACTCCATTTAGGGCTGTGTGAGTTGACTTTATTTGCGGAAAATATATAGCTAGTTTCAAATTAATTGCTTACGAGATAAATTATAGCTGTTTGAAAGATAACATGTATTTTTTTCAAAATATATGAAACTTCCAGCGCAAATGAGATATAATCCCAGATGGGTTCCTACACTGTGGATGCACGATGACATATTATTTTGCAGCCTTAAGATACAATTATACATCTTATTAAAGAAACTGTTTATGTCGACAATTTTTCAACGACCATTTTCGTTTTAATTTTTTTATGAAGTAGTGTATCCCGCATTGTATTATGTCATTTTTTTCAGATTTTTCAGATTTTCAAAATATTTATTAATAATATTTATAAGAATCCAAGAAAAACCCAAACATACAGTTTGTTCACCTAAAGGATGGTTGAATGCTAGCACAGCATTGGACCACCCGTTGATGCCGTCGGCCCAGCGTTGAGCAGACAATCGATGTTGTGGGGAAACCCGTCCTGGTCATCGCGTTCCCATACCAATTAAGGGCGGCAGCTATTCAAGTGACAATTTGGTTGGTTTGATCATGCTGTCTGAGATCGTGGGTTTTTGTGGCAGTCGTGTTTACATGACAACATACCTCTTTTTTAATGCTTTTGTATTTTATTTAAGATCAGTAGGCTATATAGCTTTATATTGATTAATTTTTCAAAATTGCCGAAATTGAAAATTCTCAACACAACCTTTCACCGCGGGTGGCGCCGAAAGGCGACCACCTGGCAGACCGCGGATGTCGCCTTTTGGCGGCATCAGTAATTACTTTTTTTAATTTAAAAAGTAATTAATTCAGCGCTCAGGCATTTTATGACGTTATAATTCAGCGGTGAAATGGTTAAAAAAATGGTGTTGACATTGAAATATTTCAATGTGAATATTTTTTTTTAATAAGATGTATTATTGTACATGTATCTTACGGCTGCATTTCATACTTGGACATCCCAGCAAAAATACGAAACAATGTCTCAATGCTAGCATAATGTTGGCCCACCGTCTACGATGCTTGACCAACAATAAACCAACATTGGTCCCGTCTTGTGTTTGCTGGGATGTAAATACATAACATGACACCAAGGTCATTTCAAGGTCATTTCAAGGTCAAATAAGTAGATTTTGTCAATGTATGTATTATTGCGAAAGTGGGCGCCTACCGATGATTAGTATTATTGCGAACTTTGGCAAAGAAAGGTTAAAATCTAATTCCATACCAGACGTTGAATCAATGTTTTAATTTTGGGGATCATCATCTTTAATGCTACGGTCCCACGAGGGCCAAAGTGTTTGGCGATGAACTGGCGATGAAAAAGACGTGTTCTGGTGGCGATGGGTGCCGATGGCGAACGTGTGGTCCCACGAAAAAACCGACACGCGATGTATTGCCGAACCTTCGGGGAAACTTCGGGGAAGCATCACCGATACATCGCCGAATATTCGGCGATGTATCGGGGAAGATTCAGGGATTAATCAGCGCTACATCGGCTAACAGTTGATGATGTACTTCTAGAATCGGCGACGGTCGGTGATCCTTCGGCGTGTGACAGAGACATATCGGCGATGCGTCGGGGCATAATGGTGATATGTTGGAGATGTCGTGGCGATGTCTTAGTATAAAACCTTGTTAAGAGTAGGGATGAGGTAATAGTAATATGCAATAGTAAAAGGTAATAGCAGCAATTTCACTATGATAGTAAAAGTAATAGATCGCGAAAAAAGGAAAGTATCAGTAATAGGAATAGATGATCAAGTAATAGACAATAGTCTATTACGGTATTTTTTATTTTACGCTGTTCTATTTTTGCTATATTATTCACATTAATTTCACCTATGCCACTAATCTCAGAAAAAAATATCCAAATATAAATAGTGATATTTTGTCAATTATTTATCAGGTCAAATTAATAATTATATATACCATGATAATTTGTATTAGTTCTATTGACGCCCACAGTGTTTATATATGCACATACCAAACACACGATATGTATCATAGACCTCTAGCCATGGACTACTAACTTGAAATCTCACGACACTGATTCGTGTGTGGGAGCTTCCGTCTACTAGAATTGGCGAGAGAAGGGATAGTTTACTTCCGCTGTAAACAGTAAACCATGTGCTTTTTGACCATTATCCTCGGGTATTAAGATCAATATATTTCAAATCGTAACAAATATATTCGATAAATGACTAGATTATAATAGTTCCTTCTGCTTTATTATCAAAAGTATTTAAATATTACAACAAGACTAAAACATCCAAGCATATAAAATATGCTTCTCTCGTGAAAATGTGCTATCGTTCAGTGCACATATGTGAGGTCTATACATGTATTCAGTTCAATATGACAATTGTCCGAATTAAGGTCTACTGACTTGCTGGCTCATACACTACAGTCAAGTTTGAAACAGCTTCACTTTGGGGTCTAATTTAAATTGTGAACCTTAATTGTCTTTGTTTTTAATGTATATATTTAGCATAAACATAAATAATTACATTACTTTGAACAATTAGTTGGTTGAGTAATTTAAATTATAGTGACAAAATAGCCCAAATTACTCTATCCTATTACCCTATCGAGCCGATGAAAAACATAAATTGACAGCAGGAAAAGTAGACCGTAAATCAGTTATCCCTTTACCTAGCCGCGCATGCGCCCCGTAAGTTCACGACGATCTCGCGCCAGTTGATAGTCCATATCTAGAGGTCTATGATATGTATGTACTGGGCTAACATTGCACAGGGCGTGCCAGTTGGCAGTGTTAATATCTTTGTTTATCCAGCAAGGCCAGGAAAAAAAATATTATAAAGCTGAAAATTTCAGGATGTGTTCAGAATGTGCTCAGTTATTACCTGTAAAAAGTCCAAAAGCGGAACATCCTTTTTTTACAAAATTTAAAATGGCCGTCAAACGCCATGGTAAAGTTGTAATTTATGAACGATTTGACATATAATTTAATGTAAAACCTCATTTTCACATGATTTTTAATACTGAATTCATTTCTGAAGCTATTGGTAACTTTTAAGGTTTCGCTAAAGAATAAATCCAAAATGGCCGCCATTTGAGGTTTAATTGGGAACAGCTGGTCTATTTTCATTCGTATTTGAGATACACATAAGCTTTTAAATATATAAATTACCAGTAATTAGTGACAAACAAATAGCTCTATATCCGAAATATACAGTCCACATTTTAATGTATTTATTTTATAATACATATATGTAATATCCCAAACATCATATTCAATCAATAAAACAAGGTTAGTCTGAGAGTGTTTTTCATTCGTGTACCTCGCAGACCTGCTGCATCGAAGCATGAAACCAGTTTTTGCAACCACACCTAATCATTTTCAATAATTTGGGAGGTGCTGCATCAAGCTCCGTGCCAAGTTACAGGTTTTCATTTTAAATTTGTCATCCCCAGCCTGTCGGTGGTAATCTGTTGCCATGCTATTCTTTCACATGTAGATATGTCAGTGATAAATGATGTTTACTATTCCTTCAGCTGGAGGTCATAAGCAAGTGCCCTAAGCAAGGACTCACACTTGACTCTACAAAGACAAGGTCTCACACAGAAGACTACATGGTCCTAGACAAAGACTCACACCCGAGCCTACAGGTCCTACAAAGGTCTCACAACCGAGCCCGCAGTACCTAGACAATGATTCACACATGAGCATGCATTGTCCTAGGAATCACACCCGAAGTTCACAAGGTCCTAGGCAATGTCTCAGACCCTACAGGTCTTAGGCACGGATTCACACCCGAGCCTAGAGGTTCTAGGCAAGGATTCGCCCCGAGCGCGCATTGTCTTAGACAAGGACTCACTCCCAAGCCCGCAGCGTCCTTGGCAAGAATTTACCTTGAGCCCGCATGGCCTGAGGCAAGGACTCACACCCAAGCCGGTGGGTCCTGGGTGAAGTCACACACTCGAGCTTGCAGTGTCCTAAGCAAACACTTACACCCATGCCCACAGAGGCATATTATACTGTTAATGACCATGATATGTATGTTTATGTTGTGTTTGTATATATGCATGTCACTATAATTAATGAATACTTACTTACTACTACTACTACTTACATAGGCAAGCAGGGTCCTAGGCAAGATCCCACACTTCACATGCGGGCATAAGGGTCCAATGCAAGGTCTCACTGTAACCGAGCCTGCGGGATCCTAGGAAATATCCCATACCCTACTTATATCTATTTAATGCAACATAAACCGGAACACGAATAAGTTTGTTTTGTGTTTGAAATAACGAGGCCGGCCCAGAGGGGTCATTCAATCCGGCTGTGGCTCGAAACCGGTTCGAATCCTGATCGGGTTGGATGTTTGTCATCGAGGTTGTGCATATACAGTGCTCCGAACTGCGTAAAGTCCTCGAGTGTGCAGTGATGTATATGGCAGTGTGCACTACAAAGAACCATTGACGTTAATGGATAAGAGTAAGGCATATAGTCCCTTCCTTTTGTTGCGACATTGACATGATTGCGCAGAAAATAATATATTGCAATATTCACTTGAAATAACGACACGTGTATAAATGACCGATATTTTGTAGCGTGGTTTAGCTTAGTATGTCTATATCTTAAAAACTCAGTGGGGCATATATTATACGTGTAAAATACTATATCAATTTATCAATGGTGATAACAGCACCAAAATTGGTTTGCGTATGCACCCGGGGGCACTGTGAGAACAGCATTTTAGCCAAACTTTGAATCTATTGCCGTGCTTTTTCAATATGTAATATATAGGGCCTACCTGAACTATTTTATTGACGTTACTCATACGATTGTTCAGTTAATATTTGCTATTGTTATGTTTCACCATTATATGAATAAAAAACATGTTTACAATTTCTAGATGTTATTATATTAGAAAATAACAAATCAGTCAGTAAGTAAAGAAATGGCCACCACTAAGCCTAGTATTTTTTCCATACATAAAAGTACAGTGCACGCTATTTTTTAAGATCTCTGCTATTAACTGACCCGCTCAAAATAATATACTTGTCAGTCACCACACAGAACACCTGTCCTCTAAAATGCATATTTCCCCCCGCTCCAATCTCAATATGATGTAAAAGTTGTTTTCATATCCTTTTTCATATCTGATTGTTGTCTGATTTCGGATGTAAGTGGTTTGTCTCGTGAGACAAATTGTTTTTTTGTGTGATGTATGTTTATTGTGTCCCTGCTTCCCATGTATCTGTTATAACGAAGTAATATTATATTTAGTAATAGCAGATACAAATTCACATGTACATTGTTTAATTTATTAGCTCTTATTTTTGATATTATGATAATATTGAATTGTTACAGGATTTTTAGTGCCGAAAAATAAATTAGTGGTACCAGGGAACGCTGAGCCGTCTTGATGTGGTATGTTGTGCATGTCACAACTTGCCCCATCAACAATGGCACAACGTATCGTCTTGTCACCGTCTTTTTTTTTAAATTTCATGCATCTTAATTTATCATTATTATTTTTATTAGCACCTGAAAGGCTGGAGCAACACCGAGGACAATTTACTGGACTGAACCACATAGCATTACCACACTGAATTCCAGAAATACGTTTTATTGCCACTATGTTTCCAAATAAAAAAATAAGTGGACAAAAAATGACATAATTTCTTAAATTGTTTGTCTTTCAATATGGCGGCCATTTTGAATTGTGCAATGATAGAAGCTTCACAATGGTAAAATAGGACCAGAATTAGTTTCTCGTAAAAAAATATGCAGAACAAGATATTACAAAAGAATATATTCGATTTTTTTGTAAGTTACAATTTCAGTATTGTATCAGGCGGCCATTTTTAATTTTTGCGAACAAAACACGAATGAGGCTTTAAAACTTGAAAAAGAAGACTTTAAATGAGTTCCCCGTGAAAAATTAGGTGAAAAAGAGGTATTACAAAGGAATATCTGTTAATTTCTTCGTAAGTTACAATTTTTTATGGTCTCTTAATTTATCACTATCTATGACAGCGTACTTCACACAAACAATACTGTGGTAAGCATCTAAAACAAATTTAAATAAAAAAAACAATTTGGTATGAAATATAATGCAGTTCGTGAATAGTTCAAAAAAGCTAAATTCGCCTAGATTCGATCATCCTCTTTTATTTGTCACTTAACTTAGAATAGGTGTCATAAAGTAGTTTTTACAACTGTTATTGATAATGACGCATTTACCTTACGCATAACAGTTATTCCTCAAAATCAGGATAAATAAAAATAATTTTAAATAATTATATCAGATTCAACTTTGAGCATTACTCAAGGTCATCGAACTTGAGCAGTTCGGGGATCATTTCAGAGAAATGAAACTTATTTAGTTTATTCGATTATTTATTCTTATTTCGACCTTGGGATCAGGTCATGACACAATTTATTTATAGGTTTTAGAAATTATATTGTTTATACCTGATTGCAATCACACACAACATTCCACGTTTTCACTTTCAATGGGTTATAATAGTGCTCATTTGATCATCGGTGACCAATCAGAAATGAGATTTCTAACGCTCAGCGAAGCATCGCCGTAGCACCGCCGATGCTTCGCAGAACAGTTCGGGAACATCGGAACACCAAAGCATCGGCAATATCATCGCATTGAATATACATCGCCGATGTTTACACGAGCATCTTGAGAACATCGCCGCTGTGTATGGGACATTTTGAACCTGGTGTACCTCGCCGAATGTTCGCCGACTGCTCGGTGCTGCTCGGCGATATATCGCCGATGGTTATCGGCGTCGAAACATCGGGAGAAAATTTCAATGCATGCATTGAAATTTTTCTCGATGTCCCGATGCCTTGGCGAAGCATGGCGATTACTCACGTACGTCGCCGATCATTCGCCGAACTACTGGTGCATGGTGGCCCTGCCCTGGACATGCTCAAATTTGAGCATCGCCAGAGCATCGGGAGGCTTAAAAAGCCTCATGGGACCGTAGCATAAAGCTGGCCCAACATTTAAACAACACCGTTTTAGCATCTCATGTTTGATGTTGGGCTCACACAACGATGAATGTCATATACGTTGCGCGTACGTGGAAACAACTGATATATTTTAGTAGACCTATCTTTTTTACTGTGCACTCACTCGGTTGTCAACACGTTGGAGCAATGTTGGCCAGGCAGCAAATGACGCTGAGCCAGCATTGCATGAACGTTTTGCAGGGTATCATGGACTGTTATTGTCAACCACGTGAACTTTGCAGCACTTCTTGCGGCTTAATATTAGCTGTGTATTTTTCTTGATATTAATTAGCTGGCTGTTTTTTGTCTGCCATTTCCTTCACAATCCCTGTGGACCTGCCCCGGCAAACAAGATACATTGACCCTATTCTGGGTTAATGTCGGCCCAATATCAACCCAGCATCAGGTGGAGTGTTTGCTTTGAATGCTACCTAGCAAAGACGTTGGTCCAACATTGTACAAATGTTATACAAATGTTTTGTGTTCCTACTGGCTGCTGAGGTGCAGTCTGTGGTGATCCCGGCATATTGCCTGGCTAACCACATCACCGCCCGGGACGCGTCTTCTCAACAACAAATATATACATCAATAGCAAAATTTGTTGCCGGAAAACCAGCCAGTTACTGGCGACAGCCCCATGGGTCGAATCTAGCAATTGTGCCAGTAGTCCAGGCGGCTTATCCAATCGTCCATCTATAGTGGCAGTCTACGCATGCGTTGAAATCACATAAAATGACGACCACCGCGGCCGGAGTAACATCGACCCCGGAGTGAGGCAGTGGCGGGAAGTGAGGTGTCGTTACCGGCAGGGAGTAATACTCTGTTTATGGCCCGCATACCCTGAGAATGGCGCGGTCTGTCAAGGTGGCACACAGTCACTGACGAGGAACAATCATGACGTAACACTCAGGACACCATGCCGTGACACACCTCGTGACGTCACAAAAAACAAGCGTTATTACAACGACCGCTATAGTGCGGTATGGGGAGCTCCACGGAGCGTAACGGACGTTACGTGTCGGTAAACACGGAAGACGTAACAACAGCGGGCATGGATAGGGTAGTGTGGGACAGGCAGAAAGAAGACGAGGTGAGATAATGTAATGCACAGGTACCCAGCAGCCACGACGCATTGAAACAATGTTGGTTTAATGTTGGGCAAGCGTCGCAGACGGTGGGCCAACAATAAACCAAATTGTTTCAATGTGTTGTATTTGCCGGGTAGCTGTAATCGTTATTGTATATCGTCACTTTGGTATGCTAAGGGTGTATCTCCCATCTTGTGGAGTGGGAGTGACACCCTTTCAATCCCAAAATGACGATATATATCATACACGGGAAACCAGGGTGGTCACTTCTAAAAAAACTTTAGAAAAAACAATTATCGTATTATTTGGAATGTTCCTTACACTTAGAAAATAAAATATCAGAAAAATATCAGATGAACGGTCCGAAATTCGTACCACTTTCACAACATATCATATCCAATTCAACTGAATTTTGTGTTGAATATAATATCTATTGTGTTTTTTTGTTTGTCTATATTTAACCGTTAGTGTGGCAGTGAGTATCGGCAAATACATAATCCATTTCTGTTTGCCATCTTTTCTCACCCTTATCCGACAATTTCTTGGCTATGGTGTTGCCACATAATTCCGGATATCGAATCACGAAAATATGACATAGCAAGCGTGTCAGCCTTTATAACAGTATATAGGACTGCCACCTATGCAACGCTGGCCCAGCATTGTAACAACACTTGTTAAGAGTCTGGTGTTTGCTGGTTAGCGATGTGATATAGATATGCCCCGCTATTCATGATTAACACATCCCATCTATCAATACAGGGTATTATCCTTGTCGACCTGTTTTTATTTTGGAATGTTGCTTTGCAGGGTCTGACAGGGCAGCAAGATAATATACTATGTGCGTGGGAGCGGCATTGGCCCGAAAATAAAACTTTGCAAATGTCAGGGCCTAACCTATTTCTGGAGGTGTCAATATATGTTGTAAGGTTAGATCAAACGGACTGTAGCTGCTCAATCATATAAATAGGTGGATTAATATAATTTTGATTTCAAAAATGCTGATATATCATGTACACAGACATACGACGTACCAGACATACCAAAGACGTACCCAGGAAAACACTCTCAGCAGCGGTGCTAATGAGATTTAATGTCGCTTATCGATGTAATTACTGGTGCCTCCTGATCTTCATGACATTGTGTCAAACCATGTGCTGTGACATTGCGAACGAGTTTTGGCACACCAACATGGTGTTCCGTAAAATATGAATAAAACAATCATGGAGACTTCATTAATTTGAGAAAATTAGAAAGAAATGTTTTTATCTCACTTTTATGTCACTAATCTACCTGTTGCATGCTGCATAGCACAGTAGGGAGTCACTAGTCCCCAGTACACGGTCGACTCCACAGTCACTAGTTCAAGACAACCTGCAGCCTCCTCGAGTTTGCCAATAATCTTCATGGGCGGATTGCCGGTGGCGTACCTCAGTTCCTACTTTCAACAACGGAGCTAATGATCATCAGTGATCACAAATGTGGCCACAACAGAACATTAAATTAGTCCGGCAATAGAGGTCTGGACATTACTGTAGGTTAGATGAATAGAGTCACCCCTAAACTTTTTTATTATTTTTTTTTTAAATATTTTTGACGAGCCCAACCCGGACTCATTTTTTATTATATGCAGTGCGAGTGCTGTGCCTGTGCAGTCTGTATGTGAGTTTTTGCCCGCGGACTTTGTGCCCGCAGCTCAAACCACTAGACTACGGCGGCCGGTCTGAACCAGAAGTATAGACATGGCAGTGATTGTCACCGCATAGACACATCCCAATTTCCCATGGTCTGAAATATTGTTACTCTCCGACTCGAGGACATCTGAACTGAGCGAAAAGCAACGGCGTTTCATTAAATTGCACAAGGAAACCCAAGTCTCTGGCCGTCTGAGCATGTGTGGGGTAAATCCCCATGGCTTGAACCCCTTATTATCGAATGAGTGCATGAAATACTCCCAATAACCCTCTATCTCAGACCAAAACAAAGCCGAGCTCCTTTGGCTTTACTAATTGAATACATTTTTTCTTTCACATTAGTTGTATACTCATGATACTTGATCGTCATCTTGTTTTCGTCAGCTACTACTGTTTGTCGCTGTATATTAATAGGCGGCCTAGTTATCACACTGTATTGTAGAAAAGCCTACATGTTGATTTTAAATGGATAGATGGCACTATGAATCCTGAACCTGCTGCCGCAAATTTGACATCTTCTCCTTGCATAATTTAGCATTTCCCAGTTCATAAGCTGGGAGTAGGTGTTTATGTTTTTGAGACACCCGTGTTATTTCATCAGTATTTGTAACCAGATAGTGGTGAGTATTGATCCAGTGAACCACACCACCACATCGTATCCCTGTGGTTATTCCCCCCAGGTACGCCTCGTAGACATATCCCCATATTACCGATAGTGAAAGTCAAGCGCCTTGGAGAAGTAAAATAGAATTGATCATTTGCCTTTACGCCATGAACAATTCAGCTTAATGAATGAATGAATGAATGAATGATTGATTGATTGAATGAATGAATGAATGAATGAATGAATGAATGAATGAATGAATGAATAAATGAATGAATGAATGAATGAATGAGTTGGTTAGTTGGATGGTTGGTTAGTTTGTTTGTTAGTTAGTGATAGTGAGTCCGTCCGTCCGACCGTCAGTCAGTCAGTCAGTCAGTCAGTCAGTCAGGCGGTCAGTCAGTCAGTCAGTCAGTCAGTCAGTCAGTCAGTCAGTCAGTCAGTCAGTCAGTCAGTCAGTCAGTCAGTCAGTCAGTCAGTCAGTCAGTCAGTCAGTCAGTCAGTCAGTCAGTCAGTCAGACAGTCAGTCAGTCAGTCAGTCAGTCAGTCAGTCAGTCAGTCAGTCAGTCAGTCAGTCAGTCAGTCAGTCAGTCAGTCAGTCAGTCAGTCAGTCAGTCAGTCAGACAAACATTAATGCACTCACGCTCTCACGAAGTCACGCACTCACGAACTCACGCACAGACGCACTTACGCACTCAGTCAGTGAGTTAGTCGGTCAGTCAATTAGTCAGTCAGTCAGTCAGTATCATAGCTACAGTGTATGTCTCATCAATATATATAAATGATGTAATGTTACATGTTACGGCTACTTTAAAAGGAGCCCTATCTAAAGTAGGTGACTGACAGGGGTCACCCTGTCAGCAGTGGATGTTGATACCTTATTGCTAGGGTCACCTTGTCAGCAGTGAATGTCGATATCTCTGTCAGCAGTCGATATCGATACCTTATTGTCAGGGTCACTCTGTCAGCAGTGGATGTCGATACCTTATTGCCAGAGTCACCCTGTCAGCAGTGGATGTCGATACCTTATTGTCAGGGTCACCTTGTCAGCAGTGGATGTCGATACCTTATTGTAAGAGTCACCCTGTCAGCAGTAGATGGCGATACCTAATTGCCAGGGTCACCTTGTCAGCAGTGGATGTCGATATATTATTGCCAGGGTCACCCTGTCAGCAGTGGATGTCAATATCTCTGTCAGCAGTCGTTGTCGATACCTTATTTCTAGAGTCACCCTGTCAGCAGTCGATGTCGATACCTTATTGTCAGGGTCACAATGTCAGCAGTGGATGTCGAAATATTATTGTCAGGGTCACCCTGTCAGCAGTGGATGTCGATACCTTATTGCCATGGTCACCTTGTCAGCAGTGAATGTCGATATATTATTGCCAGGGTCACCTTGTCAGCAGTGGATGTCGATACCTTATTGCCAGGGTCACCTTGTCAGCAGTAGATGTCGATATATTATTGCCAGGGTCACACTGTCAGCAGTGGATGTCGATACCTTATTGCCAGGGTCACCTTGTCAGCAGTGGATATCGATATCTTATTGCCAGGGTCACCCTGTCAGCAGTGGATGTCGATATATTATCGCCAGGGTCACGCTGTCAGCAGTGGATGTCGATACCTTATTGTCAAGGTCACACTGTCAGCAGTGGATGTCGATACCTTATTGCCAGGGTCACCTTGTCAGCCGTGGATATCGATACCTTATTGCCAGGGTCACCCTGTCAGCAGTGGCTGTTGACACCTTGTTGCCAGGGTCACCCTGTCAGCAGTGGCTGTCGATACCTTATTGCCAGGGTCACCTTGTCAGCAGTAGATGTCGATACCTTATTTCTAGGGTCACCCTGTCAGCAGTCGATGTCGATACCTTATTGTCAGGGTCACACTGTCAGCAGTGGATGTCGAAATATTATTGTCAGGGTCACCCTGTCAGCAGTGGATGTCGATACCTTATTGCCATGGTCACCTTGTCAGCAGTGAATGTCGATATATTATTGCCAGGGTCACCTTGTCAGCAGTGGATGTCGATACCTTATTGCCAGGGTCACCTTGTCAGCAGTAGATGTCGATATATTATTGCCAGGGTCACACTGTCAGCAGTGGATGTCGATACCTTATTGCCAGGGTCACCTTGTCAGCAGTGGATATCGATATTTTATTGCCAGGGTCACCCTGTCAGCAGTGGATGTCGATATATTATTGCCAGGGTCACGCTGTCAGCAGTGGATGTCGATACCTTATTGTCAGGGTCACACTGTCAGCAGTGGATGTCGATACCTTATAACCAGGGTCACCTTATCAGCAGTGGATATCGATACCTTATTGCCAGGGTCACCCTGTCAGCAGTGGCTGTTGACACCTTGTTGCCAGGGTCACCCTGTCAGCAGTGGGTGTCGATAACTTATTGTCAGGGTCACAATGTCAACAGTGGATGTCGATATATTATTGACAGGGTCACCCTGTCAGCAGTGGATGTCGATATATTATTGCCAGGGTCACCTGGTTAGCAGCAGTGGATGTCGATACCTTAGTGTCAGGGTCATAATGTCAGCAGTGGATGTCGATATATTATTGCCAGGGTCACCCTGTCAGCAGTGTATGTCGATACCTTATTGCCAGTGTCACCCTGTCAACAGTGGATGTCGATATATTATTGCCAGGGTCACCTTGTTAGCAGCAGTGGATGTCAATACCTTATTGCCAGGGTCACCTTGTTAGCAGTGAATGTCGACACCTTATTGCTAGGGTCACCCTGTCAGCAGTGGATATCGATACCTTATTGCCAGGGTCACCTTGTCAGCAGTGGATATCGATACCTTATTGCCAGGGTCACTCTGTCAGCACTGGCTGTTGACACCTTGTTGCCAGAGTCACCCTGTCAGCAGTGGATGTCAATACCTTTTTGTCAGGGTCACCCTGTCAGCAGTGGATGTCGATGCCTTATTGCCATAGTCACCCTGTCAGCAGTGGATGTCGATACCTTATAGCCAGGATCACCCTGTCAGCAGTGGATGTCGATACCTTATTGTCAGGGTCACCTTGTCAGCAGTGAATGTTGCTACCTTATTGCCAGGGTCACCTTGTCAGCAGTGGATGTCGATACCTTATTGTCAGGGTCACCCTGTCAGCAGTGGCTGTCGATACCTTATTGCCAGGGTCACTCTGTCAGCAGTGGATGTCGATACCCTATTTCCAGGGTCACCTTGTCAGCAGTAGATGTCGATACCTTATTTCGAGGGTCATTCTGTCAGCAGTGGATTCTGATGCCATGTTGCCAAGGTCACCCTGTCAGTAGTGGCTGTTGATACCAAATAGCCAGGGTCACCCTGTCAGCAGTGGATGTCGATACCTTATTTCCAGGGTCACTCTGTCAGCAGTGGATGTTGATACCTTATTGTCAGGGTCACACTGTCAGTAATGGCTGTTGATACCTTGTTTGTCAATTTCAACCTGTCAGCAGTGGATGTGAATACCTTATTGCCAGGATCACCTTGTCAGCTGCAGTTAGTGGGTCATTGCCATATATAGAACTGGTTAGGATGGACATTGACTCTTCAAGTTTAAGGTTGATTGTGTCGTATTTCTGTGCTTCGGCTTCTTAGAATCTAGGGTTTCCGCCGGGGGGGGGGGACGGGGGTGGATCCGAGGAGGTCCGGACTCTTCACTCCTTATTGCCAGGGTCCCCCTGTCAGCAGTGGATGTCGATACCTTATTGTCAGGGTCACCCTGTCAGCAGTGGATGTCGATGCCTTATTGCCAGGGTCACCCTGTCAGCAGTGGATGTCGATACATTATTGCCATGGTCACCTTGTCAGAATTGGATGTCGATACCTTTTTTGTCAGGGTTACCTTGTGAGCAGTGGATGTCGATACCTTTTTGTCAGGGTCACCCTGTCAGCAGTAGATGTCGATACCTTATTGCCAGGGTCACCTTTTCAGCAGTAGCTGTCGATACCTTATTGTAAGGGTCACCCTGTCAGCAGTGGATGTCGATACCTTGTTGCCAGGGTCACCTTTTCAGCAGTGGATGTCGATACCTTATTGTCAGGGTCACCCTGTCAGCAGTGGATGCTGATACCTTATTGACAGGGTCACCTTGTCAGCAGTGGATGTTGCTAGCCTATTGCCAGGGTCACCTTGTCAGCAGTGGATGTTGATACCTTATTGTCAGGGTCACACTGTCAGCATTGGATGTCGATACCTTATTGCTAGAGTCATATGGTCAGCAGTGGATGTTGATACCTTATTGCCAGTGTCACCTTGTCAGCAGTGGATGTTGATACCTTATTGTCAGGGTCACACTGTCAGCATTGGATGTCGATATCTGATTGCTAGAGTCATATTGTCAGCAGTGGCTGTCGATACCTTATTGCCAGGGTCACCCTGTCAGCAGTGGATGTCGATACCTTATTGTCAGGGTCACCTTGTCAGCAGTGGCTGTCGATACCTTGTTTCCAGGGTCACCCTGTCAGCAGTGGATGACGATACCTTATTGTCAGGGTCACCCTGTCAGTAGTTGATGTTGATACTTTATGGCCAGGGTCACCCTGTCAGCAGTGGATGTCGATACCTTATTGCCAAGTTCACCCTGTCAGCAGTGGATGCTGATACATTGTTGCCAGGGTCACCTTGTTAGCAGTGGATGTCGATACCTTATTGCCAGGGTCACCCAGTCAGCTGTGGATGTTGACACCTTGTTGCCAGAGTCGCCCTGTCAGCAGTAAATGTCGATACCTTATTGTCAGGGTCACTCTGTCAGCAGTGGATGTCGATACCTTATTGCCAGGGTCACCCTGTCAGCAGTGGATGTCGATACCTTATTGCCAGGGTCACCTTGTCAGCAGTGCATGTCGATACCTTATTTCCAGGGTCACCCTGTCAGCAGTGGATGTCGATACCTTATTGTCAGGGTCACTCTGTCAGCAGTGGATGTCGATACCTTATTGCCAGGGTCACCCTGTCAGCAGTAGATGTCGATACCTTATTGCCAGGGTCACCTTGTCAGCAGTGGATGTCGATACCTTATTGTCAGGGTCACACTGTCAGCAGTGGATGTCGATACCTTATTGCCAGGGTCACCCTGTCAGCAGTGGATGTCGATACCTTATTGCCAGGGTCACCTTGTCAGCAGTGCATGTCGATACCTTATTTCGAGTGTCACCCTGTCAGCAGTGGATTCTGATACCTTGTTGCCAGGGTCACCCTGTCAGCAGTGGATGTTGATACCTTGTTGTCAGGGTCACCATTTCAGCAGTGGCTATCGATACCTTGTTGCCAGGGTCACCCTGTCAGCAGTGGATGACGATAGCTTATTGTCAGGGTCAACTTGTCAGTAGTGGATGTTGCTACCTTATTGCCAGGGTCACCCTCTCAGCAGTGAATGTTGCTACCTTATTGCCAGGGTCACCCTCTCAGCAGTGAATGTTGCTACCTTATTGCCAGGGTCACCCTCTCAGCAGTGAATGTTGCTACCTTATTGCCAGGGTCACCTTGTCAGCAGTGAATGTTGCTACCTTATTGCCAGGGTCACCTTGTCAGCAGTGGATGTTGATACCTTATTGCCAGGGTCACCTTGTCAGCTGCAGTGAGTGTGTTATTGCCATTATATAGAACTGGTTTGGATGGACTTTTGACTTACAAAGTTACAGTCGATTGTGTCGTATTCCTGTGCTACGGCTTCTTAGCATCCAGGGTTTCTGCCGGGGAGTGGGGATCCGAGGAGGTTCGAACTCATCACTCAGAATCGAAGGGGGGTATCTCCGTTTTTTGCAAAGAAAACGAAAAATATTCCTCAAATTAGATTAGTCATTTCAGTTAACAAAATCTATTTTAAGCCCTAAATTTTAAAACTAATATTTTTCCTGGGGGAGAACCCCCATACCCCCTACCCCTATTGGACCCCCCACCCAAACATTCCCGGCGGAAACCGTGATTTCTAAAATGAATGCATCCATACTGGGCATATATACATTACCTGTGCTGATCTGGAAGCTACGGCACCATTGTCATCACACTGATCTCTAGCTAGTGGTCCAATTGACAACCTGGCAGCCATGTTAGTAAAGCGTGCTTTTGCAGTAATATTGGAGGCATGATGTGTGGTGATTATCTCACTGCCAATGTACGATTGACAAGTGAGTCCCTGTCAATAGCCATCATGATATTATATAGATCATTGTGTGCGCTTGTGGTTTTCCACTCAGAACAGTAACGTACAGATTTTTTTCAGGGAAATAGACCATTTTGGCCCCATGTGCTACAAACTCGTTATTGAACACCCTTATCTTACAAACCTCGGGTCGGTCATTTAATATATCAGCTAATGTTTGTTTGCTATACTGGACAATTCATTGTCACAAGTTGTGTATTTCCTGCAACTTCAATTTTGAATCCGATCATAAATTTGTTCATTGATCAGGACAAAACAATCATAAGACTAGGATTCGAATCAAACTATTTCAGAACCCGATGATTCTCTAGTTTAGACATCTATGGAGTGGGAAAGGTGGCTTGTAATTGGGAAATCAAATATCCTGACTGTGTCGCAGAGGGCAGCCTATAGGACGACATGGGTGATTTAGAAAATTGTGGCTACGGAGTCCGGTGAAGGGATCTGGTGGAGCTAGATACTGGTGAGCTATAGACAGTCCGTACACGTCTGTCCTATTAGGATTTGGCCGGCTGTTTATGTGGGATGTGGGACTGGTTTCAACCTGCCAGGACATAGCGCTTTACCTCAGGGCCAAAGCTCAGCTGCCCAACTCCCACCAATAAAGCCACAAAGTACTCCTGTCCGCAGCCAGTCTCACTTGGCATCTGAATATCGATGAGGAAGTGTAAAACATAGCACTCCGGCTAGCAAAAATCACAACTCCCACTTGACTAGACTAAGTCTATTCGCAAAGGATAGATGCTCTCAACCTCTTTCGACCTAGCTGTGTTAACCTCTTTAGCGCGGGGATGGTCTTTATACGTAAGATTCTGACGTCTGTTGACGTCAGATTCTGACGTATAAAGACCATCCCCGCGCTGAAATAATTAAAATATTGATATTGGCCGTAGATCCGTAACATAGGTATTGAAATGAACCGGAAAGAGCTGACTAAGATATTTATGATGATTTCAAATTGAAAAAAAGCCTTTAGTCTCCAAGGTTTAAACAAATATAATTTAGCGTTGTAGGAGTTGAAGCAAACTCAGATGAATTAGCCGGCAAAGAGTTAACACTATAGCGCCGTGTGGAAATAAATGTTTTAAAGCAGCTCCTTGGGATGACATCAATTTTCGCTTTTAGTTTTGTAGTGAAGTAGTGTATCCCCCAGATAATGATTTTATTTTTTTCAGAGTTTTTAGATTTTTACAAATATTTCTTATTAATATTTCTATGAAACCGCTTTAAACCCAAACAAACTTTTTGTATACCTAAACACATGAAGGACGATTAAATGTTCCTACAGCAATGGGCCCCATGTTGATGCCGTCGGCCCAGCGTTGGGCAGACAATCAGTGTTGCAGGTGTATCACCTCATGTCCTGACTATAAGACACCAATCAGATACCAATTAGCGGCGATTGCTTTGATCTCATCGGCCAAGACGTGGGAATATGTGGTGTGAAGTGCTGTATATTGCTGACTTGTTTTGTTTACATGGCAATATACGACCTGGAAATATAACTATTTCACTCTTTTTCGGTGCTTTAAAATTGTTTTTTTGATTTTTTTGTATTTTTTGTTCAGATGAGTAGGCTATATAGCTTCATATAAGTTAAATTTTCAAAATTGACAAGATTGAAGATGTCTCATCCCAAGGGGTTCCTTTAATCACAGGTTCCATTATTACCATATTTAAAAAAAATACCGTTACTTGATTATGTGAAGTCAGAAAGAATGGCAATTTCTGGTATCAAATACAACAAATAAATATGACCGTTTTTGCACACATGGAGTTATGTCTCGCTACCGGGCCTCACAACTTGGTGGTGTGAAAATTTAAATGATCTAAATTGATTCTAAAAGAGAACAATATAGTGTACACTTGCACAATTGTGTTTGCAGAATTCGAATCTTGACGATGTATTCAAATAGGTTGTTTCACGCACCGTCGGCCCAACCTTCTGGTGCGCTGATCCAGCGTTAAATCAACCTTCTTGTTGTTGCCCGAGATCCACCTTTAAATCACCTCTGGGTCACGGCAGGTCACACCAAGATGCATTTTTCAGACGAGATACTGGGATCGCTATGTTGCCCCAGAGACAGAAGCAGACAGCCATTCCCCCAATTCTAATAACTGTATTCTGTTTTTTCGAAGACTATCGATTCCGGGCGACAAAAAGCTGTTCCGCAGACGAGTTAGTCTGAGTGTCTCATGGAATGAAGCTGTTCTGGGCCCAGCTATTGATGTTTATGGTGATGGCCGATCTGATGGATGAAGATGCATGGCGTCATGGCAAACCCAGCCCTCCCGACAAAATACCAGATGCCGCCTATATGCTGTTTTAATGTTGGGCCAGTGTCTGCGACGCTGGCCCAGTATTAAGCCCGCATGAGGTGACCGACCCTTGTTTGTTGTGAGAATGTTGTCCGGTGAGACATTCACGATTGCTCGTCACTCCATTTGCCCCGGGGATAACAAACATTGGCGTAATGCTGGCACAACGTGTGTTTCATGCCAGGGATATGCACCCATGATTTATTTATTTGCTACATCCGCTGTTATCCATATATAGCCACTTTTTTATTTATGACAGAGTCAGACAAAACGAAGCCATAAATTCGTTCGCTTATCTGCTTATCGCACTGCATTCAAAGCAATTCTCATTTCTAAACTGTTTTTTGAAGCACAAAATCGATTACGGCCAAAATTTCACCACATTTCACTTTCTTTAAGCTGCATTATATATTTAGCATTAATCTTGTTTTTGCCATACATATCATTCTGGTGTGTGGGAAGGGTGTTTGTCAGGTTAGTCTTAATGCAAAATATTTTCCCACCCGTGATTCACCGTGAGTAATGAAAAAAATATCAGTTTGCAGGCCTATATTACGAGAATTGCACAAGTAGGCCTACACTAGAAAATATGTATCCAAGTTTCAAAAATTATTTATGTAAGTAGGCCTACGCTTGAAAATATTTGTACAGTGCGATTGGACAATATTTATGCAAGTTCAGAAATTATTAATGAGTTCCGACTTGCAACTTTCGAGTTCCAACTTCCGATTTCCAGCTTGCGAGTTCCGGCTTCCGATTTTCCAGTTCCGACCTCTGGGTTCCGACTTCCACCCTCCGAATTTCCAACTTTTAAGTTCTAACTTCCAACAGCTGAGTCTCGACTTCCAGCTTCCGCATTCCGACTTGTGAGCTGTAAGCTAGAGCTGTGAGATTTATATGTCTACAGAACTCGTTAGTCGGAAATCGGTCAAAAATTGGACGGAGGTCGGAAGTCAGAAGTCGGAAGTCGGTCTAATGCACATTGCTGTTTTCAAGTGTACACCGGCATTAATGTCTTCATAACATTTTTTTGAACATGCATAAATGTTTTCGAACTTGAATGTTCAGCGCGGAAGCTGCAATAATGTTGGTGTCAGCTGTCGGCCACCGTACTATACGACATCAGTGAAGGTAATGCATGTTAAAACTATAATAGAACACTTTAGCTGGAATTAGAATAGAAAAACGGTAAAATATATTATAATAGTATATACAGGGCAATAGCTATGGGGCTGGAAAACAAACGAGGGCGGAGGCCTATCGAAAAATTCTGAGGAAGAAAAAAATATTTAAAAAAAATTGTGCTAATTTGAAAGGATTGCCTCGTCTGCCTTATGCTGTCTACCGGCCTGATAAAGAATGTAGTGCAAAATGTCATATTTTATCCTTCTAAATTCTTCTCAAAACACCATATTGATTACATGTGTGCTAATAACAAGCCATTAACCACGACATGTTGATCCAGAAACTAGGTTTAATGTTGGGCCTGCGTCGAAGATTTATTCTGGGTGGGTTATCGAAAGCTGAAATTTTAATTCGTGCTGGTTCATTTATTCGTGTTTTGAAATTACACTTACACGATCCATTAATATGTGTCTATTTATTTGTGGGAGATAATCTTATGACTGTTGCTTATACAAAACGTATTATTGCATTCGCTTTCGTGATGTCTCTTGAAGACACGCCTTCTCTTTTATGTGTCTCTTCTACTCTGCAAAGCTAAAAGGCAGCAAACTGCTCACTTGTTTTACGTTTTGCTGCTTCAACACCAAAGGTTACGCTTTGCTAATCAAATCTCACATATATATCAGAATGTTCCATTTGTTGTATTAACCCTTTAACCGCCAAATTATTCAATCTGAATTTTCACCCACTTGAAGTTGTGTCTCGCTGACGCGATCCACAACTTCAAGTGATTGAAAATTATTCAGATTTGACGACATGGAGGTCAACTGTTATCGAATATTGCTGATTGAGGTCACATTTTATCTTTAACATGTTTAAAAGGTGGTACTTAATGTGCTAATATAAAATGAAAACCCGAATATATGCGGCACCGGCGGTTAAAGGGTTAATAGACATTTACTGGATAGCAGATTATCCCTATAGCCGATGAGGTAAGAGCCGGGTGTTTAACTCAGCAGGTGAGGAGATTTTCCTTGCGTTTTCTGGCCAGTTATTAACCGTATGCAGTATTTCGTGGGAGTGTTTGTGATACATCCATTGTTCAGATGCTTTATCTGGTGTGATAAATTGAAGACCAAATATCACACAACAATCTAAAACGTATCAGGATGATCAGCTGGTTAACACGCTTAAGGCAGAATGGGTCTCGAACCAAGCGATTTAAATCTTCATCCATTCAACTGTTCACTATTCAATAGATGCTTCAGCCCACAAAACTGATCTGAAATACAATCATTCATTGCTTACAGGGATTTTAAAATCACTACAATGGCTGTTAGAGTAGATTTATATTGACTATTTTAATAATACCACTTTACTGGACCATATCTATTAATTTGAATGTTCCACCATGGCCACCATCATACATATCGTGAGCCTATTCAGTCAATCAATGTTATTACATGGTGTATAATTCAGCAACAACTCCCTCTGTTTCACAGTTGTGAGATACTCTGTAATTGGTGGAGGCCATAGGGACATCATTTTCCACCCATAGATGTCGCTCAGGTAAACCCGATCTCTGAGGTCAGAATACAGAGACATGAGACCCCCTGTTGAAATGGAACAGCTCTGCATAGTCCGAAGAATCTTTTGACTATTCAGGGCTGTTCCATTTCAACAGGGGGTTCTCATGTCCCTGTGGTTGAGACAGCCCCGCACATTTCAACAAATGTGTGGGGTGTAGGGGGCTTTATTGAAATGGTTATATGTGTTGTATGAGGAATATTAAAAGCAGGGCGAATACAATACGATGGCTGAACAAACAAATATTTCCCGCATGGTTGGACGAGTTCGTCCAACTTGAAATAATTGTGTAAACTTTTGAGAAACAGTAATCCAATTAACGGACATGAAAAGTCGGAGGTAGATGTAGAAAGTGAACAGGTTGGATGGACATTTCAATGTGTTCATTGAATGGAATGCTCTCAGATAAAGCACCTTTCGTCGTGTTAAAGGTGATCTATCACCCCTTATTTGGTATAAATAATTATGTCCTTATATGGGGTGATTGGCTATCATGTGACCCTCTGAGAGGGTCACATGATAGCCAATCACCCCCTATAAGGAAACACTTGTGCCCCAGCTTGGGGCAACTTTGATTTATTTGTCACAAAATTATTCTTACTATATAAGGGGTGATAGATCACCTTTAATATACATTATAATACCACACATTTTTTACGAGGAGTATTTTGTTCACTGTGATCTGTACAAGTCGATTATACTATGTTACTTGGCGGTAATATGACTACATACAAACCCTCAGTGTGTGATGTAAGTTAAGTCAACACACACTAAACCAGTGTAGATGACTGCATGTAATGTGCGTACATTTTCAATAAAATAAATTTAATACGGTGTACAACATGGCATAAGACATCACAATATGGATGTCCTAGATACTTCAATTTGAGACATTATACTTTGGATAAATGTATTTCATTAATTTGCTGGAGATATACGTTAAGTGTAGGGCCTACAGGCCTTTAATTACGCCCTTGAGAGCTAATTGTTTTGCCTCTTTAACGAGCGGATTTTTTTAGTGTAAATAAATTGCGTTTTATTGTATATTCATCAATTCACAATCGTTGTAGACTAATAATCATATAAACTGTGTTTTTTCACGTATTTGACGTGAGCGCATTATTGTTTTTTAGGGTACTGTATACTATATCGGTATTACATGTATATATACGCCTAGATAAGTTCAGTAAAATTAATTTCCGGCTAATCATGTATTTATATGCAGCCAAGATAATTATGTTTTTTTTATGTCTTCCATTACTACTTAATTTCACGTTCAGTCTGTTTACTGCACATAATTAAATAAGCTGTGTTTGTCGTGCATATAAAATATTGAATAATCAGTCGACTTTTCTTGTTTTTAAATTCCCTTGATAAATAATAAATCTGGCTGGAATGCTAAACGTCATTCTAGGTATAAGTAGGCATGCCTACATATCTAAACGAATTAAAATTCACAGCATCGAACAATTTTTTATTATTTTAAGCAGCTAGCTCATGGAATAATATTTGTTTGTCTATAAATATAAATAAAATCTAGAATTAATATAGTATATTATTATGGACACCGATAAAATATGCTTAGAATAAGTATTTTAGTAACCCCTTACCACATGCTAAACGTATATGCTTACAATAAACTAAAGGTAAAAACAACCTATCTCCAGTCAAAAATCAACAAAACATATCACCTGGTGGCATAGGGAAACGTTTAACCCTTTCAAGTCTGAATTTACTATAGTCATCTTCGTCCACTACAAGCCGAGAATTGCTGTCGCAATTCTCGCCTTGTAGTGGATGAAGATGACTAGAAGTGGGTGAAAAATTAAAGAAATTAACCATGTATTGGTAAACCAGTTTCATGGAATTTTTTGTTCCAAAACCCTTAGTTGTAGGAAAATTAGGTATGTTTTTCAGGGATGTAAAATGATGCTTTAATGCATCGCGAGGGCTTAAAGAGTTAAACAACATTTCTATTGAAATAGGGTGTTCTTTTAACCGGAAGCCTCTTTTCAAGTTTGCTTCAAACTAAATATACAAAGTAGCCCACAATGTGGTGACTCACATATCGAACACTGGAATATAAATTATCGTTACAGACTATATAAATTACTATCTTCTATATATGAGTATACTATTTATTGCGCAATCCAAATACTTCCATTGACATGATATTAATCACCAGAATCCCTACAGTGCTATCCCTGTGGAGAATCTGATCACCAGTAAGCGATTCCGCTGCCGGGAATGTAGAATTGCGTGCAAAGCCACACGTGGCAGACGCCATGGTATGATGCTGATAGCGAGAACAATAAACGAATTTGGCATTATTTTCATCTCATAAATGAATGGCGTGTGATAAATCCATCTACGGCATAGCTACTACATCATCTCCACAAGGGCAGAGAGGCTGGACGGTGGTGACCCGGCAACTACGATGCGCTGGTTCAATGTTGTGCCAACGTCTAGCGACGTTGACACAACATTAAAACAACGCTGTTAAATGTGTGGATGATCAGTTTAAGTTTGACTTTTCCATATGCAGTGATTCAAATTGAGATGCATGGGGTCTGCATTACTGACCGTAATTTAATTCCAAGATGATCGATCATTCAGATCATTCAGAAAACAGTAGGCATTGCACACGATTCAGGTTCTTCGTGGTTGGCGACTTCAATCTGCCAAGCTGATTGAGCTTATCCCATCTTAACATCAGATGTGCACTGACTCACATTGCACCCATACTTAACCCCAGAGGAGAGCTAGCTATAAATCCACACCCAACACCCACCATCACTCTGATTACAGACGGAGAAAGCGAATCATGTGATAAAATACAACATCACATGTGAAGATTCTAATTTACTCTGTTTTATAGCTTCGCCCGTCAGTACTTCATTTCTATCTACTAGACATAAGTTTTAGCCCCCAACGCCCAACATTATCATCATATTCATCTTGAAAGTTTGGTACCAGTGCCTGCCTGCCTGCCTGCCTGCCTGCCTGCCTGCATGCCTGCATGCCTGCCTGCCTGCCTGCCTGCCTGCCTGCCTGCCTGCCTGCCTGCCTGCCTGCCTGCCTGCCTGCCTGCCTGCCTGCCTGCCTGGGGATTCAATTCACTCTAATTTAAAGACAACTTTATCCGTTTTCTGGTGGCGTGGTCAGGTAATTGGAGTCATGCTACATAAGCTGCTTGCCATTCTTTCTTATCTTTACCAGCTCTGCTGTCGCTATAGCTCTGAACAGTGGAGAAGACCTGGGAGACAAACAGATCAATCAGTGACTTAAACTTAGAATCACAGCTCCCAGGAGACAACAAACGGATGCGGTAAAACGCGCATTTGTTGGCGTCACATTTCCAGCTAAATCCACTTCTGGGACTAATCTTCGTCTGGATTCAGGCGAGGCTTTCACACAAAGAACAAAGCCTATTGCAAACCGACGTGCCTCTCAGAGATGGTTAGGCATATCCCAGAGAACATAAAACATTTGTATAACATTTATACACTGTTGGACCAACGGCGAAGACGTTGGGCCGACGTTGTATAAATGTTATATAAATGTTTTGTGTTTGCTGGGATGAAGTGATCCCGTGGTTTTCGAGATACATGAAAAACACACCACGAACTGGCTAAATGTTGGTTCAATGCTAGGACCACATGTGAGACATTGTGCCAGCTAGGGTAACACATTGTGACTCCCTAGTCGCTCCAAACCCCGGGAATAATATAGGCGTCTTTATCAGACTGCAGGGCTACTTGGTAATGTAAAATGCAAACAACAGTAAACGATTACTTGAAAAGTAAGCAGTTACTTTTGTAAGTGTTTACACTGTGATACTGGTCCGTATTGCATTCTTGTTGCACTGTCAACAATATGAGGCAGTACTGTAATATTATGTCATATAAAGTATTGTAATTAAATGTATATTGTACATAACGTTTACGTTATCTGTTCGCTACTTGACTACCTTTAGAACCAAACAGCCAGTTCAGAAAGTGAATATTCACATTGTTGAATGCCATATTTATACCCGTATTTCTACACGAACGTAACACTGAATCTGAAGAATAATATATACGACGCTGGGCCAACATTAGACAAGCATTGTGTCAACGTCTTATGTCTGCTGGATTGGTCTACGTCAGTATAAAGCAGAAATGGTCAATTAAAAAATATGCTACTTGGTCTATGAAATTACATATGCGATATTTTGTACAAATTGTAATTAATTTCAATTCAATTATGGATTTTAACAACGGTTAGGGAGGGCCAATGAATTTTATTCCACGGTTGTCTGATGGCCCCAGTATATTTATATTTATTACCAAATGGCATGCGGTAAAAGGGAAACATAATCTTCATTGAACGACTGACAAAAATGATCAAGTCTGGATTTCCATCCAAACAATTCGAGGCTGACAACTTGGGATTTGCCGCCATTCCCCTGGCACATACTCGTCTGGTGTCCAGTCTGTGAGGATCTTGCCAGCAAACACGATTCTCTGCACCAATGCCGGTTTAATTTCGGGCCAGCGTCCCAGACACTGGACCAACATTAAGCCAGCATTGGTTTAATCTATCGTGTTTTCTGGGTTAATGGATTTGAAGAGACTGGTGGACTGGAAATATTTTTGAAAACCCACGCGGTATTATAAGTACCCAGTTTCCAGCTCAGTTTAGAATATTGATTCAATCACAATGCGAGCGGGCGATGGCGTCAGAAGCGGGGCGTGGGTGTCTGCTCTTTCCGGCCTATTTTAAGAACCAGTTTAATCCAATTTATTATGGGAATTCTCATTTTATTGTTGCACGCTGTTTTTAACCACTCCAATCACTGGTGGCACCATTGATTACAGTTGATAGCATGATGTTAACCCTTTGAAACCTGAATTAATCATTATCATCTTCATCCACAACAAGCCGCGAATTGCTGTCGCAATTCTCGACTTGTTGTGAATGAAGATGATTTGATGTGGTTTAAAAATATAAGAAAATTGCCATGAATTAGTAAACCAGCTTCTAAGAAATTTTCGTTCTAAAACCCTTTGTTGTTGGAAAAGTAAGTCTGTTTTCAGGGATGTAAAATGATGCTTTAATGCATCGTGGGGGCTTAAAGGGTTAATGTTCAGATATTAAAGCATCCTTTAACCACTAGCTCATATGAGGCCTGTACAACTGCTTAAAGTTAGTATTTTTGCAGATGTGTCTTCAGATCCACGGAGAAATATTTTAACATAATATATTTGCCTAATAACGGTGATGTATCTGGATGACGAATGGGGGCGATATGATGTTTCCAATTAAAACCAGTAACGCCAGTCTCTGTTTTTCTCTCAGACGTCGCTTGAAACTAGATATACATAATCTAAATTTCTAAGAATTGTGTCCAAACAATTCCAGTGCCTTTTTAAATCGAGGGAAAATGTATTTTGTTAATAACATTGTGAATAAATTTGTCGTGAATAGACTACAAACGAACATGCAAATTGATGTTTTCCACTGTCTTCGTTCAGCAAGACTCCCAACTTCTAGGAACAGTTTTACTGAGCTAGTTTGCCCCATCACACTGGTATATATAGGCTATATACAGGCAGCCTCCATCTGCACGCCCTCATCATGCCCAAGTCTGTCTGCTTAATATATCGGGCAATTTCGTTTAACGACATCTGCATATTCTCATCTTCCACAACTAGTTATCTTACCCACGAGCACGCAGTGCGATACCGTATCGAGCATAGCGTCCAACTATTTTAAATAGCGAGATACCTTGAATGTCGCGCGTCTCGAGACCGGCCTATCAGACAGCTGGCTGAGAGCAAAGCTTGCTTGATTCCGTTGATATGATAGATCAGATAGATAGAAAATCTCGGAATCTCACGCTGATGTCATTGTGTTCCGAGCTCCCTGATGGCAGCCACTATATGAATACTGGCCGCCATGACGAAATTCGGTACACCTCACTGTCCAAAATGAGAGATTCCCAACTTGTCTATATAATATATCTAGCAACGGAAACAGGAAACTGTTCATGAGAGATGAACAAGAGGTCAATTCTTCGTGACCTTTTATGACCTTTCTATAAATCTGAAACATCCAATGAGGTTTGAATCTCAGACACACCCCCAAAATGACACATAGACAGATATAACTGATTATAGAGTACTCAATACGGCCAGGCTCCTGCGGTAAGCACTTGCGTGAGACTGGCCAAGGGAAGATGCATATTCTAGGTCTAATGCGGTTTATGAATAAACGAAGGCATTTTCATGATGTTGATGATCTTCTCACCTTGTCGATTATCAATAATATGATTTCCCCATTTTTTCTTGGGAGCTTTTTAAAATGATAGTGAGTGTATATTTATTTCTTCGAGAATACCTTTATTAATCATTAGATGTGGGTGATGTAAAAGTTTGTGGCAAAACTATGCATTTTATGTCAACATCAACCATTGGATAGACCAATAATTTAAAGGTTGAAGATGTAATACGAGTATTATTTGACCTGGGTAATGTAATAATTATTTAGCTTATACAATAACACGATACTACGCCCGAACCTTGATGAAAAACGTTATCTGGATTGGTGCACTATTCTGCCGCGCAAAACCAAAAGGCAGTATCTGCTTACTATTCAAGTAAGCAGATACTGCCGTTTGGTTTTGCAGGACAGTATTGTGCAATAAGTAAAAATGAAACAAAACTATGTTTTGCAAAAATTCTGATCTGACCGAATAGCGTCTGACAAATTGTATAGTGGTAGGTTGTTGGAGATGCATTCGAAAAATAAAGTTTGGTTTCGTAACCGCTTCCCTACGACGTTGAACCAACGTTAACCCCGTATGGATTCAAAGTCGTGTGTCTGCTGGGCCATTCATTTCTTTCTGATTGTGTAATCCTTTCACAAACGAGCGGTAAAATAAACGCAAGAAGGCAGGCAGAAGCAGCGACATATTGCTAAAGGAGCCAGAGAAAATACAGCTCTTTTATAGCGGGATAAATCTCATCTGCGACGTTAATGTGCAGTCACTGACGACCAGGAAAGATAAAGATATTTTGAATGGCGTCATGTCCATGAATTGTACACACACGTGGAGATGGACCCCCACCCTCTATATAAAATTGACCGTGATTCAGGACGGGTTGTTTGTGTGATTTTTTTGAAAAATATCTCAATTTTTAGCCAATGATGTGCGTGCAATGCGTTTTTAACACATTCTAGCTTTTTTAACACAACAACGTTGTTTGAAATTTACCAAATGTGCAATATAAACCAAAACCAAAACATTGATTGTCAATTTTGAAATGTGTAGTATTTTTTATTCATTTATAGCAGGTAATTGCGTTAGCAATACCAGCTGCTGATGATGGAAAAATGAGTCAGTCATGCAGCTTCTGAGGTGTTGAACGATAGTCATCTCACAAATTGACATTTATTTGATTAACTGAGCATCTACCACAAACTATATTATAAATTCCACCAAGCTCATTTTGTTTGTTTTCATACCCTATGTCTTATACATAAAAATATTAAAGCAATGTACAGTGAGAAATCTCACTCACGCAGCAGTATTGCTGAGCAAAGCAGAGGTCAGTATCTGGTTACTTTACAAGTAAGCAGAGAAGGCAGTATCTGCTTACTTTACAAGTGAGCTGATGCTGCCTTTTGGTTTTGCATAGCAGCAGAACCCACTTTGCTAATCCAAAAACATATTGGTCGCAATTGATGCAATACGGAACATCTGGAAATGTAAGAAACAGCGTAGGTCTTATAAATCACACTCACGTACGTAGCAAGTAATTTCCAAAGAAATGTAAGCATTTTATATATAAGAAGCGTAAAAGTGAATCAACATTTCCTGCTTGGGATAGGGTGAGAATTCACGCTATTTCCAACTAAACGTGGATGCAAAATACAGTCGATTGAGAACATAAAATGTCTAAAGAATTATGAATAATAATATTCTCAGCATATTATACAACATTTTCATCGTCAAATTCAGAAAACAATATTCTTTAATTAAAACCATCTAATATTATGGATATACAGCCATGGCAGCTGAAGGGGCTTGGCAAACCTGAGTTTTCTTGAGAGAAGAACTGTTTATTAAGACGTATTTAGCTGTCTGAGTCAGGGGTGTTGCTGTGAATACATCTACAAAGAGTGATTTGTGAGTTGTTCACACCTTTTATGACTCAGGTGAGCCCCAGTAACCTTACCTGTCAGTAGATGGCAGCCAACAAGCCAGAAAAAATACACGTACCTTAATAGTACCAGCAAAGGCAAACAGCAGTAACTGCTTACTTTCCAAGTAAGCAGTTACTGCTGTTTGCTTTTGCACGGCAGTAATAGTGACCTTCTACCGGTCTCGATCATAACATGTGATTTATGCTAAATGGCATTGATGGCGTGGACAGACTTATTCTCATCGCAGTATATTTAGGTTATCCACTTTCAGTGATAGACATTTGTCAGGGAGCGCTGTATATCATTGTTTTGGTACAATAATATGATATATAATTCAAGGTCAGCCCACGAGTTAGCAATTCCAAGAAATAGCACACGTACTATGTATAGCCTTGTAAGTTGCCAGGTGTTTAAAGCTAATTATTATTGGGTGATAACGAGTTATATGCATGACGCATGGTGATCCGTTAATTAATTGCAGCAATACGATATACTGCGATTCGATAAAGCTTTAATAGTAACGTCCATTATCGCCTATATTATAATAGATCAGGACTCAGGGGCGTCAAATTGAAAACGATACCAGTGTCAGTCATTTGACATTCTAGTGGTTCTAAGTCATGTCGGATAACATAGAAGTGAGGGTGGAAAACCTCGACCAGATAAATGTTTTTGTTTTCAAATTGACCTTATAAGCGGATTAGTTGATTAAAAAAAAAAAATTTGAAAGGACTTTGGATGAGGCTAAACTGGCCCAGAAGAACCTTCTGAGAATGGTGAGATGAATCAGAAGACACCCCCCTCCAGACATGTAGGATATGATAATGGCGGTCTCACAGCCACGTGGGCTCCCCACAATACTGAATCTTCAACACCAGAGTAGGCCCAGAGACGAACCAGGGTGCGTCGACCAGTGGGGCAGCGTCGACCACTAAAGTCCAGGGCCTCGCTTAGCCTACTTCCAGAGAAAGATCTTTCCACAGCATTTGTCATGGTGGAGCATCAGCTGGTACTAAAAGTGAGATCAGGATCATATATAAATGCATCTTTTTCAGCCTCCCAATTCCAATAATAATTTGTTGTTATCATCTCCGGGTAGCTAAAACGTCACTGGCAATGCCTTATTAGTGCTTGAATGTTGGTTAACTATAATCGTAGCAGCAGAGATTTGACAATTTAATGTGATTTATTAAGATATTAATACATGGGACAAAATCACATCTTACGTTGAATTCGGTACTAACCAGATGTAGTGTCTGCTTGAGCAATTAAAATAGACTATGTTATCTCTTTGTTGGACCAATGTTCAGACAGCGTCCAATTCGTGGACCAACAAGGTCAAACATAGATGTAGTCAACAGTCTGGGTTTGCTGGCATTATATGAAGGGACGGTGGACATCGTGTGACAACTACTCAAAAGGCAGTATCTGCTTACTTTTCAAGTAAGCAGATACTGCCTTTTGGATTTGCACGACAATACTCTAGTCTGTTAATCATGTGTGTAAACTGTCAAGAGCTAGAGTACTCCAGTTTACCACTAATTAACTCTTGTGCTCCGTGGTCATGTTTGTTTGGGTATACTTACGTTAAAGTGGGTGCTGTGGCTGCTTCTTTATGGCGATAATATGGTGTTTTAACTCAACGCAGCGCATCTTTCACTGGACGCCACTGCAAAGCACACAACACCACTCCAATGATTCCTTCCCGTGAGTATTAGCTCCACATTGGATAATTACAAGTAGTGTTTCCATCTCACACACAAATCTATATTTATTCATGATCATACTTATGAGTATGGCACAGTATAAAGTTGCAACAAAAATTAAAAATGGCCACAAACATACATTCCTAGACAATCTGTCAAAATCGAAAATGACAAACAAAATTGTTTAAAATCCAAATTGGTTGACAAAACTCAAAATGGCCGCCAAAATGATTAAAAATGATGTCCAAATTTACTGTTACTTGACTTGGAGTTCAGCACAGAGAGGATTATATTTATCAGCATATCTAGTAATTATTTGAAACCTGAAGTTGTGTCACGCTGAGGTGAAGCGACACTATGCTGTCACAGTACAAAATATTGAATATGTATATCTAAATATGGATATATAAATATTTAAATCTACCGAAAAGCTATATTGTATTTCTATCTGTAAGCCATACCTTTGGTAGGCCAGGGTCAATATTTCTGTATAAAACGAATTTTGAATAATTATGAATAATATATCTGCTGTACATACCATGTTGTCTGCAAGACTCTTTTGTCTACACTTGACGCCATGCATAAATGTCATTGTCATTTTCATTGACGCGATACACAACTTCAAGTGAGTAAAAAATATTCAGATATGACAAAATGAAAGTTAACCATTTCTAAATTTTGTTGATTGATGTCACGTTTTATCTGTAACATGTTTAAAAACTGTTATTTATTGTGCTAATAAAACATGAAAAAAATAATGTAATCGTGACCGGCGGGGTTAATGTATTGTATTTAAAGTATAATGAGGGGGGCAAAATGGATCATTGCGGCACCCCGTACACAACTCCACTGTTGGGCTGAATCAACAGATCAGCAGCTGTACGTTCTGTTGTGTAATTGGCGTATAAGAGACCACTAGAAAGCAGTACCAGAATGATTTCCAGTACTGACTAACTTAAACCACCAGAAAGCAGTACCAGAATGATTTCCATTACTGACTAACTTGAAACACTAGAAAGCAGTACCAAAATGACTTCCAGTACTGATTAAAACTCAAGGGCAACGGAGTCACAGTCAAGATCGAGTGTCGGCAGACCTCACTGTTGATTACCCACCGGGCACAAGACGTTGTTGTGACGTTGAATAGCAACAACGTCGTGTACCCAGCGGTTACATGCTGGATAATTGTCTCGGTAACATTAAGTATATTCGTTTGAAAAAAATGAATGGAAAACTACAGTCTAAGGATAGAGAAAATAATGTGTTGCCCCTATTTAGCTCGTTCACCATAATTATACCATCAGTACATCATATTATGGAGGCGCTATAAAAGAGCCTGAATGTTGTCTATATTTAATGGTAGTAGGTGGAAAATAATTATTATAGAAAAACAATGCCAGCGTTATATGTCATCTCATTAAAAATGCCCCACCAGTAAATATCCCGACTACATTATTGCAAATTGGGTATATTCTTATATTATGTACAATTATCAGTTTAAAACTGTTTTCCTACAACAGAACAACAAAATATTTAAAAAAATTATTATAACTTCCCTATTATTTTAGGACTTTCTAAAACAATTTTATGTTATTCTCTAGTTTTTAATATTATGTTTTTATTTCTCTACACACGTATGCTTGTTGTACCAGCTAATTGTGGACTATCGTATTTCCAGTCGTGACCCTATGTCTTCTACAATAAATAAAAAGTTGATCGTCTTTGAACTGGGCTTGTTAATAGTCCTCCTGATAGTCCTATGCTGGTGCTTCAGCGTCTGTCTGTGTTGTCGTTTACCATGGGATGATAGTAACCGTCTGGTGCAAACAGATAAACACCTACAGGCGAATACACCCACACAATAACAGACGGTCCGTCGTTGTCCCATCTACTAGCCAACGTCTGGGACGTTGGCTAGTAGATGGGACAACAGCGGGCCAGAATTGTCTCACCTTCGGTTCACCTGCACAATTCTGCCATCTGGTCTGGTAAGCAACTGAGAATTGTTCAAGCTACGTCCACAATCTGACAATATAGACTGCGGACTGATGTGGTAAAAACGTGGGATGTAACTACGCCAGACAGGTTCATCAAAGAAGTTCTGGCTTGCGCACGTGTCCCACCTCTTTCGTGGTTTAGATCATCTTTGAAAAAAATTTCACAGATGTTAGCTAAATATATGTTACAGAGCTCTCTGTCTAATCTGGGATAGAAAGTGATACTTGCATGGCTGCGGGCGCAGATAATCTGAGTTATAAGCCTTCTGTTACAGTGGCTGTAATTGATGGAATGGGTAGATCATCCCCAAGGCTAACCACAGACGTAGTGGCGCATCACCCTGGATAGTTAACCTGTTAAATCTTAATATCCAGCACATTTTGTATAATGTCACTGGCTGGTACTATGAACCCTTTGCCTGTTAATCACAACAATAGTCGTTTTTGATCCGTTTTATTAGCCGATTAAATAAGTGCTTAGGAAATTAAAATACTATATTGTAAACATCAATATTTGTTAATGTTTGGTCTCAAATTAAACAAATGATGAGTAATTTTCAACCACTTGAGGTTGTGGATCGCGGTAGCGAGACACAACCTTAAGTGGTTGAAAATTTAAATAAATTACTTGGCAGGATAAGGGTTAAACAGAAAATCCCACATTCAACCATTATACATTAATGGGAATATTTTCACCGAAACAATCTTTTGATTAAAGTAAGTGAATCGTCGCGAGTGCGCGTGTACAAAATGTACCATCACAATAGTTTTCCTTTTTTAAACTTCCTTACACTCACACATATCCAATAGCTCGAAAGAAATATTCAGTGATAATTAAAGTAGTATTAGTCTCTTTTCATTAGCACAACACCGTATAAAATATATAATAAATTTCACTAACAAATTTATAGTCTCAAACATTAAATGCCAACGTTTCCTACTTTATTGAACCCGTATAGGTATTTTTTGCAGCAAATGCAGTCATTTTGTCTAGGTTTATATTGATAAATGACGTTTGTTTAATGACGTCTTATATCATTGTCAGAGTCAATAATGAGCCGTGTATATATGCCATACGTTGTATGAGGTATATAAATAGACACATAACGTAACTCTGCAGTTTCCTGCTCAGTTTAATTAGTAGGCGAATAGTATTAGACCTGTAGTCAGGCCGAAGGGGAAAAAAATATGCCCAAGCTGAATTTTTCAGGATACCTTCCAAATACCATTAGAAACAACATACTAAAACTCCCCGTGATTCCAACTGGAGCCTTTTCCGTTATTTAAGATGGCGTCCAAGATGGCCGCCAAAATGTTGAAACCGCTATATCTCGGCTTGTAATCAACATAACTTTATGATTTAAACGTCTACATGTGCATTTATTGACATAAGGATTCCATTGAAACAGGTTCTGAGTCACTAAATAGTCACGCCTATAATTTATTTGCAATTTAAGGTATATTGATAAGCGAAGGTGCAAGATTTTGATATGTATGACATTTTAAATACTATTTCAATCATTAACATAATGTCAGGAATTGAAAATTAATGATATATGTGACTATTTCGTAACTCAAAGCCTGTTTCATTGTAATCCGTTTGTAAAAAAGAAGATTTTGATATAAACAACATAAAGTTATGATGATTACAAGCGGAGATATTAGTTGGTCGATTTATGCAAACATCTACTCGAACACCACGGAAAATTATACCAAAGATGGCCAAAGATGTTTTCCAGAGGTTTTGTCACCAATGACATGTATTTTATGGCAGGAGAAAGTCTTTTAAAATCTGACTACCAGAAAAGTGTCAAATCCAAGATGGCCGCCAATGACTCTAGAAGTAGGAAATTGCTATGGTTAATTAGTGTATACCTGCTGTTTAAGTGTCAATGTCGGTGGAGGCACTGATGTTGGCTGTGGTAGCCTTAAGCAACCGGCAAAATAGTTACCTTCACTATTGTTACTCTGGAGACAATCCGACCAGAGTCTCTGGACGTATGGACATGCCTGGGGTAAATCCACCAGACATGCCCAGAACCCCTATATTATCGGGCGAGTGAAGGAAAACGCTCTCAACAATCCACCGTGCCCTATCACCCCAAACTCACATCATCATCTGTACATCATTCATCTCATCTGTCTGTACTGTTTTTTATCGCATTACAATGTCACATAAATGACCATTAGTGCCAAAACGTGACGTAAAGCAATAATTTACTGGGAATTATACCACAAAAAACAGTGAAATTCAAGGAATACATGTACATTGTGTTTACATCATTCATTTCCTTCATTTTATTCAGTTCTTCTATCAAGTTAAAAACATTTGTTTAAGTTTTTTCCACCCCCTTCCCTGACATAAAAAGAAGCCTTATATACTATGCTTTTGGTGTACCAGCCACCCCTCTCAATTTCCGGGAAGGGTGAAAAACATATATGCAACAAATTAGACGCCTAATACCTCGTATAGGTGTGATTTTGACTGCATAATATAATTCTTCTAGGTTTTTAATGATTAAGCATGCTCAAGGTGAAAATGTCAACAAAACATTGTGAAAATGTGTTTTTAAACAAAGAATTACAAGGCATTACAAGTGAAAGGGCAGGAGGCAATGGAGAAGCGCTAAGAGGCGACAAAAAGCATTGAAGGGCAATGTAAAGGCGTTGAAGGATGACACAGAGGCGTTAAGGTGCGACTGGGTGTGTTAAAAGGTGGTATGGAAGGCAGTACAGGGCGACGAGGAAGCAGTAAATGGCAATGGGAAAGCGTTAAAGAGCAATGGGGAAGCGTTAAAGTGCGATTGGGAGGCGTTTAAGGACGGTGAAAAGGCGCTAAAGGGCACTGAAGAGGCGTTAAAAGGCTATTGGGAGGTATAAAAGGGCGAGTAAGATGCGTTCAAGTGTGACAGGGTGCGCTAAAAGGCAACAAAAAGGCATTAAAGGGCAACGAAAAAGCGGCAAAGGGCATCACAGAGGCATTAAAGAGCGATCGAGAAGCATAAAGTGAGACAGGGAGACGTTAAAGGGCAATGGGGAGGTGTTAAAGAATGACAAGGCAGTGATAAAGCGCGACAACGAGGCATTGATAGGCGACGGAAAGGTGTAAAATGCTATGGAGGGGAAACAAAAGGGGATGAGTAAGTGTTGAAGGGTGACGGAGAGGCGTTCAATGGTGATTGGAATGTGATGATATGCGATTGGCGGGAGTTATGGAGCATCTGATGGCGTTAAAGGGTCATCTGATGGCGTTAAAGGGTAACGGAAAAACGATAAAAAACGGTGGGGAGGCGTTGAAGAACACTTTATTCAGTCAAAAATAGTTAAATAACCTTAAACCCATAAATATGACAAATGAAATGAATGGGGTTTTAGGCCAGCTTTGTGCACATGCGGGCTAAACTGGGCCAAGAAAACCTCCTGAGGATGGTGAGATGAATGAGATGACACTGCCCTCCAGACACAGGATTCGAAATATGACATTTAACTATCGAAATTGTACTACAAGAAATGCAGTTAAAACCTCACAAAGATACATAAAGATATGGATTACACTTGTTTCTATTTTTATTTGTGTAAAATGTTGTTTGGAATGAGACTTTGGATTAAAATACTCAAATTGAAATAAGGTATTACATTTTGTTTTTTTAATTTGTTAGAATCATATTTTCACTCATCTGACCTTAAAATTGACATTTCGACGATGAAGTTCTTTTTACACGAAAAATAGGTATTACACTTGCTTTTACTTGACCTTAAAATAGACGTTTAGATATTAAAGACTTTTAATCTTCAATTTGTTGTATACATTTTGACCTTGTAATTTACTTTTTGATCTTGAAGAAGTCCTTGCATCACAAAAATAATAACATATGTGGATTATCCAGTAAAAATCACCACAAAACGAGGTATTACATATGATGTTTTTCGATATTTGTTAAAAATATCATTTTCAGGAATTTGACCTTAAAGTTAATCCTTTGACCTTAAAAGTGACCCTAAATCACAAACATAATATCATAACAGGTTTTATCAGTCAAAATCCCATGCAAATGAGGTATTACACAATTTCTTAACTGTATTTGGTAGAAATCATATTTTCGATTATTTGACCTTTAGATTGACCTTTTGACATTGGAGATGACCTTGAATCATGAAAATAACATATAAAATGGATTTTCCAATCAAAATTAGACGAAAAAGAGGTATTACACGTGTTCCTACCTTCATTTGTCGAAAAATCATATTTTACCTTGGCCATGATCTTTGCTTTTGCCATACCTCCCCCCCTCCCCCCCCCCCCACCTATCCTCACCGCCATTTTAAGACTTTTAATACTGCTTAAATGTTATTGCTTCCAATGAGTTCCCCAACTTTTAAAAACATGGAATAAAAACAAGAATTATTGTTTAATTGTGAAATTTTATGCAATTTAGGGTGGTTTTACCGATTTTCACGGCCGATGGCGGCCATCTTGGAGTTTACATCCATTTTTAGGGGTCAGATTTTGATCGACTGTCATTCACTATATGTCTAGTAGGACAGAAAACCGTTATAAACCTTTCGTCAATTTTTTTGGGGGGTGAGGTGGTATATCGACCCGCCTATATAGTAGTGTTAACATTTTGGCGGCCATCTTGGACGCCATCTTGAATATTGGAAAAGGCTCCAGCGGGAATCACGGGGAGTTTTAGTATGTTATTTCTAATAGTATTTGGAAGGTTTCCTGAAAAATTCAGCTTGGGCATATTTTTTTCCCCTTCAAAACCTAATACTATTCGCCTATAGACCATTGGATCCGGGCAGGAGACGTTGCTGAGCGGTGTGCGGGTGGCAGAGCAAAAAACAAGAATCCAACGTTGGTTCAAAGCTAGTCCGACGTCGAAGCCGTCGGACCAGCTTTGACCCGACATTGGCAACCGTCTTGAATTTGCTGACAGTTTTACTGATGATTAAACCTTGGCGCACTCAGGCGCTGTTTACCTTCGCTCGGCGTAGTCCAGAGCAGGACAGCCAAATAGTCGGGTCTGGATTTGATCTGTGAGGGAGCGGACCAAGTGGCCACCACAGCTGACTGACCGGGATATAACTAGATCCAGGACTGGCTGAGCTGCGGATCAGTCTGCAGCCCGTCCTGTACAAGTACTCCCTCTGCCTGATGGAGTACTGAGCCGGCAGACAGGTGATACACGGATCAGTGTCGGGGTGTCCACATTCATGCCGGGATACACCGCATGAAACCTATCCGGTAGGAAATGTTTATCTATTACTTATAGTTATAGCGGCTCACATTACTCAGTCATTTTATTACAATGATTTTCCATTGTTCATTGCTCGCATTTAACCTTGGTTTCATGTTTGTGATTCTTAGCAATAAGGTGGAGATGTGTATGTTAGTTGTTAAACCAGAAAGGAATATTGCTAGTATGTGAAATTAATTACCATCCCAAACTGGCTGATCAGCAAAAATCGGGAAGCACACCATAATTTTCAACTCTGTTCGTAATAACAATAGCTGATTTAATTTAACGTTATGGTTCTAATTATCTAATATTACCTCATCATTTTTATATTGCGGGTTGAAGTGAGTTTGATGTGTTGAATGTATCCACATGTACCTGCTTACAGATATGATTGGAAACTTTCAATAAAATGCAAACATCATCAAATAACTATTTCTTTCTAAAACAAACAAAAAAGATATGAAATATTTTGATTGATTCTAAATATTGTTTTTAATATGTCATTATATTGCCATGGGTCCAATACAATACAAAGGACCACATTAAAACCACCGGCGACAAGTAAATTGTGCATGAGGAGAACTACGTAAAATATTTTCCGATTTCATAATCAATTGCAGCTTTCCATTATTAATGTTCTCACAGTGGTATTACCACTAAGCGTAGCTCATGTATTATTGGTGATAATATTAGATTAATTCACTGCTTTAGGAGGAAATGTAGTCTTTGCCAATCTACGATTACGACCCCTCATGAAACACACTAAATTACTGTTCTTAATCGTATTTTGATTACATTTCATTGTTTCTCGTTCAATCTGGAGACGCCATTAAAATATTTATTTGCAGATCCTATCCTTCATTTAACCCTTGCAACACTGAAATATTTTTGTATGACCCATGAATACCAAAGGGTTATTTTCAATTTGAAATCATCATAAATGTCTTAGTTAGCTCTTTCCGGTTAATTTGAATACCTATGTTATGGGTCAACGGATGTTTTAATTCTTTCAGTGCGCGGACCGTCTTTATACGTCAGAATCTGACGTCTACAGACGTCAGATTGTGACGTATAAAGACGGTACCCGGGCTGAAAGGGTTTAATAATCAGCGATGTCGTGGTGAGATTACTTGTTACATTTTGTTATTATTATCTCGCTATACACCGTAAAATAAACGAAATTGTTAACAATCCAACAAATAGGAGATGTTGAGACAACGATCAGCATCTTAGACGATGGGCCAACATTAATACAACATTGTCTCAACGTCACGTGTTTGCTGGGAATGTGTCACGCTGTAAACAGCCACGACAAATGTAGACAGGTACAATAAAAAGTAACATTTACATGTGTATATCTTATGTTATTAGTGTCAGAGATAATATGTATGGAAAGAAGACACGACTAGCTTCTTAAGAAAAAGCGAAGCGTGATATAAGTGCCAGGTAGAATGTCATCACATTAAAGTCTATTTCAGGCACTGACGTTGTCTTTATATATATATTTCCATTAACCTAAATTATTTGCTACACTTTTTTCTGGTGCGCAACGTAGGACCTACTTATACTGGTTTGAGAAAAGGGTATCTTTTTTTTACAATGTATTGCAATTTTAACGCTGAATTGCTATAATTATATATGATTTGTTTAATTTCCTACTTTCAGCGCGGGGACCGTCCTTATACGTCAGAATCTGACGTCTGTAGACGTCAGATTCTGACGTATAAGACGCACTGAAATAATCAAAATGTTTATAATGGCCGTAGACCCATAACATAGGTATTTAAATGAAGCAGAAAGAGCAAACTAAGACATTTATGATGATTTCAAATTGAAAGAAATTTTTAGCTGTGCACGATGTCCTCATATTCAGCGATGGAATGTCGCCAGCCGGATGCAAAGATCGCTGGTCAGGCTGGGGGTGAACAGTTCAATACTGCTAGCCATAATTCCAAATGCAAACCATGTGAAACAATATTTAAGCACGTTTATTTTTATTTTTTGGAAAGTAACACGTTATACATTTAGCAAGTCAGACAAACAAGAAGACATTACATAATTTATGTTCTAAGAAAATATAAGACATTCTAAGACATTTCATATTATAATGTATATGATATAGGACCTAGTAGTATAGCCTAGTATACGGTAGTGAAATGACTAAAGAGATAGTATTTGCAAAACTATGTACTTGTATAGGGGTCTATATGTATAATATAAACGTACAGTAGGCCCCTATATGGTTGCCTGTTTTAAAAAAAGTAATAATAACTACATATATACTGTACTACATAAAGAGAAACCAAATTATGTGTCCTTGCCGTGGTATGAGGATGTCTATTGGCATGTTTCAGAACTACAAGTTTATATTTAAACTCACATAGGCCTAATTTGATTAGATATCATTAAAGGAAGACTCGGACATTTATTTTTTAGCGTCATTCTGATGAAAATATGTGACCAAGAATACTGCTCTGCAAAGCTAAAGCCAAAAGGCAGTAACTGCTCACTTTTCAAGGGAAAAGTAAGTAGTTACTGCCTTTTGGCTTTGCATGGCAGTATAATCGTGATCTGTCTGATTAGGTGATCCAGATTAATCTCCCCCCTGACCATTTGAAATGTAGATCCATCGTGATCATCTTATCACTGGCCGTCATGCAGCTGTTATTTAAACATGGATATAAATTCCATGATATACTTGGACCGTAATCTATCAGTGGCATTTTGGTCACGTAACGTAGCATCAACTATTCATGTTTGCTTTTAGTTTCGTTTTTTTCCCGACAAGTCGCAGCCGCGCCATTCATCATTGGAAGGATTTCCCATGTTTACTCAATCAAATACAGACTAGGTTTTATGTTTTAGGTTACTTCTCTGCACATTGGTAAACAATTGTAGCCTATTGTGGAACCAGGAGAGCCTCCGTGACCGAGAAATTCGAGTCCCGCAGTGCTATCTATAGCTGATTCATCTCGCCATCCTCAGGGGGCTTGGCAAAGGTGGTCTGGATCCCATTTCAGGATTGATTGATTGATTGATTGATTGATTGATTGATTGATTGATTGATTGATTGATTGATTGATTGATTGATTGATTGATTGATTGATTGATTGATTGATTGATTGATTGATTGATTGATTGATTGATTGATTGATTGATTGATTGATTGATTGATTGATTGATTGATTGATTGATTGATTGATTGATTGATTCATTCATTCATTCATTCATTCATTCATTCATTCATTCATTCATTCATAAATGTAGCTTAAATTAGTAGCTGAGCTGATTGCATTTTTAGATGCCGCACATGCATGCACAATTTTTGTTCCACTCAGTGATCTATTTTGTGATATGTTAAACAATAGCAAAGTGAACTCGTTTAACTGTGTAATTTTTAATATTCGGTTACATTCCTGACCTATCATTGTGAGGAGTATTAAATGAATAGCGGCATAACGCTTAGGTAGAGACCTAAGTACAGAGCCCACTTGACTCTAGGGATATAAAACGAATACTCCATGAAGAGGTGCGTGTATTCAGGAAATTGCTGGCGAGATGGATATATTGTAGAAATCTCCTGACAAACGCAAGACGTTGAACCAACATTAAGCCAGCATTGGTTCACCATCTTGTGTTTGCTGGACAGACACGTGTGTCTGGTTGATAGTTAGTCATCACTCTAGTCATCACTATAGATGAACGTGACACCACTGGCTTGACCTTTACTAGACATACATGTCTGCTGAGGTACAAAGCCAAAATGCAGTATCTGCTTATTTTTCAAGTAAGCAGGTACTGTTTTTTGGCATTGAACGGCAGTATAGAGCTTGATCTTAGCTAAAAGCACTGATAAGCATACCAATATATTTATACTTGCAGAAAGTAGGAGATTGGTCAGCTGGTAATAGAATCATATTAAGTGACGAATCACTGACGAATCACATGGATCAATCATATGATGCATTTCTTGACAATATTTTGTCATTGAGCCCCCCCCCCCCCCACACACAACAGAGTGCTTTGCGAAAATCTTTCGCATGATTGTGTGGGAATACGAACAAATAGCGGTCCACAAACACTATATTGTATTTGGCAATGGACCTTACAGTGTACTTGAAACTTCCGGTGCAATTTATCGTGTTAATTAACAAATACAACAGGGTTTTCTATGGCTGTGATGAGCCATATTTTGTTGGCACACACTCGGCTGGTACCGGTGATCGCCAACATAATCAAGCATACTTACCTGGTACAGGGGACACCGTGATGACGTAGGCGGTTCCTCCAGAGTGAGGCTTTTCCATTGCACTTCGGTTTGGCTGAACATTTTCAATATTATACACTGCTGTAGATCAATTGATTTTAACTTGTCAGGCATTTTTTTAATGTATAGAAATGAAACGATCCCATTTGCTCATTTTAATTGACTGATCCGTCATATAAATTTTGCTTTATCATGTTAATTAAAACATAAATCGCATAGATCTTAGTGTCTATGACCATATTATGACTCAACATTAGGCCAACATTGGGTCAATATATCGCGTATGTTGGGGCCGGATTCTGTCACGAATAATTAGCATTACATGTACCAAAATCAAAGCTGGACCACAGTCAGCTACGTTTGCCCCACATTAAACCAACATTTGATGGGCATGTTTGCTGGGCACTTGGCTGGAAACGCGAGACGTTGAACCAATGCTGGTTCGATGCTGGCAGATCGTACACGACGCTGGACCAACATCAAAACAGCATTGATTCAACTTCTAGTGTTTGCTATGTCACATTAGCCACATCTCCTGTTGCCTGAGCCACAAGCCTCCCAGTAAACACAAAGAATTTGTATAACATTTATACAATATCAGCCCAACGTCTTTGACGTTGGTCCAACATTGTAGGCTTGTAAATGTTATACAAATGTTTTGTGTTTACTGGGCTGAAAAATGCCAGAAACTGGTCTTTTATTCGTAGATTGTGACTGGCCTGCCTCAGTTTGGCTCAAGTTAGAAGCTCTTTTTCTTTTTGGCCAACTGCACCCGACCTACTTTTTCACAACACGTTCAACCGGCCGGAAATAAGTAAAGAGATCGGGTCAACAAAAGAGAATTCCCGCTGATGAATGGAGACTCTTCAGGCCTATGTTCAGGCCAGTATTCTCATACAAGTTACGGTGTATCGTTAGCTACCGATTGATCAAGATGGCCGAAGCCTACGATATACATATACATAATTATCGTAACTTGTACGAGAATACGGGCCCAGTATGGGATAGTAGAACCGAGGATCTTAGGTGCCATATCACACGATTCAAAGATAATAAGTTTATATTATTGTTACCCGTAATTACAACGAGCCATTCTACTTATTATATTGCTCTTCTTATATTATCGCTGAGCTATTTCTCCTTCCGTTTTTGTCGCAATGACTTCAAATTTTCACATTTTAAAAGCTTGATTTATTGTTATGTCTCGCTGCAGCGATCCACAACTTCAAGTGAGGGGAAATTATTCAGATAACATCAAATGGAGGTCAAACATTTTGAAATCTTTCTGATTGATGTCACGTTTCATCTTTGACATGTTAAAAAGCTTATATTTAATTTGCTAATAAAAACGGGGGGAAACGAGTATAATCAGGATAAGTTTTCAAATTCATATAGGCGTGGGGGAGTGAGTGAATATTGCGTATAGGATAAAGCCCGAGGAGCTCTAAATTCTTAGCTGTGGAAAAGGCCCAGCCCGAAGGCTAAATTCTTAGCTGTGGAAAAGGCCCAGGCCCAGGCCGAGGCCTTTTCCACAGCTAAGAATGTAGAACTCCGAGGGTTTTAACTGACTTAAAACACATCCGACCATAATGAGGATCCCTCATAATCAACAGCTCGGTCACACGTACCTGACTTATTATAGTACCATTAGGCCTACCACGATAATTGGTCGGTACTTGATCAACAATAACTCTCCATTCCCGGCTTAGAATGTAGTGGTCGGACAAAGAAAATAATGTAGTGGTGTGTTTTAATATAATTACGTCGCTTTCTGCACAAACATGGCAATACCGCAACAGAAAGAATCCCGAAGTCGACTTTTACCCTATTCTTATCGAATGACTTCGAGGGTTTATAGTGGACAGTACCATTACAACACTTTACACTCCGGGCCTTTGAACAATTTGGAGCACTGTATTATGCACCATCTCGATGGCAGATATCCGACCCCGCCAATATTTAAACACAGTACCTTTGAGTTTCGAGCCACAACCGGATCGAATGAGCCATCAGGGCTCAAATCTGTGGGAAAGAAACACAATAAACTGTGCTATGTGATGAAACGCCGTACAATACATCGCATCACTGTGAAACGGCACTGATATGTGAGATGAAAAGAAGCGCATCGCAACATAGCGAATCGCGTAGCGCAAAGAATGACGCAGCGAAGGGGCACTGTATTGAAGCACAGTGCAACATGACAAAACCATGCAGTGGAGCGCAATTTAGCGCATCACAAAATGATAATAATAATAATAATGATAATGCCTATAATGCTTTATTAGGACAGGCCGTAGGCCGGTAGCCAAAGAATCATTCAACTGCAAAACGCGCATGCCTGTGACGGTCAAGTGTAGGCCAACAGTAGCCTATTGAGTACAGATTGACGGCATTAATATAGCCACTGAACTGATTACAAGATACTACTTAAACGGGACATTGATCCAATGCTGTTTTAATGCTAGGCCAACGTCTGCGACGCTGGCCCAACATTGAACCAACATTGAATAAATGTACAATGTTTGAGAGAAAGTCCTCCTGCTTGGGGTCAAGCAGATTCAACATCTCCGCAGTAATACAGACTGTTTGTTTGCAAGCAAGCGACCAAGTAGGGGCAAGGGCAAAGAGCTTTGAATTATTAACTCATAGATGTCGCTCAAGTATATATGAACTTGCTGTGATTTGAGAACTTGCTCTTAATGAGGCTTTGGGTATGAAACACATATTTAGTAGTAGTATTAGTACTATTATGGAATAGGGCCTTGGCCCACCCACGGGCACTATTGCCTTCTGCGGGACTCTTGTCCCGCGAATTTTGACAGTTGACCACACGTTTATTTTGCCTGAGTTTGTCTCCTATATATAGGGGGAGGAGGTGTGCTGTGTGTGGAAAATGGTTGACATTTTTGGTACACCAGTCCTTACATTGACCGGCATTGAATCAGCAATGGGCTGCGACGCTGGCCTAACATTGAACCTGTATTGGATGAGTAGGCCTACTTTGTGTGTACGAGGTACATCGTATAGACGCGTACACTGACTTATCAGCGATGGTGGTGGAAGGAATAGGCCTACACGTTGAATATATACTTGTCTCCTTGGTTCTTTCAATAATTATATCCTGGACATTTAGGATTCTGGCCCATGAGGAAAACCAGTACAGTTATGTTTACAAAATATTAGGCCATTTTTTGTCTAAAACACTCAAACAGACTAAAGCCGGGCCTCGGAGTTCGGGAACTCCTTTTCTAGTATTATAATTATAAATAATATACCATGCACACTATCCTTTAATAAATTGAAATTATTGCGTAGCTTCAAAACGAGAGGGTGCATTTGCCACTTTGTAGCTGGTTGTTACACTCCTTTCATCCTAAAAACGCGTTACATCTTTTTTTTATCCCGCTGGTTCTCCAATGGAAGCATACAATCTGATTAGGCCTATAATTTTCATTTTGAAATATTTTACTAGAAACGCCCAGATGACGTGAATAATTTTTATGTGACCACTAACCCTTAAAGCGCTAGGTTGTGTCTCTCTACCGCGACCCACAACTTCGACGGGGTAAAAATTATTTACATAATTTGTAGCATTTGATTCAAAACGAAATGTCGGGCGGGGGCCCTAGGGTAGTGGTTAGCACCGCTGCCTTTCACGCCAGAGTTCGGGGTTCGGTTCCCGGTCTCGGTGGTTTGAAAGAAACAAAAACATGTATCTTCCCCATCCACGTGTGAAAGTCAGTATTGTGGGGAGCCTCCGTGACCGAGAGGTAGCGTGCTCGGCCTCAGACCGCCAGGGCTCAGATTTCGAATCCTGTGTCTGGAGGACAGTGTCATCTCAATCATCTCCCCATCCTCAGGAGGTTCTCCTGGTCCAGTAAAGCCTATATGTGCACAAAGGTGGCCTAAAGCCCGATTCATTTCATTTCATTTCAAAACGAAATGTCATAATTATCTAGCAGTGTAATGCTCATTCCTCCTTCAAATTGTTTGCTTGAAAACCAAATGACAAGCCAGCAAACACGATACGTTGACCCAATGTTGGTTCTATGTTGGGCCAACGTCGTAGACGGTGGGCCAGCATTGAAACAGCATTGGGTCGACGTATCGTGCTTGCTGGGAAGGCCGAAACGGCTACAGGCGTGATTGGCACTTTATGATAATTAATTTTCGCCTTAACAAGATGGAGGATTTCAGAATAGACTACGTCATCGCGTATCAAATCTCAGCTCGCAGATGCTCAGCAATGATGTCAATCGCCACACAAGTATTGAAGAGTTGTATGTGCCACTTGTCAGAGTGGCACATACAACTCTTTAATTCTTGTGATGAACTTGATCTTTAGTCTATAGCCGGCGGCCAGCCAACACTGTTTCCATGGTAATAGATTAGAACTCGCCTGGACTGACATTCACCTTCTTATTGCTAGATTATTGAAAAAATAGACGTTCTTGTCTTCGGGACACGCGTTCACATTTTCTCGTGGTTATGTCAGACGTTTGTAACGAAGATAAATTCCAAGAAGGGACACGAATACACAAAATACATACGCCGGTCGTTTTCTGAGTGGATCTAAATTATTGGAATTAAATTTGCGGAGATATACAATGTCATACATTTGCAGGCATGACCCAGCGCAATGTCAACGACTAAATGTCAGATTTCTGCCTCTGAGTCTTAGATAAGTATATTACCGAGGGCATTTGTCATAGTCGAGCATACACACCGACCGGATCAACTGTTTCACGGCCTCGTCTGACTATCGTGCTGATATATTATAATTGCAAAGACAAATCTCCAACATTAAAGACAAATCTCCACCAAGCGATTATTCAGCCTGTGAGATTTTAAAGAGCTGGCATTTGGAGGTTTTTGCTGATTAGGATTCATCAGCAGCTGCACGTCTTCTGCAGGGCTGACAGGTAGACAGGCCACTGTGACATCGTGACTCACCTGGATCTTGTAGCTGTAGAATCACCTGTCCTGACAGTATCATCTCAGAAGCCTCTTCATCAACATGTCTGCGTGGAACGATTTCTGGAAACGCCCTGTACAAGTACAACCTTCTCCGGTAATTATAGACAAATCTGAATTTAATTCACATGGAAAAACTAGTAGGCTACCAAGCTACTTCAGGCTACTTCAGGCTACTTCACACTTGGTGACGATTTATTGAATTTTCGGGAATCAAAACAAGTCGAAAAGGGATATTTTTTTTCAAAATAGTTTGTATTATTCCACCTGTTGATTACCGTATTCGTAACCCTTTCAGCGCGGGTACCGTCATTCAACAGATTTCTCCGTCATCTACGGATTTTGTCCTGTTTGAAATTCTACGGGCGTATTTTTTTTACAAGGCCTCAGAGCGAGATAATGTAATTAGTATCTCAGTTTAGCGAGTCCTTTTTAGCCTACCAATTACATTATGTTGTGCAAATGTCTGGATGGAGAGGAGGACTGAAACCTGCAAAGTTATATTTTTAATTTCTTTCTTGGGAGTCCAGGGGTGTGCCCAAAGAAAGGTGTTGAAGCAAACCATAGCTATCCTCCGGTCTCTACTTCTGTTCCCTGAATATAAAGGTCGGTAAAACGAATTTTGCAGCTTGAATTAGACCTATACTTATGAATGTCTAAGAATCGCTTGCTGAGAAAATAATGGGTTAGTTGCCCGACCGTTGAACATGTGCCAATTAAATGCATGTATGTTCAAACTGCCAGGGCATCAGTGGACAGTAGAGAACACATGCTATGTCGTCTTTTATTTAAAAAATAATTTTGAATTGAGCTTTATGCATCTATCAGTTAAATATACATAGGAATTGAACCTGACTGATTGCAGCACAAAAGTCTGCATAATTGAATTAAAATATTTACAATGTGCAAAATGTACAAAAAGGTATAATCAACACAATAAATGGTCGTAACGGTTGTTTTTATTATGTTGAAATCGGTTTCAGGTCGATATCCTTAAAATCATCGATGTTAGTAGGGTATTACTATACAAATATATTACCGCTTGAGCGGTCACACGACCTGCTGGGCCCAACAGTTCAAAATATACAGTAATGGCTGGCGTTGCATTGTAAACCGCTTAATAGGGGGAGGGGGTATTTTACATATTTTGGCGTCAGTGGCAAATGCGTCACCAACCAAAAAATTGTTCAATGTCAAAAATAGTCGAAAAAAACATCTAACACAGTATTTTGTGGCAAATGGTTCAAAAGTTATGGAGCGATTTGTGCCGGCTGCGGCCATTAGAGATTTTCTCTAATAAAATATTTTCCGCAGCCCATATCCCATCTTACTTTTTTTGTAATTGACCACACCCATACTCACCAAATCAGTTTAAATTGGCTTCCTACAATTTTTTTCACAGATGAATCTTAAGTTAGGGATACTAACTTATTCCTTATACATGTTATTAGAAATGCATTGTATTATGCATTTCTGATGTTATATACATTTATATACATCTGTTTTTTTTCTGGATGACGATGAGGATAATGGATCAGATATGATTTAGAAACTCATAATCACGTTATTTTATATTTTATCCACAGTAAAAACAAGTAAGCTTATCGAATGTATTACTTACACTGGTCAGTGGCCGATCCAGATGGAAACTAAAGTGTGAAAATCGCTCCAAAATACATATTTTTGGGGTGTAGCTCCGAGCTGGAGTTTATCAGCTGAGAAGACCATAAGCACTGTTCTAACTCGGACCTGGCATTTATGACGCTGCAGTCTAGGTCCGAGCCCAGCTCGGACTTGGCAATAATGCTTAGTCATTCACCAAATGACATCACTTGGGCAACTATAAACACATCATGAGGAACCTAGAACATAACTGGGTGATGTCTCTGCGTCACAACTGTTTCTGAATTAAAAATAGAACTACAGGATTAGATGAATACGATGCTTTCAACCGTTTCTAATTTGGGTCATCTCAAAATATGAAATATGGTATGCCGCTCTTGGAATTTAGAGAGATTGTTAAATCCCACGGTAATAACTTATTTACCCTATTAAATTATGTGTATAGACCTATAGAATGCTTCTTCGAACTGTCTGTGGTGTATTTTAATATATTTTATGTGAATTGATAATAATCTTGTACTCCTGAATCTCCGTTTTTTCCATTTTAAACAAGATTACCGAACATTTGACTACCTAATTAGCATATTCAAATGGCTGTCGGTTACCATAGCAACATCACATTTGTCAGTTAAATGAAGTGTATTCTGCTTATATATTGTATGTGTGTTCCTGTGGTGTATGGGAAATACATATGCCATCATTCAAAAGTTATATTAGGAGTATGATAATATGTTACAAAATCACAAAAATGACCAGACCACACATACGTCCAATTTCAAAACTGTCAGACTGCTATGAGTTAAACCATGAGGCCAGAAAGCAAATTCACATCGGACTCCTCCTTTCTTTGTCTTTTCTACAGGTGGTATACAGGTGGTATACATCAATAGGCACATGGATCTTCCTGTTCGTCAGATTATAGTATGTATAATGTTTTTTCTTTGTCTGTCTCTTTTTTCTCTGCTTTCAGGTGTTGTAGAGCAGACGTACATCAGTATACATCTGTATGTGTTTCCTGTCTAATTAGGATGGTGTACATCTGCTCCTATACATGCATATAGAGCTGTACTCTGTCTTCAGGTGGTGTACAGCTGACGTGCATCAGCATATAGGTTTTTAGCTGTATGTTTTTTCTTGTATTGGGGTGTACAGCTGCTGTACATGAAGATAAACCTCTGTGTTTTTATCTGTCTTCAGGTGGTTCACAGCTGATGTACATCAGTATACATCTGTGTGTGTTTTTTTATGTCTTCAGGTGGTGTTCATGCAGCAGGTGTACATAAGTATAGATCTGTATGTTTGTTTGTGTCTTCAGGCGGTGTACAGCTGGTGTACATTTAGGATATATATGTTTTCCATTGTTGGTGTACATCAGTATATTTGTATGTCTACAGGTGGTGTACGGAAGTATGGATCCGGCTGCGAATCAAGGGCCATACAATTACCATTACCCACAGCACCCTGCTCCCAAGTACAGCAATGTGCCGTCCAGCACCGGGGGTAAGGTCTACCCGGGTGACTACCCCCCTTATCCGGGGTATGCCGCCGAGAGCTTCTCCCCATGTAAACAACAACCTATGCCTCTCACATATGATGCTAGTGGGTATCCAACAAAAGAAGCCACCCCAGTGAAAGAAAAGAAACCCAAGAAGCCAGAACCCCAGCGAATATCCCACCAGACTTACATGGCTCTGGCATTTGTGGTGATGCTGTGCTTTAACTGCCCTATAGGACTGCTGGCAGTAGGCATGGCTTATTACGCCCAGATGGCATTTCGTGAAGGTGATAAGACTGAAGGTGAGCGCAGGGCTAATATAGCACTCTGCTGCAGCATGCTCGGCATACTGGCCACCATATTCATCGTCATCGGCGTGGTCTGGTATTCTGTGAAACAAAAAGAATCCTGAAAATTCACTGTGATAAGGCACATATCTCGAAATCCGGAAGAGGACCACACTGTAATATATACATTATATAATCATGTGAAATATGTGAAAATATGTGAAAACCATGGCCAACGTCCAGCCAACGCCATAGACGTTGACCAGGCGTTCGTTCAGGAGTTACAGGTCCTGTGTTTGCCACATTACTCACCATTACAAAACAGAAAAAAACCATCAGCGGACCCACTACAGTGACACTCACAGTCATGTATTCCAAATGTATCATCTCCTGCACTGCCATGCGAAGCCAAAAGACAGTATCTGCTTACTTTTCAAGTAAGCAGATACTGCCTTGTTGCTTTGCGGGGAAGTGTAAACAGAATCATTCCCACCAATAAGTAGGTTGCCAGTGAAATTCACAATGCTGAATAAATATAATGTCTGCAAAAGAGCCCTCTCCCACAAATGTACCGTTTTGTAATCATGGTAATAGGATACATACAATATCAGATTTTTACCGGTGATATGATAAATGTGTGTGTTGTGAACAGTGCTACCATAATATTCCCCATCTTAGTAAGTACATCGTTACTTATATATTAGGCCTACATACAGTTCAGGTTGATGAATGCCAGGTATCTCTGATGAAAGCAGACGTTGCAATACATCATACAAGCTAGTCAACTATTCCCGACAAGAAAAAGAGCATCAGCTTAATAACGAATAGTAATATTTGATTATGTAGAGAAATATTAATCTGCAGCTGAATAATATGCTTAAAGTAGTAGTACACATTTAAAATAGTACCGGTAATACAAATGATATAAAAAATATCATCACATGGTTTATAGATTTTAAAAAGGGTTGACGTCATGGATATTGGCACAGCACTGAAAAAATGTTTAGTTAATAATGAATGAGGAGATTGGTATGATTATGCCTAGAGTAGGCCTAACTCAGATAAGTGCGTTTCACAAAAATGTATTGTGCACTTAATCACACATGATGACATTCAGGCTATATCGAATTATGTATGTATAAGAATTACAAAATACACTGGCCACACCTATATAATAAACACTATATAAAGCTGTATATTTGCCAATAAGCTTTCCGTAGTGTAATTATTGTGTATGCATTGTTTAAGTCTTCGATTTTAAGAAATGTATGTATATATTGCAACAGATTGATATTTATATATATAAGTGTCACTGTGTCTCAATTACATGTGACATGCTACACATTACGTTACCGTGTTTACGCAGCTTAGATGTATATTATGCAAGGATTCGGAACATATCTCCATTATAGTACGTCCAGAGTCATAATGTAGCTGAAATTATTCCCAATTCTTACAGAATTACATTTCCCAAAATTATCGTATAAATCGATGATGATAGGTTATTATTATATGTCTGTACGCTCATCAAACATGAAACGTTAGTTTCACCTTGGCTGCCTTGTTTGCCAACATACAAAACAGTGACACAATAGCCAAGCAATTTTTTCTGGGAAATACTATGTAGTGTGATGAGAAAATAATCACCTTACCTGGTAATACTATAACTATATGATCGAGTTATGATCTTCTATAGATTTAGTAAGCCTAACAGATGTTGTTTTCTCTCGGTTGTTAGGTTGCTGTTGTGATAAGCTGATATGATATGATAATAAATAATTCATATTCTATAGTCCTATTCTTACATGAACAAAATATATTGTATATGACGAAATCTTAAATAATTTCCCCCTTAAATTTTAAATTTATTCAATACGAAAATAGCTGTAAAATAACTTATGTATATAATATATGTACTATCTAATATGTACCTCATGTCGTCGGCTTAATCATGGTAATTGGTGAATGCTAACCACGCTAAGAACATGAGATTAAATTAATAATGCCATACACAATTGAACATCGTATTTTATTCTAAAACATGGATTTTGATTCGTCAACTGCCAAGCGCCATCCAGTGTTTCCTTTATTGTATACTTTATAACCCTTATCCTGTTAATTTTCAACTTAGCTTGTTTAACTTGAGACCAAACATTTACAAATTTTGATGTTTAAACAGTCATTTCACATCCCAATAGCATTAAACGGCTAATAAAACAGCCGTGGCAGAAAAAGTATCCTTTATGAACCTATTTTTACTCAATTATTCTGTTCATGTGTTCTCTGCATTCTCGAGGCTAGAGGGGCTGATGGAGGCCGGTCATTGATATCTAACACAGAGAAAACACAGGGAATTTTACGTCTGAAATTATGTGCAATTATATCTGTTTACATTTGAATACATTGCACATAATAATTTTGTTATAGCCTAGTAGCCGAAATGCTTAGAGGAAAGTGTGGTGAGTATCATTTAGGATGTAATGTTGTAAATAATTCTGAGGAAAGATATGTTCACCAAACTGTTGATTATGATGGAAATGTGATATTTATAAACGCCGCCGCGTGATCGTGTGTCGGTTCCCAGTAAGCACAAAACATTTGCATAACATTTATACCTAGTCGGCCCAGCGTCTTCGACGTTGGTCCAACATTGTATAAATGTTATGCAAATGTTTTGTGTATACTGGGATTAACCATTCACTCCTGTACATCACTGTTAGACTATTGCCTTATGTAAGCAAACCACGCTTTACAATATCATCAGAATACTCTATTGTTCTTGCATATTGTAATAAAAATATGTAACCAAAGTGATTAAATAAGCGATAAAATATCATTATTGTTTATCTTTTCAAGTACACTAAGCTTGTGTCTCTGCAAAAATAAGTGGCCACGTATAAGTCGGTCCATTTTCTCGTATTTAAATCACTTATTTCCATAATTTCAATATATTGGAGGTGAAGTGACACTGTAAAACTCGGTTTTTACCATTTTCCTGTAACGTTCATAAAAGCTTTAACATATTTTTTTAATCGCTAAACTGTATTGATGCTTATATATGTTAAAATAATATTTTCTTCATATTTTTACTTTGAAAATTTTGACCTAGTTTCTGTCCAAATCTTGCCCGATTTCGAACTCATCCGATATATTAGTGAAATGGATATATGGTATACATTTTGGAGCAATACATGAATCGCCTTAACGGAAAAACTTGTCCATTGTAAGTGGCCGCAGGTCGGCCATTTTGAATTTGATCAAGTTGAAATTTTTCATGGTATATCCCTACATGAAACTGCACATTTTTTTCTATAGCAATGGTCTAGCTATCTGGTCGGTTTTCTAGATATTACGCATATTAAAAAAATAATGGCCGATAATCGGCCATTATTTTGGGGCGATACATAAAGAAATGTTGAGTGAATCGCGTTAACGAGAAAATTTGTCGATTCTCGGCCATTTTGAATTTAATCAAGTTGAAATTTTTCATGGTATGTATATCCCTACCTGAAACTGCAGATTTTGTTTTATAGTAATAGTCTAGCTATCTGGTCCGGTTTTCTAGATATTACGCATATTAAAAAAATGGCCGATAATCGGCCATTATGGCCACCATGTCCTAATTTCTGTCTAAATCTTGTCCACATAATTGCGATACATAAAAACATGTTAAGTAAATCGCGTTACCGAGAAAATTTGTCGATCGGAAAAAAGTCAAGGTCACAGAAAGGTCAAATGTGAAATTAGTCAAGCTTTAATCATGATTAACCTGTATGTGAAGTTTAATGTAATTACGCGGAACAAGTTATAGTGCTAAAAGTGGCGGACGTACGGATGAACGGACGGACGGACGCACGGACTGACGGGCACGCCTGATGACGACAATAGGCATCCCCCAAAATTTTGGCTGAGGCCTAGAAACGTCCGCTGTTTAAAATATTGCACTTAGTCCCATCTTTTCACCACAAGGCTCCGCTTCTCCAGAGGTCACAGATATTTGGAGAAGCCGGGCCTTGCGTTGGAAGATTCTTAGTCCAAGCATCGTTCAGTCCAAGTGGCATAATTCTACTGCAAAATGCAGCTCCATTTCTTGCAGTTAATCTGTTTAGTATATATAACTAGAAAGAGTTGTTTGGAAACGAACACGAAAGCAGCCCTCCGTTATCGCCAGTCGGGCATTTTAAATTTGATATAGATCAGCAAATTTTCTCAAGGTTTATTTTATATTACCGCTTTAGGCATTATGCAAGATTTTGAGAAAATAAGAAAAATCTGTTAATAGTGACCGCCAATGGGCCATTTCTAATTTTATTTCTGCGAAATTGTTCATGGTGGTCTTGTGTGAGTCCTTACATTTTGTGCTATATTTTGCTTTGTTTTTGTGTTACGACAATATCACACAATTACTCAAATTCAAAATGGCCGCTTAACGGCCATTTTTAAATCGTTTGCTCCCAAAAGTTAATCAGGTCATTGGTTGACATTGCTGTGCATATTTGCCAAATAGAAAGAAGATCTGCTGGAACCTTTTTCCGGAAATGCGCTAACGAGTATTACTTTGTCAGTGGCCCTAGTAATCAAAGGGCTGATTATATTGGAATCAAACTGTCACCAAAACTTTCCTGGTGGTATGTGATGGCTATGTAAAGTATGAGGAAGCAGAAGTTGATAGATCAGCTATCATGCAAGATTTCATAGATAATGAGACAAAACGAGGCTATTTTGCAATTTTTGAGTTACGTAAATATCACAAAATTACTCAAATTCAAAATAGCCGCTAAACGGCCATTTTGAAATTGTTTGCTCCCAAAAGTTAATCAGGTCATTGGCTTAGATCAGGTCATTGGCTGAGCATCTTTGCCAAATTCAAAGAAGATCTTCGTTAGTGGCCGTGGTAATTAAAGGGTTGATGATATGGGGATCAAAATGTCACCAAAACAATTCCCCAGTGGTATGTGATGGCTGTGTGAAGTATGAGGAAGCAGAAGTTGATAGATTAGTAGCTATTTCAAAAACAAATAACTGCGGCGGTGGACCGTGTGGAATACAGTAAGCAGCCCACCTCGGCGAGGGCTGCTTAATTAGAATCGTATGTTAATTAGTTCTGTCGTCCAAAAAGAAAAAAAACACTAGCAATATAAAACCTTTGACTAATTAAATGCCTAGATAATTGTATGGGCTTCATAGTAATGGTTTAATAGTAAATTATTTATGTAACAAATTGTGCTGTACGTAGAATATCATGCTTATTACACGTGTGAGTTATTCATTCTATAAAGCACAATGCTTTTATATGGCTTCTTCTGTTTAAAAAATAACCAAAAAATGGTAATTTTAATATAACTAGATATAAGTGTTTACCATGTAAACACACCCAAGAAGGCTCCCCCTCGCACTTTTCAAATAAGAGTTATACATTAATTGAAAATTTACCAGATAATCAATTAAGTAATATTGTATGCGACAGAGGCTAGCAGCTTTAGGCTGACTAGGTGATATTCTGACTCCAAAAGATTAAAAATGGCCACCATGACCCGGATATTTTCCCGAACTTTCTGAAAAATTGATGCAGTCTAGGAATTAATATTAGTGTCAGCCATGCAGTACGTTGAATTTTGAGTGTATCGAATAAGCAGCTTTGAAGTTATCAGGGTGACAAGGTTCTATTTTGACGAAAAAAAATTAAAGATGGCCGCCACGACCCGGATATTCTCCCGAACTTTCTGAAAAATTGCTGCAGTCTAGGAAATACTACTACTATGCAGTATGTTGAATATATTGAGCATATTGGATAAGTGGCTTTGAAGTTATCAGGGTGACAAGGTCCTAAATTGACGAAAAAAGATTAAAGATGGCCGCCATGACCCGGATATTATTCCGAACTTTCTGAAAAATTGACGCCGGCTAGGAATTTATACTACTATGCAACAATTTGAATAATGAGTATATCGGATAAGCGGCTTTGAATTTATCAGGGTGACAAGGTCCTAATTTGACGAAAAAAGATTAAAGATGGCCGCCATGACCCGAATATTATCCTGAACTTTCGGAAAAATTGAAGCAGCCTAGGAATTAATACTTGCATCCAGTATGTTGAATATAAAGTGAATCAAAATAGCACTTTTGTAGATATCAGGGTGACAAGGTCCTAATTTGACGAAAAAAGATTAAAGATGGCCGCCATGACCCGAATATTTTTCCGAACTTTCTGAAAAATTGATGTAGCTTAGTAATTAACACTTGTATCCAGTATGTTGAACACCAAATGAATTGAAAAAGCGGTTTTGTAGATATCAGGGTGACAGGAGAGGCGGCGGCCATGCCGGCGGACGAAAACGGACAAAAAAGCCTCCCCCTGGTGAGGGGGAACCTTAATTATACTAGAGTTAACCAACTGGACCACTGTTTACAACGCATCCCCGACATTGGAATTGAATAGGCGCTCAAGACAGGTGTCACGTTCACTTCATTGATGAACATCAATGTATATTACAAAAAAATCTCCTTCATGAACACCAATGTAGATTACAAAAGAAACAGCACCACTAATTATCCAGAAACACTTTTCCAGAAATAAATGATCGTATGCTTCATGTTTTACCATGATTGTTAAAAATGAAGCTAACTGGAATAAGTGGAATCTTGAAAGACCCGCACGATTTAGATCTCGGAGAAAATTGGACCTGCTTTTTCATTTTTAGATACATGTCATTCAACGCCGAAAGGAAGGTGATCACTAAGCAAACATCCTATCACAAATAGTATTTAAATTTTAAACAAAAAAACGAAATGGTAAATATTTCTGATTTAGGTGGATATGCGGAGGGCCTCAAATCAACACACCAAAATGATATTCGCTCATCACACAATATGATATTACATCACACAAGATGACATTAGCTCACATTGCATCATCACATAAGATCATATTAGCTCACATTACATCACACAAGATGATATTAGATCACATTACATCTCACACTGTATGATGATATCAGCCCACATTACATCATCACACAAGATGATATTAGCTCACATGGCATTATCACACAAGATGATATTAGCTCACATGACATTATCACACACGATGATATTAGCTCACATGGCATTATCACACAAAGATGATATTAGCTCACAAGGCATTATCACACAAGATGATATTAGCTCACATGGCATTATTACACAAGAAGATATTAGCTCACATGGCATTATCACACAAGATGATATTAGCTCACATGGCATTATCACACAAGATGATATTAGCTCACATGGCATTATCACACAAGATGATATTAGCTCACATGACATTATCACACAAGATGATATTAGCTCACATGGTATCATCACACAAGATGATATTAGCTCACATGACATTATCACACAAGATCATATTAGCTCACATTACATCACACAAGATCATATTAGATCACATTACATCTCACACTGTATGATGATATTAGCCCACATTACATCATCACACAAGATGATATTAGCCCACATTACATCATCACACAAGATGATATTAGCTCACATGACATTATCACACAAGATGATATTAGCTCGCATGACATTATCACACAAGATGATATTAGCCCACATTACATCATCACACAAGATGATATTAGCTCACATGGCATTATCACACAAGATGATATTACCTTACATCACATCATCACACAAGATCATATTAGATCGCATTACATCATCACAAAAGATGATTGTTGGGGGGTACTGGGATGATTGCTAGTAGTAGTACTTTTTGCCCCCATTCGGGGAAGGTCATTAGAGATCTGTTCCGTCAGTTGCATGCTGTATGGCATGGTACGGAAGCACTAGTCTACAGCAATCATCCAAGGGAAGCTGCAGCCTCCTCGTATCTGGCCATAATCTTCGGGCGAATTGCCAGTGGCTTACCCTGGTTCCTCTGCTCAACTGCGGTGCTAATGCAGCTCTCGCATCAATGCTGGTGCTTGTGTAGGCTGTAGTAGCTTTAAATAACCGACAATAGCGTGTTTGACATTAGGTCTCTCACGTGGGATGAATGGAGTTATCCAGAGGGAGTTATCCTTTCTATTGTTACTCTGGGGACTATCAGACCCGAGAATAGTGGAGCTGAGCGAAAGGGAGGTTCAGCATTAAATTGCACAGCGAAACCCAAGTCTCCGGCCGTCTGGGCATGTATGGGGGTAGATCCCCTAAACATGCCCAGAACCCCTTATCAGGCGAGCGAAGGAAAACGCTCTAAATAACCCACCATGCCCTATCACCCCCACCCTCACATCATCATCTGTACATCATTTCATCTCATCAATTGACTACAACGTTTTTTATCGTATTGCAATGTCACTTAAAAGACCTTTTGTGCTGAAAAGTGACGTAAAGCAATGATTTACTAAATTACTACACAAAAGATGATATTATCTCACATTACATCATGACACAAGAACATAATTATATCGCATTACATCATCACCAGGTGTGGAGCAAGAGGGCAGCACAGGGGGCGGACACCCACCCCTTTTTTCCCCTAAATTGGCAAAAAAATCTTCCCTGCGTCCCCTCCTTTTTCAAATCCTGGATCCGCCCCTGATCACACAAGATGATATTAGATCACATTACATCATCACACAAGATGATATTAGCTCACATTACATCATCACACAAGAGCATATTAGCTCACATTACATCATCAGATAAGATTTGCTCACATTACATCACACAAGTTGATATTAGCTCATATTACATCTTCAAACAAGATCATACTAGATAGCATTACATTATCAGATGATATCTGATCACACTACATCATGAGACAAGATGATGTTAGCTCACATTTCATCACACAAGAGGATATTAGCTCACATTACGTCACACAAGATGATATTAGCTCACATTAAATCTCACAAGATGATATTAGCTCACATTACATCTCACAAGATGATATTAGCTCACATTACATCACACAAGAGGATATCAGCTCACATTACAATTCACACAAAAGGATATTAGCTCACATTACATCACACAAGATGATATTAGCTCACATTAAATCACACAAGAGTACATTAGCTCACTTTACATCACACAAGAGGATATTAGCTCAAATTACATCACACAAGAGTACATTAGCTCACTTTACATCACACAAGAGTACATTAACTCACATTACATCACACAAGAGGATATTAGCTCACATCACATCACACAAGAGTACATTAGCTCACATTACATCACACAAGGGGATATTAGCTCACATTACATCACACAAGAGTACATTAGCTCACATTACATCACACAAGAGTACATTAGCTCACATTACATCACACAAGAGGATATTAGCTCACATTACATCACACAAGAGGATATTAGCACACATTACATCATCATACAAGATCACATTACGTCAAAAGATGATATTAACTCAAATTACATCATCACACGAGATCATATTAGATCACATTACATCATTAGATGATATTAGCTCACATTAGACTACATCTCATCACACAAGTTGATGTTAGCTCACATTACATCATTACACAAGGTTATATTAGCTCACATGGCATCTCATCACACAAGATAGTGTTAGATCACATTACATCATCACACAAGGTGATAATAGCTCACATTACATCATCACATAAGATGATATTAGCTCAGATTACATCATCACACAATACGATATTAGCTCATATTCCATCATCACACAAGATCATAATATTAGATCACATTCCATCATCACACAAGATCATTATTAGATCACATTACATCATCAGATGACATTAGCTTACAATACATCATCATACAAGATATTAGATCACATTGCATCATCATATGATATTAGCCCATATTACATCATCACACAAGAGCCCATTATATCACATTTCATCACACAAGATGATATTAGATCACACTACATCATCATACAAGATGATATTAAATCACATCACATCATCACACAATCTCATATTAGACCACATTACGTTACTCAAAATGCTATTAGATCACATTACATCATCACACAATATCATATATTGTTCTTGTTATGAACCGTTTAAGTGTTCCCCCCCCCCCAATGTTACCGGAGCTCAAACATAAGATGCTACTGAATGTTCGTTGTATGGTGAATAATAGTAACTATAGCCATATCTTGCCCACTTCAAATTATAAACCATTTATGTGTGAGCTAAGAGTACGACCCGTCAAGGTCACGAAGGTCAAAATAAAGTATGCTATTGTATACCCGATCTTGCTTACTTTTGAAGCCTAAGGTACATTTGTTTTAAGTGGTTGCCATGCAGCCATTTTGAAAGGGAACTTGCCCAAAAAGTTATGGAGCCGCTGACTGGGTAAATATAAGCATTCTACCAAATATCGTGTCGATCACAGTAGCGGTTTTAAGATAACGCGTCCACAATCTATTTAGTGAGCATTTCGGAAAATGGCTGACACATGTAAATATAAAGAAAATTGTCCAAATTACAAGAGTTTGAGAGTATGGTCAATGGTGACGGAGCAGGCGGTGTTGGAAAACGAGCAAACACTGCTTAGGGGCAATCAGAAACGCAATTTCAAATAATGAAAACAACATTTATTTAAAATAATTGTGCAAAAACAGACATCAACAAATGCGTTGTTATTCGTAATCAATATAAAGTATATTTATAATGTATATCAACATGTAAATTTCAGAAGGTGCAAAAACGTACCCATTCATCATGTTCTTTAGTACTTTTATCACAGATATAAATCAACATATATATCAACAATGTACATCCCAGTATGTTGATGTAGCACACCTTACAATGACATGAGTAATAAATATGTTATTGTCATAGTGAACATGTAAAATAGTTTTGCAATGTGGAAGACTTGACGCAAAACGATGAAAAATGATGTGAGACTTTATAAGCGTAAAAAACAAATGACAGGAATAGTCTGCAATGTAATAGTGATGTGTGACTTAACCAGTGTAAAAAATAACATAAAATCTGGATTAGTCTGTAATTTGATAATGCTGTGTGAGACTTGACCAGGCAAAGTGTAACAATAAAAAAAAAATCAAGTCAAGTCAACATTAGTCTGTAATATAATCTAAATGTGCGACTTTACCAGACAGTGTAAAAAAACAATATAGGCTAAAGTCAGGATTAATCTGTAATGTAATGATAATGTGTGACTTTACAAGACAAAGTGTAAAAACAATAACACAAAGTCAGGATTAGTCTGTAATGCATGATGATGTGACCTTACCAGACAAAGCGTAAAAAAACAATGACATAAAGAAAGTCAGAATTAGATAGTAATATAATGATGATGTGACCTTACCAGACAAAACGTAAAAAAAACAATGACATAAAGAAAGTCAGAATTAGTCGGTAATGTAACGGTAATTTGTCACCTTTACCATAGAAAGTGTCAACAAAAACTGTGGCCAATACAAATCTAGCAAAGTGACGTGGAATTGTCTTGCCTCTTTTCGGTGAAACTGACAGTCTGACAAGTTAACACTATCCCAGCAAACACGATACATTCACCCAATGCTGGGTTAAAGTTGGGCCGACGTCGGAGACGGCGGACCAGCATTAACCCAGCATTGGGTCAATGTATCGTGTTTGTTGGGATATCTTGTCCTGCTATGCCCTTAGGCCTATACAGTTTAGTAGGCTAGGCCTCTTAGTTAAAACGAAAGTCCTCACTGACCCAACAAGATTATGGCCCTAATTTATGTCATACTATTCATGCATGTTTATTTGGACTGTCTGGTAGATGTCCTGATTAGACTTAGGCCTCACCTAATCACTATTCAAATTTAAACTTGATCTGGACATTCGGGACGTTGTTATATCTGTCAATTACTTAAGATCGCTAATATAAACATTGATGTCAGATAGAAAAATAATAAGAACTGTTCAATATGCTAAAGCTAGTTTTTACATTCCCTGCTTTAAGCTATAATACTGATTTCCAACTTACTTTTTTGGCTTTAAGTTATAATACTGATAAAAATTATTAATATAAGTACATGATGCGAATTGTTATTCAGTAAATAATTATCACTAGCAAAAAGAGTCAAATGTCAAAAAAATAATGGCAAATATTCTAAAAAATAATATTGTGAAAAATATGTCCAAGGTATAAACAATATATTAGATAATTTAATGTTCAACAAATTGAGAACACTTCATTAAGAGCAAGCATATACCTGCATACCGGTAGGCCTACTTATCCTGCACAGACCTTGTCAAATAGTCCAAAGGATGAACATATATTGAATCAGGGTTGGGATATTGCATACCACTGGCGAACTGGTAAACCTTAAAAAATTTGTGTACCATAATAAAGGTAGGCCTACCTTTGTAATATCCTGGAAACCAGCTACACGTTAAAATTTAGTCTGTATAACATCTATAACATAATCCCAACTAGGGAGTGAGAGCTTATCGTATTTATCTATGTAATATCGGAACTCCTTCGGGCATTGAATTAGACTACAAATTATAACAACTTCAAGTGGTGAAGCCAATAATAATATAAATAAAAACTTATAAAGCGCGAAAATCTAGTCTGAGAACATTCGATGTGCTACACATATGTGATATGCTTATAGTCTACTAAAATAACAATTTAAAAAGTTGTGTTTCGAAGTTAGTATTGAAAATTTGAATCACCAAATTTAATTTTTTTCGGATACCGGCTATTTACTGAATATTGTTTAAAATTGTTACAGGAGTAGCTCTACTGAAAACACTCTTTGCAGTTGCTGGATGTTACAATGACACATATTCCCGGATCTTAACATATGCGCAGGAACACATGGCGTAATCAACAGCTGTATGTAAGCTGGAGAGATGTTGTTGATGGCAACAATACATCAAAAACAAAAAAAATTATAGTTAATGCGTGACATCATTGGAATCTAAGTTCCTAAAAAAATGGCGCTATGTGTTCATATTTAAATGTCCTTGGGAGAATTTGTGCTGCAATATTCTGTATAGACTAAAGCCGTCTGATGGAACACAAAGACAGTCCATGTAACAGAGAATTACAATAGTCCAATCGAGCCGACACAAAGGCATGCGGTAATTCAATTAACGCATGCCTTTGTGTCGGCTCGATTGGACTATTGTAATAATTAGTAATTATTGTTCGGCAGCCTTATCTGAAAGAAAACTGTGAACCAACCTCTTATTTCACATGATAAATATAAGTAGTAGATACACATAATTCAATAATTCATTTTTAATGTCAAATAAGTAATTAATGACATTTTATATTGTGTCAATTAATCCTACTCTTGTCTTATCTGTCTGTGTGCCCGTTCAGTGTCTGCCCGTCTAATTGTCTGTCCAGATACGTTAAAATGTGTTACAGTCACTGACTCTTTTTCATCCTGTCAAGATCTTCTCTATGCAGAAGATGGTTGCTTTCTCTACGCTGATTACTGGTTAGCCGCACATTCTCTCTGAACTGTCGCTGTAACTGTTGACGTAAACGAGCATTCTCCTTCTGTAGCTCGTGATAATCTTTCCCGGAACAACTAAAATGTAGGAAGTAATCATCAGAATATTACACCAAGTCGACATCAAACCCACAACGTTAAAGTCCCATTCCCAAGTGCCTTAAACTTAAAAAGTTTCAAAGTTTAAAATTGTGTTATATAGGCTTATATCATCGTAAATCTATATTATCTTTCTCCTCCCTCCATTTGAAAGAGATATGTAAGTGTGTATTTCAGAATGTTCATACAATTTTTATCAACCATCCCTTTAAATAATATTGGGTTTGACCAAGCCGCTGAGGGTCTAGATGAAGGATCTGATGTTAATTTGTTTTTCCTTTGAAAGGATCAACACTGAGGAAAATTCCTTCCTTTTTGTCACTACACCAGCCACGAACATCCCATGAATATTAGCAGTGTATTTTGGCGATGTTCACGATGTCCCGCAAAGATGTAAAACATGTCAATTAGCCGAGTTTAGAAGCGTTGCGCCTTTGTGTTTGGAAATATGAGACCTGTTGGGAAAACGCATATAAGCAGTGATTTTTCAATGACATTGTAATTAAACTAGCAACTTCTTTGACGATGTGATACATCTGAGACTTACATACTTATCCTAATACAAGCTAAGAACTTTTTGTCATAGATTACGGCTAGTGAATTGTAAAAAAACAATCTTTAAAAAACGCATTGAAATGGGTGGATTTAAAAGACAAAAATGTAATGACCGACATTTTGTCATAATTCGTCTTTTTTTTTTATCGGATTACGTTGCCAACGGATGTTGCCTTCACTCATTCAAACACTCAAAAAGATATAACAGAGCTGAAGCAAAAATATGCCATTTGCCTGGGTATGGGCCTTTAACCTATTTTGTTTTAAAGCAGCATAATCTCTCAGTCTCCTATATTTCTTCACAGAGAAAACTACTTCGGTCAACAGTGGTGGTTGATATGTATATCCATTTAATGGCATCAATAAAAGATATTCATCCATACACTGTTTTGATGGTTATGAATATGTACATTTTATATATAGAGCAGTGTAGATAGAAAATCGATATTGTGAATTTTAGTAAAAATAAATTCTTGCTGTATGACCACTTCTATAATAAGTTAGAATCCGGGGAACAATTTGTCCCTGTTTCCCAAGCGACTGCTGTTGATATACCCATATAATATATAATAGTGATATTCTGTGGAACTGATTCAGAATTCATGCCACAACTAACCCTTGTCCGGCTAGACCATATATATACGGTCTCAAGCATGCTTTACATCAATAGAACTGAATTTGATAAAATATTTGTGGTAGATGCTCAGATTATAAGTAGCCTAAGTTTATTTTGCATGGGGGCCATCAGTATTGGAGATGTCTATTTTTTCGTGAATATAAATATTTGTCGTCACTTAAAGTTGGAAATTGCGTTAGCAATTCCAGCTTTGAATGAATGAGAAATAGAAGCAAACAATTCAGCAGTACAGCCCACTGACGATCCTCAGCCACTTAGTAACAAGCACTAGTGCAAAGACAGAGTTCACCTGGGCTTTTCTTTCAAACAAAAAAAAATTCACAAAACTAAACATTCATCAGTGTGGAAAAAATGCAAGGGTGAAATCAAGGCTTTTTGATATAAGATTTCGCTGCATCGTGAACACTTTGAAGTTCTACATGAATGTCTGTAACTAAACATACACACTTTCTACCTGTACAGCCTAACATTCTTCTAGCAATGTCGCTGCAAAGCCCCTCACATCGTTACCCATTTATGCTGGTCACGTGATGTCACTTCAGGTCAGGTGACAGTCGAGACCGAGATGGTCTATGTTTGGACAGTTGAAACATATGTGAGAAGACGTAGCCTAATCAGCGAAATCAAAAATGATACAAGATGACAGTTTAAAAATTACTTGGCGTGTGACTAGGAGATATCAGAAATTACAAGCATATTCAGAAATTGCATTATCCATTTCAGAGCAAGTTTACTAATTACAAATTGACTGGCATCAACACAACATATAAAGTGGTGCACGCATGTAGGTACATATAAAGTACATATTTCATAAGTACATATACCATAAGTGAATATTCCAAAGATAAGACCTCGCATTGAATGGGACAAGTGACAGATTCTGACCTGATATTACAAAGAATCCTAACTTTGATCCTATCTCAACTTCCTCTTATTTCCATTACAAAAAGTTAGGTGATCCTAACTTTTTGTAATGGAAATAAGAGAAAGTTGAGATAGGATCAAAGTTAAGATTCTTTGTAATATGCACCCCAGGCTCTAATAGATTTTGTGAGAGAAGATGCCATATTTTACAGACGGAGCTCCGTTAACCCTTACAACACTCAAATATTTTTGTATAAAGCATGGAGACCAAAGGTTTTTTTGTCAATTTGAAATCATCATAAATATCTTTGTTAGCTCTTTCTGATTCATTTAAATGCATATGGTATGGGTCTACGGCCATTAGAAATATTCAAGTTCTTTCAGTGCAGGGACCGCCTTTTACATCAGAATCTGACGTCTACACACCTCAGATTCTGACGTATAAAGATGGTCCCCACTCTGAAAAGGGTAATCAAATAATTCAATTTGGGAGATTTGTAGTTATTCGATGCTTAAGCTTTTTTTAATGTGCTCCAACTTTAAATGAATGAAACATACCAAGTGACAACCCAGAGGACAAGTGTGAACTCCTTGCCTGGTAATCACGACAATAGCCGTTTTCCATCTATTTTATTAGCCGATGTAATCACTGTTATTGGGAATAAAAAGTTTAAACAGCAAAATTTGTAAATGTTTGGTCTGAAATTGAACAAATATGAGTAATTTTCAACCACTTGAGGCTGTGGATCATGGTAGCGAGACACGACCTCACGTGGTTGAGAACTAAAATAAATTAAGCAAGACAAGTGTTAATAACCATAACTAACTAAACTGTAATTTACCTATCTAATTTCTGCACAAGTTGAAAATTTTCTGTTTGAGATTGCAACAAATGCTTTCTAAGGATTTCCAAAGCATGGTCTTTTTTCTTCACATCATGCTGTAGCCTCACAACTTCTTGTGATGATGACGTGAAACTGGCCGAGCCTGTATCCCCGGCAGGGCGGTCCCAATTGAAAATTTTCTGTCTGATTTATAAGAAAAAGGATAAATATTTAAATAATCACTCAATTCTGGAAAATTGTGATACACAATCGCCTCATTTTCATAAGGGTATTATTAGGACTAAACTTATATTAAAACAACTGAGAAGGACCTGCTTTACAATAATGCAGGGTTGGTACACTTGAGCAAGTATGAAATTTAAGACTTTTTCAAGGCTTTTCAATAATGAAATTTAACATTTTTAAAGCCACCGAGGACATACAGCTTTCTCTTACAGTATAACAATAACATGATCTAAAAGGGTGTTGAGCTGTTTTAAGTACAATCACCTACTTGTCTTCAAGAATATCTTTTCTGGGAGTAGTCCACACTGCACAGTGTGCCTCCTCGTGAGAACTGAAAGGAGTCTTGATGTCTTTGTCCACCACAATTTCATCGTCCTCCCAACTATCTTGAGTAGTGTCCTGAAAGGAATAATAAAATTATAAACAAATAGAAATGCCACATTATACAACAATTGACAGAAATAGAAAGCGATGCTTATTGTTAAATCCTTTTTTTTTTAAATATATATATATTTAACTCTTGAAGTGCCATATTGAATATTCACAGTTTTCAGCTACTAGACACGAGTGAGAATTATTAGCTGATACATGAATTTGTTATGATTATTAGTCTAATCTTGGAGATTTAAAACACAGATAACCTTTAAAACTGTTATTTCAAGCACAAATAACATGTACAAAAAGGCAATAGCCGACTAGTAACAGGATGTCTGGTGGAATATAGGACACCAAGCAGGTCAGATAATGATTATGGCAAAAATGCTACCTCGTTGTTGACCATAGGCGCTTATGTACATTATAATGATTATCTACATAATTCAGATATATAATAGTCATACATAAATCTCTTCTTCTTCTGAATCTGAAATGTCCAGCTTCTTTGTTGTTATCTTCTACAAATAAAACATACACTGGTATTTGAAATCAAGTTAGATGGACAGGTACATTGAAAAATAGTGATATATTGATCTTAAGATTATAGTGTAGTGCACATATAGTTGAAAAATTTCTCGAGTTTTCGAGCTTAGCTGTCCGAACAGTTTCAATACAACCCTCAGCCATAGTGGCTGAGGGGTAAAAACTGACTGACCAGTACAACATATAGGCTACATATATTTACATAATTACCCAATTGAAAAAATGTCAAAAACTGAATGGTTTTACACAACAAAACTCAATTAAAATGATGATTACCCTAATTACTGGACTATACCGTGCTACTGCGCAGTAAAAAACAAGTCCGCGATATATGCGTCTAGATCACTGATTAACCTGTCTGATATGTCTGATCGCTCAGGCGAGAGCATTGTGAAAGATCAGTATAGTTTTGTCATCGCGTTGGAGCCATTATGACCTTCGCCGTGAGTGTAGCCTCGTTGACGCGTGAATGAACACGACTCCATTGGGCAGGGTATAGTACGAACGGATTATTTGTGTCATATCACTGTTACTCTCTGTCAGAAGGATTAACTGCTCAATAAACTGACACGCTGACATTGTACAATACATCAGTAGAAATACGTTCAGCATTTTTTAGCAGCTGATAGTAGGTCTCTGTCATAATGATTGATAAATATCTAAGGTTACGCTTTAGAAAAAGTTAAAATGGCCGACTGGCGACCATTTTGAATTTTTTAGTGTGAAATTTGTCAAATTTCATGGGTTATCCTTGTGTGAGACATTACATTTTGTCTTATATCCATGGTCCAGTCATTTTGCATTTCTTGAGTTAAGTAAATATTACAAAATTCAAAATGGCCGCTAAATGGCCATTTTGAAATTGTTAGATTCCAAAAGGTAATCAGGTCATTGGCTGACATAGCTGAACATATTTGCCAAATTAAAAGAAGATCTGATGACAACTTTTTCCTGAAATGCGCTAACGAGCATTTCTTCGTTAGTGGCCATAGTAATTAAAGGTTTGATGATTGGGGATCACAATGTCACCAAAACAACTCCCCAGGGGTATGTGATGGCTATGTGAAGTATGAGGAAGCAGAAGTTGATAGATTAGTAGCTATCTTGAAAACAAACAACTGTGGCGGCGGACCGTGTGGAATACAGTGGGCAGCCTGCCTCGGCGATGACTGCTTAATTAGAAAAGGGCATGGGGCCACCAAACATTGCCACCTACATGTAAAACCATATACCCGTACTGTATATGTAATTTCAACCTTCACATAATATTATAATATATAATAATATTATATAATAGTATTATAGACAGATTTAACAACAATAATGAAATGAAATATTTAGCTGCTCCATATAGCTATTAATAATCTAATGATAATGGCAAGATATCTAATGGACATGGTATGGTGTTTTTACTGGTATATTATAATGCAAGTCATATTGGTACAATATATTGTTACTACTGTACTGAAATGCAACCCAAATGTTAAAGCAATGCTAATGACCAACACCATGCATGTAGGCCTATGCTGCATATATACAATCATTCTTTACATGTAAACATGTATCACAGTAATATAACGCAGTATGTGTGGTCAGGGTGGGTGGAAGGTAGCATGGTGGCAGCTAAAAGGGGAATGGTGGCAGTTGGATTTTGGAAGAGCAATATGGCGCTCATGCAGGGCAGCATGGCGCAGCAACATGTTAGAAATGCCTTCTAGACTGTATGTTATATTCCACTTTTCTCTCTCAATTCTGATCATCCTACCTACCCAAATGTCACCTCCAATAAAATAGTATCTGCTCAAACAAAACTGCAATCAATTTTACAATTCAGTCCTATATCATCCCCCGCAATAAATTAGGTTAGAGTTTTTGCGGTCACAAATACTTAAAAAGTCGACATGTGGTGACCATTTTAAATTTCAGTAAAATCACCTGCACATTATTTCTGACTTCAATTTTTGAGTTTTTGCGCCCACAAAATATTATGAAGTTCATGCATGGAGGCCATTTTAAATTTCCGTAAAACCTTGAAAAAATCTCCATATCGTGGGAAATGTGACTGTAAAAATTGAATAATTTACGACTAAGTTTTTGAGTTTTTTCGACCCCAAAAATTAAAATTAATCCATGGCAGCCATTTTGAATTTCAGAAAAACCCTAAAAAAAATCACCTGCACATCTCCATATTGTGGGGAATGTGATTGTAAAATTTGAATAATTTCTGACGTTAAGTTTTAAAGTTTTTGCACCCACAAATTTTTTTGGAGTTGACCTCTGGCGGCCATTTTGAATTTTGATAGCATCTTTAAAAAATCACTTGCACATCCCCATGTTGCTAGGAATGTCATGTTAAAATTTCAAAAGAAATTGACCAGCTGTTTTTGCGCCCACAAGAAAACGTGACGCCGGACGCTGGACACCAACCGCCAGACAGAAACCTGGCGCGACACCCTAAAACGAATGTCAGTCCCCTTTCAATATACAAATCTTTAGATGTTGTTTCGTTTAAATCCAGGATGCAATCGATCAATCAATAAAATTGGTATAGCGTCTGAAGCCTCAGTGGGTTGAGCTCAGAGGCAAACAAATCTTTAGCAAGATCATGTGTCAAAATCCAGACCAAAGCAACTTCGTCAACAGGGAGCCGGGCCACCTAGGAGCTAGGGTGGGAAAGCCAGATGAAATAGGTCAGATTTAAGTATCATTTCCAAAAGGTTAAATTATTTTGGGCATTATTAATTACGCATGGGCACAGGCAGAGCATTCCATAAGGCTGGGCCAGATATAGAGAAAGCCCTTGACCCAGTCTTGGTTTTTATACAGGGAACAACAAATCTACTTTAATTTGTGAAGCGTAGCTATTTGGAGGGCAGATATTTTCGAATTTGACACAGGTCACCGATATGATAGAAGCATGACCTATGTACATGTTTCAGATATATTTTTTTGGAAATTCAGGCTACTGTCGAATACTACAGCAAGGTTTTTTGCTGATGCAGATGGATTTGCATGGCATGGGAAATTATTTAAGTTTTTTCATGCTTAAGTTTCCACCCGATGGGAAGAAATTCTGTCTTGCCAAGATTAAGCTCCAGCTTAGACCTTGTCATCCAAGTCTACACACCTATTAAACAATGTCCCGACATTTCAAAAGATTCCTTAGCATTCAGACATGTAAATTTGAGTTTCATCTGCATAAAGATGTTGGTTTATGTCGCAACTGGAGATCATAGTCCTGAGTAGTGGAAATGAAACTCAAGTTGGACACAGGCCTGTAATTTTTCAGTTTGTTTTTGCGAGGAGATGCTTTTTTATATGTCAAGACAATTTTTCAGTGTTCCATTATGTCTCTTCCACATAATATTCATACCTACTTTTTTGTTAGTCATCAGCGAGGACTGTTTCTGTTTCTCTTGCTGTTGATGATTTTTTTTCATAATACGAGTTAGCTGAAACATAATAACACAAGTCAAGAGATAATTCTGTATACCTGGCAGGTGGACATTTAGGACAAATTTTACAAATTATAGTATTTGTGTTTAACCTTGTGTTGGGGCATAATAATGTATACAATACAGTAGTGACAGATCTTATTCATATTAATACTAGTGGTTGCAGAAAACTGAACATACCATATGATAATCTATTCATACGAGAACCCTGCGGTTCTGTGCTTTACATAACTGGTTTTGTAATTGTGTATAAACAGTGTGTGGAACCCTACCACCCGAAGGGTGCTGAGAGCGAGATAATGGCATTAGGATCTCATGTTAATGTGTCCTTTTCTAGCCCACCAATTACATTCTGTAGTGAAGATGTCTGGATGGAAAGGAGGACTAGAACCTGGGAAGTGTTAATTGAATTAATTTGACCTTGGAATGCCAAGGGTGGCCTAAGGAAAGAGGTGTTGAAACAAACGATAGCTATCCCAGGGGCCGATCTGACCTCGAAAAAGTTGTAGCCAAATTTTGAGCCAGATGGCAAATTTAGTGGACAGTAGCCATAAAAAAACCCAGACAAAACAACATTTTAAAACCACATTTTTTAACTTTATTGTTTTTGTCTGTAGTAATGCATACATGTGCAAACGAACTATTTCAGAATGTTTTATCTTAAAAAGTTAAGATCATCCTAACTTTTTTTCAGCGAAACGAGACTCCCGTCCTAAATCAGGGCCTTCATAGCTGGCTGCCGCCCACCAGCAAACACAAAACATTTGTATAACATTTGTACAATGTTGGACCAACGTCGAAGACATTTGGCCGACGTTGTACAAATGGTTTGTGTTTGACAAGACGTTAAATCAATGTAGGCCTAACGTTGGGCTAGCGTCGTAGATCCTGGACCAATGTTGAACCAATATTGATTCAACGTCTTCTGTCTGCTGGGTGGCTGTGAGTGTGATCAGCGTGTGATGTAGGGACAGTGTTGTTCTAATGCTGTGCTACTGTTGTCAATGGTGACCTACATTAGCCCGGTATCGTGTTGACGTCTCCTCTAGGACTGGCTGACAATTCGATTTATAGCACTGTCAACACACACTTGCAATATGACCACTGACAGCTTGACTGAACGGTATAGCAAGTCTAATTCCTGCATACATGGGATATTGAGCTGATGTTGGTTTAGTGTTGCACCAGTGTCTGGCCCAACATTAAACCAACTTTAGGTCAGCATTTCCAGTTCACTGACACTGTCTATCACAAGTAAAGTGTAACGTTGGTCGAGTTCTGTTTTACTGCTGGTCAATGTCGCCAGCATTGGCCTCACTCAGTGATAGTGTTCAGCCATAGCAGACATTGTGCACATGTTTGGTTGTAATGTTGCCACTGTGTCCGCATAATGATATCGGTCCAATGCAGATTTGAGGCATTGGCCTCACTCAGTGATAGTGTTTAGCCATAGCAGACATTGTGCACGTGTTTGGTTGTAATGTTGCCACTGTGTCCGCATAATGATATCGGTCCAATGCAGATTTGAGGCATTGGCCTCACTCAGTGATAGTGTTTAGCCATAGCAGACATTGTGCACGTGTTTGGTTGTAATGTTGCCACTGTGTCCGCATAATGATATCGGTCCAATGCAGATTTGAGGCATTGGCCTCACTCAGTGATAGTGTTTAGCCATAGCAGACATTGTGCACGTGTTTGGTTGTAATGTTGCCACTGTGTCCGCATAATGATATCGGTCCAATGCAGATTTGAGGCATTGGCCTCACTCAGTGATAGTGTTTAGCCATAGCAGACATTGTGCACGTGTTTGGTTGTAATGTTGCCACTGTGTCCGCATAATGGTATCGGTCCAATGCCGGCCCAACCCTAAGAGTGTTGGGCCAACATTGGCCCACCACCGCCCCGATGTCGTGCACTCCTCAGCACTCAGACATGCCCAACATGTGTACATGTATAGGCCCATTGTGTACGTTCTATAGAGACAGCTCTTGCACTGTGCACGATATAAATGTATAGTACTGTACCCACCACTCCGCGACATGAGCTATTTTAAAGTCATTTTTCATCCAAACTATGGCAGTCTCACACTTCTCATAAACAATTAATGTTCACACCGGGTAGGCGGACATTAATCACAATGACAACATAGGCCTTTGGTAAAGCTTAAAATTAGCTTTACAAAAAATTGTACTTGCAAGTGAATAATGGCACATATATCATAATAATAATCGTTTTTAGTCTGTTTTACTAGCTGGATAAATCACTGTTACGGAGAATGAAATCGGAGTTTAAACAACAACATTTTCAATTGTTTGGGTCTCAAATTAAACATGCTAAACAAATATGAGTAATTTTCAACCACTTAAGTTATGGGTTGCGGTAGCGAGACACAACTTCACTCGGGTGAAAATTGAATAAGATAACTTGGCAGGAAAACAGTTCTGAAACAAGAACATAATTATTTTGTAGACATAGTAGAGAACCCTATAAGTAATGAACAATAGCCAACCCGCAGTGTGTCTTGTTTAGAAGATGTGATAGGACCTCTCCAACATTTCTCAGCAGGGTCATATCTACACTGGCTCAGTTGTCCTCTTGTCTACAAAATAAACAATGTGTTTTAATTCTTACATGTATCATTACTGACAAATGCTTATGTCTCTTTTAGGTATGTATAATGTGGGACCACCATTGCAGATGAGAGTTTGCTATTAAACAATCATGTGAACCATACACAAAATGTTTTCTTCAAAGTTTCATTGCGAAAAGCTATACCACTCTGCCCATTCGCCAATCAAATTTGCAAATATCTAGCAAAATATTTGTCATAGAGCTACATGTAAGAGGATGATTTTGTGTGGATCAGAATATGAAGTTCTAAACAATTCCTACTCAATAATTATCTGTCCCCCCAAATACACATTAACACAACATAGGAAATCTGTTTTAGCATTAATAATGTCGTTGACCATGCCAGTTGGGAAAAGATGATATATATTGTAAATATTTCATTTACACAGATGTTTACACACAGTAGAGACAAGTTTGTTCACCCCCCAGACAATTCATATACAAACCGCTGTTGAACATTCACTATTGAACTGTTGTCTGGCATTCTGTACACATGTAATCGCAGCAAAGAACTGCATAAAATATTTGGGCAAGACATAGGCTATCGGGCAGCTGTGAAAAAAATATACCGTCCAAGCAAATCTACAGCTCGGGAAGAGGGAGACTTCTCAGAGTAATATCAAGGGTGGGATGTTTCAAAACTGCCTCAGAGTTGTCAAGTGGCTGGAGCTCATTCTGAGATAGTACACAGTGTTGTCATGCAACGGCTGCACTACACAGCTGGCATATTCACCAAGACATTCACAAAAAAACTATTGATTTTCATCTGGGACAGACAGCTTCATATCACAGTGATGTAGGGAGAAAGACTGGAAAGAGCATGAATCCAAAAGCAAATAAATTTTGTCTCTGAGCAACGTTACAGTCAGGCATTTGCATGAGCATCCAGGGTTTTGGAAAATCACAGTTTCCAGATGCAAGTCCTATTAAAAGCACAGTCCCCTGGTGCTGAGTAGAAAAAGGCGTAGCAGAATCCACACATGAAGAACTGATGTCAGAGGTGTTCTGAACCTGGGGTAGAGCTTTTCATTCACAAATCAGAACATTGTAGGCCTATGGCTCATTTTCCAGAAAAGCAAGCACAGGATAATGTTCCTACTTGATGCTGGTTCAATGTCTGAACTAACACATATGATTAAAATAAAAAATAAACAAGTATCTGTTACTAAAGATGACAATAGCCAACAATTATAGTCAAATACTTTCACCAAATGTGTTTTTGCGAAATATAGCGAAAACAAATCTTCCATAGCATTGGATCAGCACCCTAATATGACACCATTTTTAAAGGGCATTTAATACTCTGGTTCACACAAATGCACAGACGAAGGTTAATTCATAGTCAACAGCCTTTTTTAAAATAGGCAGGGAACACAAAATGGTACATACCACATGCTGGCCACCTTGTATTGGTATATTGATGGAAGACTGGTCTGAGGACTGCATCAAAGGTTTATCTGCCAATGATCTGCACTCTAATTGTTCTCTATTTGATGTCATTCTCTAGAATAAATACAGATCTGCAAGCCATAAATATTGAATTATTATATATATTTTAGTATTATGCTGAAGATGTTGAATCACAAACTCAAAAGTCAAATATAAGCAGCATTCATGACTAAAAAGTGAATTTTGACATATTGTACAATATATTATATATTTTAACTAATAATAAATAATGAAATATTACCAATATGTTGCTAATAGAGTCTACAATGTACAAAAACCCTACAACATAGACCTACATGTACTGTATATTGCAATATACTTTTATTTCGCATTGAATTTAATTTCCGTGCATTTCGCACTAGGACCATAGGTTTTGTTTGCCTGCCCTACACTTCTTCATGGGGCACACCGAGGGTAAGAATGAGGATGAAAATCCATAAAAAAATGCTTCTACCATGAAGATGAAGAGGCAAATCTTCTGATTGTTATGTGGTAAATTTTGCTACAGTTACATTATTGTGGGGTTCATTTAGTTAGCAATAGCTGAACAATGGCCATGCCATGCATTAGCAAGCGATCAACTCATTATATTTTGATACGGGTATTATGTGAGTATACTCATACAGTTTAAAACATATCAATACATATATATGCACAATCAATTCCTAATAACTAATTTAACACTTACCCTTATAGTTTCGTGTCGATGCTAAGTTTAATAGCCAAATTATGAACCATTTTCCACAAATTTTACAGAAGATAACTGTCAGAATCTTCCATCTTGTAACGAAATCTCAGGCTTGTCTGTACACTACCGTGATTTGACCTAATGACTGTAGAGTATCGATTTATTGAGAGTAATATCATAAATATGGGGAAAAATAAACCAATGATTATACAATTTTTTTAAAGAATTTATTATATTAACCCCTACACTTCAATAGTCGCCCAAAATATACCAAGCGCAAAAAAAAAAAGAAAAAAAAATTGAATTTTTTTTCCACTTTGGTCTTGTGGTGTCTTTCCATTTGCGCTTTAAAGATAGCTAACTGACTGATTTTGTAATATAATGGCTTTTGTTATCAGTTGTTTATCAGATGTTTTTTTTGAAGAAAAAACATGCCAGATATTACTTAGTGGGAAACCATACATGTTGCAAATTTTACGTGCAGTGTAAGGGTTAAGTCCATCACTAATTTCGATACTGTTACCAATTAATTTAAGTAGCAAAGTAATTTTTAATAATGATAATGTTGAATATTATATGGGTGTTTTTATCATATATATGTAATTTGAACTCTTTACTGTTAATTTTATGATACATATGCACCCACAGATACATTCAATGGAGAAATCGAGATAATCTTGTTTGGCTGTCGCACTTCACTGATTCCACCATTGTCGTACAAATGGCTGGTCTTTGGAATCAATCATCCGTATTATTCATGGCTCATCACTCTATTCATTCCAGTTTATTTCGTTTGACTCGTCCAATGGAATTTTGAATCAAAATTACATAATTTTTTCCGCTAGTGTATACATATGTTTGGCCGGTTATGTTTACCACCAGTATCAGCTCAGTCTTTGGGTAAACATTTCGGACTAGGCCCCTATATGTCATTTGTTAGCGGTCGTGCTTGGGGGCTGCATGAGAAGGTTAATTTTTTTAATAGGTTAGTTTAGCTATAAAAATAGTGATTCACGTGTCATTTTTAATTTATGAAATGATGTACAATTGTAGCTTTAATTGTACCTACATCTCATACCATCTCCTTGTTTTTTCTAAAAGGTTTTATGAAATGTACAAACAACATTTTCCTGTAATATGTTTTTTTATGTAATAATAATATGTACATTACAAGGTGGTCTCCATGTCAGCGATTGTTTCAATCTTAATGGAGATCTCCTGCCTTTTCACCGTCTCATTATTAACTCATCATGTTTGTAATGTTTATGGCGAATAAAACATTCTGTCTATCTGTCTGTCTGACTGTCTGATCCTGACACATGCTTAACAGCTTAACATGCGGTTAGGAAATTAAATTTTCATCAAAAAATTATAACTGTACAACAGTGGATTCCAGGATCCCAAGAACAAGCATCACACCAGCTGCTGCATTGCTCAGGACATTTTCAATGCAACTACAAACCGACACATCAAATAGATATGTATGTCACTGTCAGCCATGTTGCAATCCCTTAAGACAAATTGACACAGCCAGAGCGCAATTTATTCAGCTCGTGAAAAGTTGTGCTCTTGTATGAAAAAGAGTGAAGACGTGGTCTTTTCGCAAACAGTCACAGATGTTAAGAGCGTGGAAATACTTCTGGATTGTACTTCATCGCCTGCTATTTTGGATTCATTGAATCGGCGTTCGTTAAATTCGGCGTCATATATCGCTTCAGGGTACAATTGTTAAAGCTTTTCTTGGTCGCTTCAGGGTACAATTGTTAAAGCTTTTCTTGGTCTGAGTAGGTACTCTGATCACTACAAGTTGCTGACGGCTCTTGGTATCTTACCTATTGAAGAAAGTATTAAATCTATGTCTGTAAGCCTGATGAAAAGGATATTTTTAGTGAATTCTTCGGTACAGAGTCTGTGCTCATTTTTTGTGTCTAAATATTTATTAACCGGGAAAGTACAGTGAAAACACGCTTTTTGACAGACTACTTGACATGGGTCTATCACCCCTTCTCTCTGCACTTTCAACATTTAAATATACTCAAAAGTATTCTGCTAGAGACGCGGTGGTAGACTCATTGCAAGGCGTGTTGTATAGTGCTGACTTTCTGAATAGAAACTCTACCACACATATTTTAACTAAATTATTGACCCGCTTTTAATACATATACCTGTACTGTGATATTTCTTATATGTGATACGTTTGTATAATATACAATATAATATGTTTTCCTCACTTGTGGGGGTTTTAATGAATAAATAATAATAATACTATCAGCATTGATACGCCATGTAAACCCATGTGGAAAATAGAACTAGATATACATTATTTAACAAACCAAAATAAAGTTGGATGGCAAATTTTTAGTGCCAATGTAACACGACTAATAGTGACCAGTCATTTGTGAAAGATAATATTCAGGTGATATTCATGCACCCGCATGGTCCTGCAAGGTGTTTTGGTGGCCTGCACGAGATGGGTGCCACTAATGAATATATTGTGTGTTGTCAGTGATCCAAGCACTTCAAATGAAAGGCAGTATTTAACTACCTGGATAAGCTAGACAAAGAACACATCCAAAGCTGGTGTATATGTACTAATCATCCCTTGAATAAAACACTCCCGACTGCTAAAATGGGCTTATTTACACTTCAATTTAAACCATGAAGGAATTGCAAACAGATTTCCATATTTTGAGACCATCATCTACATACCATTGGCTTTATTTGACTTGAATTTCAAAACTTTTATTAAATGCCCACATTGGTTTTTGGTAAATTCAAAAAGTGTTTGTTTTCTTTTTTTGCACTTTCACCTGCCCATCAATTCACAAGTAATTGGTATAATGACGAGGTTATTGTACTTTTTTGGGGTTATTGTGACAGACAGAAAGTAGAACAAGTCCTCAGACTATTGCAAGTGTAATTTTATGGGGTCCAAACCTAGGCGCTCATGATGACAGCTTGCATTTTTTCTGATATTTGAACACTCACAGATGCTTTACTGTGATACTTGTCATTGAAGTTTTCTCTGGGATCAGGTGTCTGTAAGATTGTTAATAGCCACAAAAAATTTCAGAACTATTAATACTTCTCCAGTAAATAGTACACTCAAAATGGATCAAAATAGGAAGGACGCAATTTTGGAGCCAAAAGCGACTAACCCCACCCTCACTAAAAAGGCCATATCTTAAAAATTATTTGTTTGAGAATGCTAAAATTTTGGATTTGTTCATCTAAAATATTGAGACACAATTGGTGAAAAATTATTAAAATCTGAGATCGGGCCAAGTGCGTGGACCTCATACTTGCCAACCTTTTGATAATAAAAATCGGTAGGTTTTCACCTGGGCGGCAAGATGCGGCCCCCAGGTACGCAGAAGGCGTGCCTGGCCTGCTAGTGGGGTCCGGGGGCATGCCCCCCCCATATTTTTTTTTAAATACATGTGCCATTTCCTGGATTCTATGTGCCATTTTCTGCCACAGTTTCGCCATTTATTTTAACAGGTGGTTGATGGCAGTATCAGATAGTAGCTAGGTTAGATCTCGGGGTAGATTTACACTTACAGATGTTTCTATTTTTATGAGCTGATAATTTAAAATGCGGTAGAATAGGCTTATAAAATCGGTAGGGGGTGGATAGGCCATGAAATCGGTAGCCTACCGCCTGAATAGGTAGGGTTGGCAGGTATGGGACCTCATTGGAAATTGGGTGATTTGATATGGAATGACCCAGTGTTCACCTGACTCCTGAGGCTGAGCGACATTTATAGTCTGTCCGACGGTGGAGGATGGTCCAAAATGAAAGTTAGCTTTTCAGTATCCAGTCAGTCAATTCTCAAGCGATTGTCATGAAATTTTGTAACCATTATGATTATCATCTAGTCATTTGGCAACAACCCTGAAAATTTCGCGAAATTCCATTAAGCATTTCAAAAGTTAGACCATTTGGCATGTAACACAAATCTGAGAATAAACCGGAATGGAAGTTAATGGGTTTATACATGTTATTAGAGGAGCATCATAAATATACATTTACTACATGTCAAATGGTCTAACTTTTGAACTATACAATATTTGTTTAGGAAATTATCCTCCACCGTCGGACAGACTATATGTGTGGAGGATCATCCCCACATAGAAGCGTTCAGCCCGGGGCTCAGCCTCAACACTCTCCCTCTGATGTCAGATTACAGTTTCACATATTATCGCCCATGGGCATATTAAATACTTTCTATTATCGGCCAGCCCCGGTGGCACAAAATAAACTCTTTACAGGCCAGAAAGGTGTGCGGTGATCTCGGACCGTCCGAAGTGATCTCGCCCGGTGATCTCAGCCCGTCCGAGGTGATCTCGCCCGGTGATCTCGGCCCGTCCGAGGTGATCTCGCCCGGTGATCTTGGCCCGTGTCCTGTCCCCGATGTGAGCATGCCACAACTTCACAAGCCCCACAAGCACCGCTGCATGTGCGTAGCCGGGTGTGGGCCCATCAACTGTGGGCAAAGATAATTCACATGGAAGATTGCTCCCCTAAAATTCCCTGTGTTGGCCTTATGTGGCGGTGCACAATAGGCCTAGCACTCAAGAGGTTAATACTTAATAATTATTTTGAGTTGTATTGCATAACACATAACGGCACCCTTTTAAAACAACAGTATCTCATTTCGTATTTGAGCATAAATTCAATTCAAATATTATAACACGAATCGTGTGATAGAATAATATAAAACGAATATGGCGTGCGCGATTCGATCTCAGCAATGTGTATACTTCAATAAATGAACTTAATGTAGCGTGTTTAACAAAATAATATGTTTATTCAAATCGTGTTTGTAAAATCGTGTGTAATGAAGTATTATAACACGAATATAATGTTTTTTATATCGTGTTATAAAATATTATAGCACGAATATGATGTGCATGATTGATCTCAGTAATTGTGGCTATTAAATAAAATTAACTTAATTCCGCAGGTTCAACTGAAAAAAATGTTATGGTTGTTTTTAAATCACGTAATAAAATAGGTGGCCAGAGGTGATGACACGCCGATCGTTTGATGAATGCCCCTTCTTCACAACTCACATTGTGCAATGTTATGCTTGTTCATGATTATAGCATGGAGAAACATTTCAACTTGTTGTGAGGATATAACACATTTCAGAGTTACAATTGTATTGCTGTTAGCGCTTTAACTATCGATCAGCGTTCTCGTTTGTATTGTATTGCAAGGTGTTATGATCGCGATAATTTTGTGAAGCACATCATGTTTCTTAACGTGTAGTACACTGTTAAATACTACATGGCGGCAAGATTATTAGAGCCCTTTCATTAAAGCTGGTTAATCCTTGAATAATTTATCGCCGTTTTATTCCTTTCCTAATTATTTAAAATAAACATAATCTTATATGAACTTAATCTCTTATCGACCATTGACAGGCAGTTACGCCATCTTCGGCGCCGCCAGTGAAATGAAAGCAGTGGCTAGATGATGTTTAAATTGTGGCCCAGCATTACAGACGCCGGGCCGTCATTGTAACAATATTGTCCGTTCGCTTGGCCACGTTAACCTTTTTACACCGATCAAACTCTAGTAGGCCTAAACATCTAGCCATGGATGGATTATTGGAGCGGTTTAAACCTTTACAGGCCTACAGGCTTGGTAGTTATCCTATGAATAATATAATATCAGGGATACAATACTTTATTATTAATATCTAAAAGATTTTCTCCATTTTGGAAATAACAATACCGTATTTATATTTTTAACAGTGCTTTATTGCTGCTGGAAATTACACACATTTAAAGAAAATCATAGCCTGTTTATTAACTGGATGCGCTATAAATGCGTCCTTTGCGATATAGCAATAGTAACACGTTCATTTTGGTGGGGAGATATTCAGCTGAATTAAATTTGACTATATAAAAACAGTTACCCGGAGATTACATTAAAGGGTCCTAATATTTCATATTTTATTCGCATGCATCACGTAATACTATTATGAGTATAGCTAGGCCTATAATATGTCTCATCTTTAGACCATCTTTAAATTATTTAGTCCTTACAGTATTTAACAAATTGTAAATTATAACCATTTTATCATTTTGAACAATATACAAATATAGGGCCTATATATTTCTATAGGGTAGACCGGGGTAAGATGACGCACTGGGGAAGATGACTCCCAGCTATAACCCCACCTGGTGAGGTCATCATAACTACTTAATACGATTTTTCGACACAGCATATTATGACACAATTTGTTTGGAATAAAATGAAAACATTTTAATTCCAACTTTGAAAGGTGTGTGAGAGGGTGATGTTGCGGAAACAAATTTATTATATTTTTCAAGTGATAATTCTTGACTTATTGCTAAAGCTGTGACCAATTCACAACATACACCATACAGAATACAGTGATATAAATTGGGAGTATTGGTCCATGGTATAACAGCACACTGCTCAGAAAGCAGAGCACATCTCAAAGGGTCAGTCCTTGCCCTTACTCTGGTGGCGGGTCGCCTCTGCCCTGGTTCCTTGTCTCCTGGACTTCTTGCCAATGCTTGTACAATCACCTACCTCACCAGGTGAAAAGAGAGAGGCACTATAAGGTTTATACCAGAACTAGTGCATAATCTCGCGTCAGCCCTCGCGCTGCGCGCTCCTCTAATGGTATAACAGCAATGATACGCTCTCGAAGTCTATGAGACTTTCTAGGATGTAATTTATATCTACAATCTTGATTAATAATGCGTCATCTTACCCCAAACAAGATGGGGAAGATGACTCACACTTGAATATAATATTTTTTAAATCTATGTTGCAGAATAACTGATACAAAGGTATGTAAATTGTGTAATTAGTAGCATGAGTAAATTACTTAGGGAAAACGAAAGGTATAACATCTATTTAATAGACATTTTATTTTTACATTTTTTTGTGATACCGGATAATTTTGAACACTATTGCTAGGGGGGAGGGTAGACGGATTTGCCCTTTGGATCTGGTGCCAATAAATTAATTAGAATTATTACACCGTCCCATTTGCAAAAAATTGGGCATGATTGCACATCAACATTATAACTCGTAATGTTGAGTTGACCCCTCCCCCCCCCCCCCCAGCAGACACAAGACGTTGAATCAATGTTGGTTCAACGTAGTAGACGATGGACCAACGTTAAACAATAAGAGGACAAAAACGCAAATATTATGGCAATATAAATTAAAAACGATATTTTCAATACAAGAAACTTGCTGGAACATTCAAATTGCATTGCAAATGCGTTTAATATAAAATTGGTTAATTCAGGGTCTAATTTATAGCAGTTGATCATCTTACCCCTGACATAACTTCATCTTACCCCAAATTGGCGGGGTAAGATGGCGCAGTATATTGATAATATAACATTGCTATAACTTGTTCCAAAAAGTGTATACCCAAAAAATAATTTTGCTAAAAGATGTAGGACAGATACAAGTTTTCCTAAGAAATATAAGTTCTGCTAGAGAGCGTGCACATATTTAAGAATGTAAGAGTATCTGCTTACATGCGCCGTTTTCCCCCGGTCTACTCTAATAGTACTTTAGTCAAATGCATCACTTTTAGCGCATGTTCTAGAATAGAAATTATATAAAATATATTAAGTTCACTTAAGGCGTTACGTCATAGCGATTAGTAAACGGGATGCCACCTCTCGCGAAATAACGTTTCTAGGGCGAAAGTGGGCGTGAGCTGTAATCATCAGTAGGCCTATTACGGTTGACCAATCAGTGTATCACAACTGCTGTCAATCAACCTGTGACGGTGACCTGTGCCTGACCAGCAGTAACTATTCCCGGCTTAAAAATAACCACCGCCGATACAGCATGCTTCCGCACGGCCCGTGAGGCTATTAACCTTTACATCCCAAAGTCTTCCAAATGTAGGCCTACCTATAATGTCCAAAATAATCCTCATTCACTATTATGCCCTCTCACCCAGCCGTCTCGTAACCAGAAAGTAGCCAATTCATCGTAAAACAGGTAATACAATAACAATACATATAAATAATTTATTTTCTGGAAAAAATGTTCAGCGTATTTTGCGCTAAATATACAAGAATGAATATTCCATGAATTGGTGAATTTGCTTCTTTATAACACAATGTATTATACAAATCGTGTAAAAATAGTGTACAATTTCACGATCAATCGACTATTGAATTTGCTTCTTTATATCGTAGATAAAACAACTGTGAGATATACCTACATTTGGGGTTGTAGACTAGCGTATATAAATCAGCCGTGTCGTGATATTAAATTTTCCATTTAAATAATTACTTTTATAGGCCTAATAATTATAGATCTACATAGGCCTGTCTTCCATAAAATTGTACTGCCTATTATTACTGTACGGTCCGCAGATATGGGGAACAGATTGGAGCAATGTCATTGAAAATTTAGGCCTACATATTTCTATTATATTATATAGATCTATGTCTGAATAGGCCCTACAACGGGCTAATATCACCGCGGTAATAACGTCTTTAAGCGTCCAAGATAACCGGGCGAGATCACCAGGCAGTATTTAACTACCTGGATAAGCTAGACAAAGAACACATCCAAAGCTGGTGTAAATGTACTAATCATCCCTTGAATAAAACACTCGCGACTGCTAAAATTGGCTTATTTACACTTCAATTTAAACCATGAAGGAATTGCAAACAGATTTCCATATTTTGAGACCATCATCTACATACCATTGGCTTTATATGACTTGAATTTCAAAACTTTTATTAAATGCCCACATGGGTTTTTGGTAAATTCAAAAAGTGTTTGTTTTCTTTTTTTGCACTTTCACCTGCCCATCAATTCACAAGTAATTGGTATAATGACGAGGTTATTGTACTTTTTTGGGGTTATTGTGACAGACAGAAAGTACAACAAATTTTGGAGTCCACAGACTATTACAAGTGTAATTTTATGGGGTCAAAACCATGATGACAGCTTGCATTTTTTCTGATATTTGAACACTCACAGATGCTTTACTGTGATACTTGTCATTGAAGTTTTCTCTGGGATCAGGTGTCTGTAAGATTGTTAATAGGCACAAAAAATTTCAGAACTATTAATACTTCTCCAGTATTTAAAATAGTACACTCAAAATGGACCAAAATAGGAAGGACGCAATTTTGGAGCCGAAAGCGACTAACCCCACCCTCACTAAAAAGGCCATATCTTAAAAACTATTTGTTTGAGAATGCTAAAATTTTGGATTTGTTCATCTAAAATATTGAGACACAATTGGTAAAAAATTATTAAAATCTGAGATCGGGCCAAGTGCGTGGACCTCATACTTGCCAAACTTTTGATAATAAAAATCGGTAGGTTTTCACCTGGGCGGCAAAATGCGGCCCCCGGGTACGCAGAAGGCGTGCCTGGCCTGCTAGTGGGGTCCGAGGGCATGCCCCCCCATATTTTTTTAAATACATGTGCCATTTTCTGGATTCTATGTGCCATTTTCTGCCACAGTTTTGCCATTTATTTTAACAGTTGGTTGATGGCAGTATCAGATAGTAGCTGGGTTAGATCTCGGGGTAGATTTCCACTTACAGATGTTTCTATTTTTATGAGCTGATAATTTGAAATGCGGTAGAATAGGCTTATAAAATCGGTAGGCTGTGGATAGGCCATGAAATCGGTAGCCTACCGCCTGAATCGGTAGGGTTGGCAGGTATGGGACCTCATTGGAAATTGGGTGATTTGATATGGAATGACCCAGTGTTCACCTGACTCTTGAGGTTGAACGACATTTATAGTCTGTCCGACGGTGGAGGATGGTTCAAAATGAAAGTTAGCTTTTCGGTATCCAGTCAGTCAATTCTCAAGCGATTGTCATGAAATTTTGTAACCATTATGATTATCATCTAGTCATTTGGCAACAACCCTGAAAATTTCGCAAAATTCCATTAAGCATTTCAAAAGTTAGACCATTTGGCATGTAACACAAATCTGAGAATAAACCGGAATGTAAGTTAATGGGTTTATACATGCTATTTAGCGATTAGAGAAGCGTCATAAATAGACATTTACTACATGTCAAATGGTCTAACTTTTGAACTATACAATATTTGTTTAGGAAATTATCCTCCACCGTCGGACAGACTATATGTGTGGAGGATCATCCCCACATAGAAGCGTTCAGCCCGGGGCTCAGCCTCAACACTCTCCCTCTGATGTCAGATTACAGTTTCTGTATCTGTATATGTTACACAGCAAAAACCCCATTTGGGTATCACCTGATCACGCTGTGGTAGAGAGGTGTGCAGGCTAGACCTAGAGCCTGGCTGATCCGGAATTTAAATTTATCTTGAAAGAGTCTAATTTAGTTTCCTCCCTGATGTTGCTTGGGAGTGAATTCCAGTCTCTGATAGTTCGTGGAAAAAATGGCAGTTTCACATATTATCGCCCATGGGCATAATAAATACTTTCTATTATCGCTCAGCCCCGGTGGCACAAAATAAACCCTTTACAGGCCAGAAATACCGGCACTTTCAGAAATAGTATATAACCACTGAATCAGAATGTTTTTATTTCACTTTTTTACTCTTGAGATCTAAATGAACCTTTAGGCCTTCGTCACATGCAGTGCAAGTATGCATACCCTACCAGTCCATGTTGTTTGTTTACAAAATACAACCAAACAGGAAGTGGCCAACATAATCATGATAATAGTTTTTCCCGCCTAGACAACACTAAAGGAGTTTCATGATCAATGTCATAATGAGAATAAGCCATTCTGCACAAACATGGTTTATTTCTACCTGAAAACATAAGAATCATATCATATATAAGCCTATTCACAAGATCCATATATATTCTTTTACAGATGATCCAAGTAATATTTCATCGGAAGAAAATGTATAAGCTCCATAACTTTTTTTGTTGCTGTGATATATTTGGGAGATAACTCATGCTGTCACCAGCGCCCCACCACGAGACCGACAGGGATAGATTGCTCTGGTCACAGAATGAGATAACTATATGATATCATAAATAAATCTGGTCTTAATCAGAGAGCAGCAGCAATTTAATTATAGACTTACCTGTAATCCATGGTTAAGAACCTTTGGCAAGTTGCTTTAGTAAAAACCAACTCTCTCTGCTGTAGAGTATCGCCATCCTGGATTTCTACAGGGTATTCGACATGGTTTCTCGTCGCAGACTGATATCCAAAGTAGATCATTATGGTATATGAGGAAACATCCATAAATTGCTTTCATCTTTCCTTCACAATAGAAACCAAAAGGTCGTGATTGATGGCTATATAGTTTGGATGTAATTTCTGTAGACTCAGGGGTGCCTCAGAGATCAGTCTTGGGTGCAATTTCTTGGTCTTCCTCAATGACCTACCTGATCTTGTTAACCCTCGCTCTGGTATGAGATATTCTAATATACATTGTGTCACTGGCAAGGGATTTTGTTTTAAAAATAGAAAAAAAACATATTTTGAACAATGGCCAGCACTTCTATAACACCTGATGAAGCCTAACCCCAGTACACATAGTGACATGGTCTGGTGTCGGGCTTCACATGAGTGCTACCCAAAGGTCATGGCAAGGTCATCTCAAGGTCACAGCAAGGTCAAATCAGCTGAAAATAGATGAAAATAACTTATTTTTGTTGTTTTTCCTCCAATTGTGTCCACTTAAGATGTCTATGATGGTACAAACCCACCTAGAACCCAACACAGAGTTACGCCAAACACATTTCAAGACATTACAGGGGTTTTATAGGGGTTGGAAGGGTATTAACCCCATCAAATCACCCTTATGTCAGCCCTGTCTGATGTGATAGAAATTGACAAAAAAACAGGCAGATTGTTCTTTTTCAACCAATCGTCAAATATGTTCCTACCATTAGAGTAGATGGAGCCCAACCCAAGCAAATCTACACATGACAACATGCTTTGGAATTGGGTGTCATAGGGGTGTTTGTAAGGTCATGACAAGGTCATCTAGAGGTCAAAGCAAGGTCAAAGCAGCTCAAAGTCGTTGAAAAATAGCTGTTTTTTGTTTTTCTCCCAGTTATATTCACTTGGGATGTCTAAGATGGTTGAAAACCACCTATAGACACCAACACAGAGGTACATCAAACACATCCCAGAATACTACATGGGTTGAAGGGGTAATACCCCACCCCATCAGATAACCCATATGGTACCTTGTCTACCCATAGCGAAAATAAAACAAATAAGGCAGATTATCAAATTTTGACCAATCGTCAGCCCTTCCAGTAGGCCTACCCCTATTGAATCCCAACACAAGTCCACAAAGTCATTGTGATATGATAGGCTTTCAGAGCGATTAGGCCCAACCCAAGTACACATGGTGAAATGATTTGGGGGTCAGGCTTCAGAGAGGTGCCACCCAAGGTCATGAAAAGGTCATCTCAAGGTCACAGCAAGGTCAAATTAGATCATATTCGGTGAAATAGCTTTTTTTGTTGTTTTCCCTCCAATTCTATTCATTTCAGATGTCTATGGTGGTTAAACCCACTTAGAGCCCAACATTGAACTACTCAACACAGATTACAGGGGTTGTTTTATAGGGGCTGGAGGGGTATTACCCCTATCAAATCACCCTTACGTCAGCTCTGTCTGGTAGCATACAAATCTACAAAATAACAGGCAGAATGTCGTGCTGCGACTTTTCGCCAGATATTCCATGGAGATTCTGAAGCACAACCCAAGCAGGGCTACATATGGCGACATGCTTTGGGGTTGGGCTTCATATGGGTGTTTTTCTGAGGTCATGACAAGGTCGTCTGAAGGTCACATCAAGGTCAAAACAGCTCAAAATGGTTAAAAATAACTTTCTTCTCTCAATTACATTCACTTGGCATGTGTAAGATGGTTGAAAACCACATAAATCTCAACACAGCTACACAACACAGGTAGGCCTACACACACAAATACACAACACATGTAAAGTTCAGATATACATCAAACATATCATAGAAAATTACGGGGGTGGAAGGGATAATACCCCATCAAATCACCCTTATGGTACCCCTGTCTGACGAAATGAAACAAACAGGCAGATAATCAGTTTTTGACCAATCGTCAGCACTTACATTACACCTAATAATTAATGCCCAACCCAAGAACACAAAGTCATTGTTACATGATTCTGGGTTGGGCTTCCTAGGGGTGTTATCCAAGGCATAGATATTCTCTATATCTCTGATCCCAAGGTCACGGCAAGGTTATCTCAAGGTCAAAAAAATCAAGATGGTCGTCCAAAAATGCTAAATGGCCAGCAGACAACAGAGACGGCCATAATTTTGGAATATTTTGCTTCCCAAAGCTACCTAATATCTGCTTTTCTGCATATATTTCACAAGTTTATATGAAACCAGACAATATAAATTGTTCTTTGGTGAATTATTTTACAGTACGTTATATCTCAAGTAAATATAAAAAAGTATCTTAAGTTATTGAAAAATTAGAAGTTGAAATGGCTGCTGGTGCCAAATAATCCAATTTCCTGGAACATCTTATGCAAGATTACCAATTGATGTGAACATTCACACAAAATATAAACATAAATATATAGCCTATGCCATAAATCTATGCCAAAAACTAATAAATTATGTCCCACAAATGTGAATTATCAATTACTATTGCTTTCAAGAAACCAATGTTCAAGATGTTCACTCAAAAATGCAAAGTGACGGCCACACAACAAAAATGGCCACCACGAGTAGGCTACGAATTCACAAAGCGGGCAATATCCAGGCCAACATATACCAAGAACAAAAAAACTAAACTAACATTTAACAATACAGATTTCAATACAACAATACAAATTGATTGTACACATTTCATTAAGGCCTACAATCTATTTGGAGAAAAGCTTTAGGGAATTTGAACGATTTAGTTATTATTATCCCATGGTATCCCATTGGCTACTGGGATTGGTCACGGTCGAAGCTTTTATACGACAATAAATAAATTTGTTTATCACTCTGAGATATACCTTACATCGACGGCGAGTCACATCGCACCATTCTGTAAGAGTGGGGATGCGAGAAAGATAAAACGTCATGTGATCAGCTTTGATTCGACTTTCATCAGTCCTCAGGCTGGGTCTTTATCGTTTGTTTACGTTGGAAGTTTGGAACTTCAGATAATGTTTCCCAGACAGTAAGGGGCGACCGTCCCCGATCGCTCTCGGGGAATTTTTTTATTAACTATGGCAGGTACGTGATGTTGAATTAAATCATGGACAGGCCATGTGGAATTTTAAAAAAATGCAGTTATAAAGGTGAGAAATATCCAAATCGCGCTTTACTGGAGGCATACAAATTGCATTTTGGTGATATCAGTGGAATACAATAAGCTCGATAATCGGATGGGGAATGGCAATGCCAAGCATTCGATAGGCTTATTTAGTTTGGCTTTCTGTGATCGACGAAACGAAACGACAAAACTGCAATCGATGAAACGAAAGCAGATGTAGGTCTTTTGTAGCCTAGCAATGTCTATGGAGTCATAATATTAAAGCCACTCAGAACGTGTGACACCTCGATACCAACTAGTCCATTATTGCAAGCCATAATGGGTAGAGCTACTAGCTACGCCTCTATGGCAGACAGTGATAAAATAAACCTTCGATCAGACTTAATTTATGTAGCCTGTGCAACAGTTCTTTCATGGCTCTGTCACTGACAGCCGGCAATAGAGAAGGAATTTTTGTCTAGACTTTATATAGCTAGAAGGATCTCGCCTTCCACTATATGTTTCGGATTAGAACGCAGCATGTATCTGAAACGTAGGATATCACATCATAATATCACAAATGGGTAGTAGGGTCGAAATATTTTGGTTCAAAAATGCTCTAACGTGATAAATAACTGATAGAATGTTTCAAAATCAGCTGAGTGGATGCATAAATGGTCGCTAAGTTAGGTAAACACAATTAAAATGTATATTGAGGGTGTTAATAGGGGCATCCTTGATAGGGGTTAAATCGATCGCGTGTCGCCGGCGGAAACCGTAACACGTTGTGGAGGGTGGCGTCTGCTAACTAACTTTATGGTTGGTGCTGTAGCCTATTTAGTTGAGAATCATGATACAATGACCAAAAAGCCGTGTTTTATGGTAGGCCTAAGGGGTATAACCCTTAACTCAGCAATTAAACTTAAACATGCATGTCATGTGCGGGAGGCGGGTTTAGTAAACAACTGTTCAGATATGTCCATAACATTTCCCGATGTTTTAACAAGTACGGGTAGTAACTAAAAATGTGACCCATCTGCACGAAATGAGTCGTTGAGAAAATGATCGATATGCAAGATATGGGCTAAAAATAGATAACTCTAAAGCATGGAATGATAATTTTAAATTATTATGTATTTTAAAAACGCTCAAGGGTGACCAAAGTCCACCCGGCAAATTCGGAAAGTAGACATCCTGGGCAGTAAAAATTAATCATAAAAAAACTACATACAAATTTTTCAGGTTTGGCCGAAAAATCGTGTTTGGCTAAAAAACTTTTTTAAATATAAATAACTTACAATCAAAATTGTTGCCATGACTTTAAAGGCAAGTTTCTCTATTTTTAATTTTTGAAATTGTGTGCCATTCACGTCACTAAAATAATAATTTGTATAACTCAGCTCCGAATCAAAATAAGATGTTCTCAGTGTCATGTTAAAGATCCAGCTCTGTGCTATCCAATGTTACCATAAACTCCATATTCTATTTTTCCGACATGAGAATCATTATGTACAGGCGATGAGACACAAATAGGTGGGTCGTCATGATTTGCTGAGTAATCAAACCTTGTGGGAGCACAATGAATTGACACGCAATGCGCAACATGGTCAACGTCCAAAGCAGTATTGTCCGCCGCAATGAAAATATTATGGTTCAGTGAAGCATAACGACCCAGTGGGTGTGTTGTGGCGTTTCATTTGGTGCTATAGATAGTCTATAGATGTTTAGTCAGCAAATCATAACGACCCACTTTAAATAGCGCCAGTATAATATTTCTCAATAATATTGAGAATCAATGGCGCTTCGTCCTAAAATCACTGTGCAGCTAGCCTATAAGTAGGTCCGTTGTAAAAAAAGAGTTCATCATGTGACGATCTGAATGAGCATGTTCAGATTAAGCTAGGTGGGTCGTTACGAATCACTGCAGCGACTGGGCACAGATTTCCGGGCCACCCGCATGCGCAGCATGGCCAACGTTCTAAGGAGTGGGGTCCGTCAGAGATAACTAATATGAATCAGTGAAGCGAAACGACTGACGTGCTGTGATAACGTAAAAAAGTGTTTTCACTTTTTTTCAAAAAATGGTGATTGATTTGGCTTCTCGTACGACGTACATCTAAAGGTAGGGGAGACCGGGGCTAGTTGTTACAGGGGTAAGTTGTTACAACGGCCCTTGGCCCAAGCATTGTTCATCGATTTAATCACCAGATGTCAGCATAGTGTATACCATGACCTAGTATCTGTTCACGGAAATCCATCCCATAATTCCCAGACAATACTGATGGTGGACATTTTGAATGTTTTTGATGGTCTGTACTATTTATTTTTATTTTTATGAAGAAATCTCCTGTAAGGGTGTAATCGAAATTGATGATTTATATTGCTAGTGGTTTTAGACCATTGATAACTTATCTATAGGTATGATGTGGTGCGAAACTGCTCACTGCACATGTTTTCTGAAAAATACCCAATTACTGAAACAAGTTGTGTTGGGGCAATTTGTGAAAACATGATTGGGGCAAGTTGTGAATTTCCCCTGTGACATTGTCCGATGCTGTAACAACTTTCCCCTGTGATATTGCCCCATACTGTAACAGCTTGCCCCAACTGTTTTGATAATTTTCAGAAGTGTACTTTCAAGGTGAAACGTGTCATCAATCAGCAAGCTATGAAAATGGTTGACCTCTATTTTGACAAATTTAAATAATTTTAACTCACTTGGAGATGTGTAACGCGTTTTTGAGACACAGCTTCAAGTGGGTGAAAATTCAGATTGAATAACTTGGCACTCGAGGGTTTAAAAGGAAGTGATATTTCTCATAACCTGTTTGTTTTTTCTGTTTCAGTTTGCCAAAAATAAATGTTAATATTATTGTATTACCATATACAAATTTATTCTGTGTTTTTTGATTGTCACAAAGTTATTCAATAGAAATACACCTGAATCACAACTTACCCCTGTGGTTGTCATCTGTGCCACAACTTACCCCTGCGGTTGTCATCTGTGTCACAACTTACCCCTGCGGTCGTCACAACTTACCCTGGTCCGGGGCAACTTGTGACAAGTTGACCACCTCTACATTTGGTGCTCTCAAAGTGAAAAATTAAAACATATACATTTGGCTATGTCACTAATATGCAGCCTAAATATGTCCGTATTGATGGGTATATATATTACTTTCATGACAATAAAACTTTTTGAGAGAAGTGTTAAGCCAAAAGGCAGTATCCGCTTACTTTACAAGAAAGCAGATACTGTGTTTTTTTCACTTTGCAGAATAGCATAGGTGGTTTAATCTATATTATAATAGATTAAAGGTTTTAGGCTTTGTTGGTCGTTGAACGAAACATATCGCAATTTCCCGTCACCCACTATATACCTCCCGCAAAACTTTGACATTCAGGGATGGTTGTAATGCATATTAAAATTTCTTAGAACATGTTTTTTTTTGTACCGTACTTTGGCTTTTTTTCAATGTTCATTACAATTTTCAGCTGATGTTGGTGTCTGTTACAAGTGAATACTTTATGCTGGCTAACATGGAGTTAGTGGCTTGCAGGAATTTGGTCTATGGTACGCAGATGCAATACCTAGGATCGGGGTGGAGGAGTGATCACAATTTGATGGTATATTTTTTACAATGATTAACACAGATTTCATTATCCCTTGGATGAAAAAAAAAACTAGAAAACTCCGAGGCCCGGCTTTAGTCTGCTTGAGTGCTATAGACAAAAAAATCAGTGTATTGGTCTTTCACATGGGTCAGAATCCTAAATATCTTCGACGTCTATTACTTCCACCACCATCGCAACATTCTTTCAATACTTGCCTACGATGTGCCTGATACAGGCCTACCCACTAAAGTCCGGTTCAATGTTGGGCCATTGTTGCAGCCCATTGCTGGTTCAATGCCGGTCAATCATCTACGAAGCTGATTCAGCACTAATCTATCACCGGGTCTGTTGTATACTTTGCGCAAACACGTGTCATTCAACCAATACTGTTTCAATGTTACCCACAGTCTTTGACGCTGGCCCGTCATTAAAAGAGCATTGGGTGATTGTACCGTCTTTGCTGCATAATGCTGGTGACCTTTAAAATCCCGGCGTCAGAAACACAAGATAACACGATAAATTGGCCCAATGCTGATGTAATGCTGGGCCACTATCTGCGACGCTGGGCCAACATTATCCCAACCAAAACCCTTTAAGCTCTTAACCACAGATATAATGGTGAATAATATTTTTTCTGGACACTTGTTAAAGACAAAAGTACTTAAGCTAAGGACCTGAAACGTTATATTTGACATCTTCAGTAGGACTTGTGTACAGAAATGTCAACCGTTCCACACACACAGTAGTACCCCTCTCTCCCCCCAACTAGGACACAAACTCAAACACAAAAATAAATTTAATAGTACCGGCCTCTGACCGGTCCTAAATATATCTAAAACCTAATATGATAAACACGCTATTAAAATATCTTAAGAAACCTAACGAAAAGTGTGAATAAACGTGATAATCAAAAGAATGAACATGATTAGGTGAATAAACATGATTAAGCGAATGAACATTAGTAAGTGAATATACGTGATTAAGTAAATGAAATTAATGTAATTAATAGAAAATAATGAAATTTATAAAAATTAATAAATTATAATGTATCAGTCATTTGCCCTTAACAAGACTATAATGCATGCGTGCATATCACAGCGATGTAACTAAACTTGACTTTTTCATTATCTTATTTTAAAATTTATAACAATAATTATTACAAAAGAAATGTAAGTGATTAATTCTGTGCAAGCGAAACAGACTATATATTATTTACCATAATGGCAACGGTTTGTGTGGGCAGATGACTTGCTCCGACAAGGAGTCGTGATTATGACCTTGTGAAGAAGCGTGATCGCATAGTCACATTGAGAAGGGAGAAACAATGATATTTCTCTGAAAGACCCATGCAGGATCAACGGGGTTCGAACCCGGGACGCATCCATGACTGGCGAGGCAGTCAGGCGCTCTGCCGATGCACCGCTTCTCAATAATATGAGATTGTGTGAGGAACGCACAGCACGGGGCCCTGCGCGAAATTAACGTCGATACACTGGTCTCAACCTTAACTCTACGAGGCCGCCATTAACGTGATCGCCTAGTCACATTGAGAAGGGAGAAAATTGTTTTTTGTCTGAAAACCCCACATGGAAACAGCGGGGTTCGAGCCCGGGACGCATGCATGACTGGTGATACAGTCAGGCGTTCTAGCCATTATGCCACGTCCTCTGCTTCTGAGATTGTGGAGGAGGTAGAAATATATTAATCTTACCGCTCTAAGGTATGTGATATGTAGCCGTGTCGTCCTCTCCGAGGCCGTGGATTAATGTATTTGCTTTACCCGAAAAATTCAACATGGCGGTGACCGAGAGCGATCCCGACCCCAAGGTCAGAAAAATGTCCATAACTTTTCAATGACTGTGCGACCTCTGAGCTGAGCATGTGGGCATGGAACTGAAATGTTATTGATTCTAAAAAACTAAGTTTGACCTGATTATGCCCCGATATTTTCCGGTATGACAGTCCAAAGAAATGTCCCATGAATTTGTACGCGGTCAATCTGCGGCTGAAACCTGTTCAGCCACTGGGGCTATGTGATATGTCGACCAATCCGATGGCCATATGTGGCGTCGGTGATCAGAAAAAGATCCCCTCCACAAGTTATTTAGAATTAGCCCAATCCAATAATGAGGTCGGGCTGACCCCCGTTCTGAGAATATTTTTGCCGCTTTGTTGAATAGGGGTGGGTATCAGTCGAGCGTGACAGCGATAAGCACAGACACCTGAAATGGATGAGTGATGAATTGCATCTCACTCTAAGAAGAAATAGGACGAAACCAGCAATGCACGCCGCCGATGGCCATATTTTCAGACCCCCATGTCATTCAAACCCGTATATAAAATCAGAACCTTACCTCAGCGTTCTCAACTATATTGCACATCTCCACATATTCTTCTTCTTCATTTTACTATATTTATCACATCCTGACATATTATAGATGATGGCACACCTTCCTATTTCTTCTAAGAGTGAGATGCAATGCATCACTCATCCATTTCAGGTGCCTGTGGCAATAAGCCACTGCGTACCATCGCGCCATAGTGTCTGTGATCTTTACACCTACGACCAATTAGCCACAAAGTGTAGCCGTCAACGAATGTTGTGATTGCAATCACGAATGGGAAGTCATGTAATGGTTTCTAAATACACGATTTGAAAATTTGAAGGCAGGCCTGCGCACTGGCGTACCTTGCGTTTGCCTCCAGACATTGATAATGATACTAAATTTTAAGGTCAGAGTATTGCGACACAGTTCATGTTTGCCTTCTTCACTAAAAGGACTAGGGGTTAATTCATGCCGCCAGTTTATAGAACTTTGTAAGACTTGCTGATGGGGTAGGACCTAGCGACATTTAAAAAGGTGCAGAACACACAATCATGCTAAAGGTGGGTGATTTTAACCAACAAATATAACAAGTTCCGTACGCAACGGAAATAGGCCCCAGCCTCTAATCATCGTCTAAAAATGAAAATCATTTGAAACAAGAGCACACTCGACAATAGCTCAACGCCATTATTGAACTTGTCCGAGAACTTTGAGCAGGATAACAAATTTGAGCAGGATAACTGAAAAACTTTTGTTAAAGCGCAAACAAGGTAAAATAATTTACATGTGAAAAATCTCAATAGATCAGCCATTTTGATTTTTTTCCAGACATGCAGAATAACATGCATAACAAATTCAAGCAGGATGCATGTAAAACTTTTGAAGTTATTATGCTTACAAAGCAAGATTACTAACGTAAAACTGTGAAAAATCAAAATAAATCAGCCCTTTTGAATTTTTTTCAGCCATTATTGAACTTGTCCGAAAACCGGCTACTAGCAAGATGCATATATAATAACAAATTTGAGTAGGATACATGACAAACTTTTCAAGTTATCGTGCCCCCAGCGAAATGGTAATGCCAGCGCAGATGAACTTCAATTGCAATAGCCCACCTTTTTAATGAAAACGCAGGCTATTGCAATTGAAGTTCATCTGCGTCTGACCACAAATCTGCCATTTAAAATGTACTGTAACTTTTCAGGGCCCTCTCAGAAACCACACATTTTGTTCAATAGTAATGGTCTAGATATCTGTAGATGTAGCACGAGTGCAGTAGACAGCAGTAGATGGATTCGCTTTGATTTGGCATGCAATTGCCTTATTGGTTAAAATTTAGATGTGATAATTTTTTTTACACTAACGTTAGTGGGATATCAGTGTCATTTTAAAAAGTGTGTAGTGTGCACATTCATTTTCGACAAAACTGAAAGTGATATTAGTGAAAATTCAACATTCCATGACTTCCATAATTTTTTAAGCGTATTTTTCAATTTCCATTTTTTCTCCTATTTTCAATGACACTTTTATTCCAGGATTTACCATGGCTGTGGGAGCCCTCAGATGTGGAGGCAAGGAGCACCACATCAAGAACATTTTACAGGGTCACCACGGAGATCTGCAAATGAAATTCCATGACCATTTTTTCGGAATTATATGACTTTGTAATCGAATATTAAAATGTACATTTAAAACTCTACAGCCTCCACCACAGCTGACCGATCTATACCACTTCATAAAGCAGACCAATCATAAAGCCTGTGTCAGATGACCTCCACCCCTCGAGTATCTTAGTTTTTACATGTAAAATATTTCACAGCTAGGGGACAGTCAGTGTCATTAAGTGTCAGCCGAGAGTATGTAATCAACAGCACATTTTCCTCCAAATAAATACGAAAGGCATTTGTGAAAATTCAAAATTCCATGATTTTTGACAAATTTCCAGGTCTGGATTTCATTTTTTCAACCGTAGATTTAAAATAGACTAAATTTGAAAATTAATTTTGGAAATACAAATTGCAATTTTACAAAGCAGAAAACAACCACACCATTTTAAAATGTATAAACACATCTTTATCGACAGCAGGAAATTCCATTTTTTCCGACTTTTCAACACTTTTCTCAATTTTGGTAAATCTGATTTTTGATACTGTCTAGGAATTATTACTTGTACCCAGTATGTTGAATATTGAGTGTATCGGATAAGAGTTTTAAAAGATACTAGGGCAACAAGGTCCTGACTTGAAGAAAAAAATATAACAGATGGGAGCAATGAACTTTCAGAAAAAAGTGGCAGCCTAGGAATTATTAATAGTATCCAGGATGATGAATACAATTTTGTAGATATTAATGTGACAAAGTACAGGTTTCGTCACACTGCCCGCCGCTAAACATTGCATCCCTGCATGTTAAAATTTGCAGATGGCTGACGTCATATATCCCACCACTCTAAACTTTCGACTGATCGTAGTAAGCTTGCGATTGGCCGGCTCCCCTGCCAAAAGTTCTGTGAGCGGCTAGCGCAGATGTGTACATATCTCATGGAGGGGAGGTGAGGCATACACCTGTGTCTGGTTGGAGCAGGCTACACAGTGCTCTGTGTAAGGTTTCGTACACATGATCAAATTTATTACTTTTTAAACAGGGTTCATACTCTCCTGAAGAAACAGAATTCCAGGACTTTTCCAGGACCTAATCAGATTTTTCAAGGACTTAAATGTACACAATAACTCGTACATTTATCCCCCAAACACAACTTGAAACTACATTTTCTATATCTTTTAAAATTGATAATAAAATCGGGCAGGTAGATCGATTTCAACTTGTTCTAAAAACGGTAATTTATTTATTAGACTCAAGCAAATACCAATTTTGCAAGCTCTTTAATTTCTCACTATTTAAAATTCCAGGACTTTCAAGGCCTGGACTTTTATTTTTCAAATTGCAAGGACTGTCCAGGATTTCCTGGACCAGTGCGAACCCTGTTTAAAGCTTTGTAATGGTCAGGCAGGGGACGAACCCTGCAAGTGGCGGTTGAAACCATACTGGCGAGTCTTAACCTGTTGAACACCAGATTATTATGCTACTGAGCTCTTTCTGAAACGAGATTATTTTATGACGTCATAGTTATCTCATGCAATCAAACCCGGAAATCTCTCCGGGCCTCGTATCTGAATGGTCTCTCTAAATTACGGAGATCTCCGGGGCTCGTCACAAACCGGTTAACAATATGAAGGCTATCAGACAAATAGTTCTAAATATTTGGTGATTGTGGAGCTAATAAAGCGATAATAATGAACACATGTATATCTTGGACAATATTTGTTTTTATTTTCATGAGCAGGCTTCACAGTGAGGTTTGCTATCTACGAAAATAAGTTATGTTCATCCTGATTCCTCAGAATACATATACAATCCCTATAATATCAAACATTTGTCAAATATACAACCCAGATGAGGTGGTTGTTCATCACCATTGTCAGTGGGCATCATATATCTACACAGGGCTATGTACACCAAGTTGAATAGTATGGCTTTGTTCATCACCTAAGGATGCCACATAAATATTCTTTGTCCAACACTGCACAGTTACGAAGGCTACTACCGGTTATACCCTATCTTCTCAATATTGTACAAACCAGTAGAACAAGGGGGGAAATAATAATTTTTAATAATAAAGATAATAATAATAACAATAATATAATAATAACTACATTTCTCTGGTAACTTCAGCGTTTTCATCCAGTTCATAACAGCGCTTGTCACAGATTGATCAGAAAACAATATAGTACTGGCAGTCATTTCATCAGCCATAAATATAAATGCTTTTTGTGACAAATATTCTATGTGCATCTCTTGACAATAATATATACATACATAATGCAGGCTGTCATAGCGTAGATATTAAGAGAAAGTATGACTGTCAAACATATCCTAACAAACACGACATTGGCCCAACATTTGTACCAACATCTTCTGGTTGAAGGATTGCATGGTACAGTTGACATGCCCACCATTTTGTACATACATATTCCATTTTCTTTATGTACAGATTCATAAATAACAGGTGCTGATATCTTACAATACACCCGTCAACAGAATACACTTTATATACAAGTTCAGCTTCTACTATAAAAACAGTTATTATGTCAAAAGATTTGCATGACGCAAATGCAGAGTACCACAGAATTACCACACGACCGTTTTTGATAACAATCTACAAATCCTTCTAATGTATATTAAGAAGAATCAGGCAACTGGTATTGTAACTGCAGCCTGCTTTGGATAATTGGGCAGTATGTGTGCGATTGCCCAATGCTCATCATGGCACTACACATATAGCACCTGGAATGTGGTCTGGGAAACAGTGCCAGAATGTTATCCCTATTACAATTCTCCTAATTTGTGCTTGGCACATTAATAAAGACACAAACATGATGAAGTCAACAATCCTCCCCGCAAAAACTTATGTTCAATGCATCCCAATACAGTATATTTCTACTAATTCCTTGCTGCTTTAATTAACAGCTACTTGCAATATCTTACATTTTTGAGATCTCGCTTTCTTATATTTCACTCTACAGCCGGATAAACTACATCATATTCAAGTGTTTGCATTACAATTTTTATTGTGACCACTAGAGATCAAATATACATCCATAAAACTTATACATACTTAGTAAATGCACCAAACATGCACAAAGTTTTAATTGCAAAATTAGACCTGCTGAGCTAGAAGGACAATTTTAACACCATTTGCCATACCGGGTAAAACAAGAAAATGCATCCATAGATACATGTGAGCAAAAGAACACACTAGATAACTGAATTATGCAGATTGAGAAGATTTTTGTATTTCCAATTCTGAGTAATTGTGAAAAAGGACAAATGTTCTGTTCAAAAAATAATTAATTTGAACTACAAGCATAAATTTTAAAAATTATCAAAATACCAATAAATAATAACGGTTTCAAATTGGAAATACTAAATCAGAAATCGTTCACACAAAAAATATGATTAGAGTAAATAACATGATATGTTCAGAAAATAATATAAAATCAGAACACTCTTGTAGCGGACTGAAGTACTACAAATACATATTAAATAACAGTTCGTTTTACACAAGGTTTATATATAATTTTTTTTCATATATCAATATATAAATTAGACAATCTACTTGTTTTATATACTTCTAAGAAAACGCCTAGGCGCTACTCATATCAACCTGTTGATCTGCTATTTTGTAAATATAGGTTTTGATATTATGAGAATAATCGACTGTTTGAAAATGTAGCTTAAAATAAAGAACTGCATGCTTTTACTGAACGTGTCTAAACATGAGATCTACATCATGACAAGACTGCACTATCCCTGAGACCTACGTTGGTTCTCGTGACAATAATTAAGCTGATGTGCATAGGTTGTGATGCTAATAGCATAGAGCGAGGAGTATTGTTTCCTGAGTTTTGATAATGTTAACCAAAATATATATTGGTCTGGGAAACGGATGAGGCTGATAATACACAACTAATTTTGCATGGATATCCTTCCTTCCATTCTGATTATATTTGATGTATGCCATTCAAACATAATAAGGTAGAGAGCTAATTTCAATATGTTATCTCTATTTTCTATTCTGGAAAAATGCATCATAATATCTACTCACAGAGCAAGCTGTCACGTCACGTTTCTTTGGGTACAAGCATAATACTGATTGATAAGACGCTAATTCTGGCATGTAACTTCTACCCTGTAAACACAAGACATCAGCCCAATGTCGGATCAATGTTGGTCAACAGTTTACACATTGGCCTAAATTCATCAGACGTTGGGTTGATGTTTTGTGTTTGCTTCGATTATTACCATAACTGACAATTAACTGTATATAGACACCACAATTATCTGCAATAAACAAAATAACTACATGCTCTGATTTATAGAGAAAAACAGTTTTGGGACATATCGTCCCCTTGGATATGAAAGGGTGTATCTGCCACTTTACAAATTGACAGATACACCCTTTTATATCCAAGGGGACTACATATTCTCCCTATTTAAAGTAATATATTTCATACTGTGACATTATTCTCTCTTTTAAATTAATTTTTGATACATCATTGACATTAGATAAATCTATTTTTATATTATTATCCTTTTTGGGAGCATAATCATTAGTGTAATACTATCTTGTAATCCTCGGTAAATAAATATACTTAACCCTTTAACCGCCGGTGTCGCATATATTCGGGTTTTCAATTTTTATTAGCACATTAAGGTACCACCTTTTAAACATGTGACAAAGATAAAATGTGACATCAATCAGCAATATTTGAAAACAGTTTACCTCCATTTTGTCAAATCTGAATAATTTTCACTCACTTGAAGTGACGCGATCCACAACTTCAAGTGAGTGAGAATTCAGATTGAACAATTTGGCGGTTAATGGGTTAACCCCTGTCCTGCTGGACATGGATATATAAGTTTTCAAGAAAGTTTCAACCCAAATAAAATGCCACTGTACTTGAAAAAATATTCAGTGGTAGATGCTCAGCTAATCAAATATTTCAATGTGGGAGATGTTTATTTTTCAAAAATAGAAATATTTTTCGTCATTTGAAGCTGGGAATTGCGTTAGCAATTCCAGCTTTAAATGAATGAAAAATAATTTGAAACAATTCAGCATGACAAACCAACCACATAATTTTTAGTAATGTCCATTGATACACAGGCAGGGCTTTGCAAATTAATTTATTCAACTTATGACCAGACAAAAAATTACATTGCTGTAGTACCGTAACTGCCGGACTATACAGCTAAACTTTTAAAAATTTTGAGCTGCCCTCGCATTATCGAGAGGTGCGCGTTATTTGCAGCTGGGGCACTGTTAAATCTGTCCTACTGTTTGATGACTGAAGAAAAGCCTATTTTGGCCTGACACGAGCTATATAACGGAGCATAGTTTAGATCGGCAATTACGGTAATATGCCAATTCAACTTGATTCATTTTTGCAATTATTTGTAGGGGATATTCAGACATTTCCTATATATTATATATAATCCTAAATAAGAAAAAAAGTGACATTATTTTGATTCATGTTTTGATAAAAACGCATCCAATTTTTTTTTATATAAATAGATCATATATTTGTGCTAAGCTCAGGTGAATTGTATCCAGATATCTCATCATGAGCAGTATGAAATTAAACATGATAGAAGTGATAAAAAAGAAAATTAGCATGTAGCATCTACATTTTCATGCCCATTTAAGAAATTGAAATAACAAGTTTATCACTACCGTAATTACATAAAGGTTGGTACAGACAACCGACTAATTTGGAATCATATAAATTACCGTATTTATTCTAATAAACGCCTGGGGCGTTAATTAGAATACAGGGGGATGGGCGCTTATTAGAGTGGTTTTTAAATGGTCTCATGATGTACATGCTCGGGGGTTTTACTTCAAATCAGGCAGGTGGGAGTTTATTGTAATATGGGTCATTATTACAACAGTATTTACTTGTATCAGATTATTGTTTTGTAAGACATTATTTATATTTAGTACACCATTTCCAATGTGAATGCAAAACAGTGTTACACTTTCAGGAAAGACGGATTTGTTTCACAAAATATTAACTTTTACTGGCATATATTATAGCGGGCATGATTAAAAAAAATATTTGGCGACATTCAATAAAATTATCACATTTCATGTGTTTCAATGTGAAAAAACTTTTTCTGATTTAAAACCATAAAATTGTGACGGCAGTTTTTTCATGATTGCTGGAAACTATGTGTCATTGACTGCTAAAAAATAGTTTACATATTCAACATACCGGTATATAGAAATTGCCATTATTATTTGAATTAATTGCTCTTCGCATCATAATTATGTGTCTTATGGCAGCAATCTAAAATATTTTACTTGATCAACACACACAAAACATCTAAAACTATATCCAGAGATTAATTGGCATGAAAATGTATTGCAAAGCACAATTTTTGTCAAATTTCTTGGTCAAAATAGTGTATACAGCTAATACTGCATTGCAATAGGAATCCAAATGGGTCAAAAAATGTGATGCAATACCAGATATGCCCTAATACTTCCATTCAACCACACCTGGAAATATTGTTTTCATTTCTTTTTTATGTATGCTGTACTTAATAGTCAGATAATATGTACTGTATGTAATTATTTTTTGGAAAAATAAATCATTTTATACAGTAGAGCTTGCTATGGGCAGGCACCTGACACGAGTAGCCAAACTCATATAGCAGGCCACTGGGCCATTCACAAAAAACGACATTTCCTATGCAAATCATTCTCATATGGGCAGCCACATGTGTCAACCGGCATCTCTCAAATGCCCTTAGGGTGACTGCCAATAGCAGGTAAGGTTCTACTGTAGTGATAATCGCAAAAGAGAAATTTTATTTACTATTGAATTCAGCTAAGGTCGAGACATGGTGTAATGTAGCAGTCAGAAGAAGAGATGTCTTCATTTGACTAGACAATCAGACGACTTATTAAATATTACATTGAGAAAAATAAGCTTTTACTCATTTTATATTCATTTTTTGATAACAAATACATAGATATTCAAGCTGTACAGGTAAGCACCATTCAAATAACAATAAAACAACACATTTATATTGAAAGTACTGTCCAGTTCACTGTACACCAATAACTAAGATTTAGCACAGGTAAATAATCATTTTGATATCATCAAATATGCTATTCTAAATGAGTCATTGCCAACATGATGAAATGTAATTTTGATATAATCAGTGATAGCGTGCCGGGTACATATGATTGAGTTTATGCTCCTAGGTTTCTCAAAAGAGTAGATAGTAAAACTAATTCCATTTTTCTATTACACAAGGTGCAAAATATCTATCAAATGTCTATAGTTGTAAGGTTAAATATCTGATGTCTGAAGGAAAAAAATACAATTAAATCTGACATTTTCTCTTTTCATTTGATTAATAAATAAGCAACAGAACGAGTCAGAGCAAGATATTTCAGAGCAGCATGATTGTGGGTGCTGTTGAACTGCTGACATATCATGTCCTCTTTCACCTTAACGTGTCCACTAGTACAAAATAGTGGCAGCTTAGTTAACTGACCAGCAGTCACCACCGGCTACCTGCTACAGTCCATTTAGCACTAAGGTCCATTTATTGACCCAAGTGTAAACCTATCAACTGGAAACCAGCCAGTCCTTCATTATGGCACCTACACTGCTTTACACAGCTCACGTTCTGTGTCAGCACAGACTAACTCATGTCTAGACACAACAGGGTCATACAAACTTGTCCATTGCATGATAGAGCTGCATCAAGAGCAGGAAATGAGCTGGCAAGCATGACCGCCTGTCGTTGGTAGATGGATCATATGATAGCCATGATAAGGCATTGTATGTTTCCAGTACATAACTGCAAATAAAACAACAAAACATAGGATTACTTTTGTATTAACCCTTGTCCTGCTATGCCCGGATATATACGGGGTTAAGGATGTATTAGATCAATAGAAATATCACTAAATTTTGATAAAATAGTTTTTAGTAGATGCTTAGTTGATCCAATAATTTAATTTTAGACATGTCTATTTTTCATAAAGAGCAGTATTTTTCGTCATTTGAAGCTGGAAATTGCGTTAGCAATTCTAGCTTCAAATGACGAAAAATACAATTGAAGCAATTCAGCAGGACAAGGGTTAAAATTGATGAGCTTGTCAAAAAGTTAAGTAAGCCAGTAAGACATTATGGAAACTGGGTATTATCAGTGACCATTGAGTGCTCACTGACACTCTGATACAACTCTTAGCAACATTTTTTTTTATTTATTGTATAAGAAGCCAAAACCTCAATCATGTTCACACGGAAAACAAATAGATGTCCTAGCTGCAGCCATTTTGAATTTGATCTGTTGTAATTTTCAGGCGAGTTTGTAGGTGGAGAAAATTACTAAAGTTTCAGAACATTGATTTAGAATAAAAATCTGTAGGTCGATCGAACTGACAAGAAAAGCTGTTGATGTCCAAGAGGCAACCATTTTTAATCTTATCGGTGCTTTTTTTTTTTCGAATTCAGTAAGTAAAAATTGGTAGAGTGAGTACATGTGCCAGGTTTCATAACATTGGAATTACAAGGTAACGCAAACAGACAGATGGGAGTCCCATCTCTCTCTCTGTCATGGACCAAATAGACAGAGGGCTGAAAACTAATGTATTTGGGACAAATGACTTTCACAAAATTTAAACATACTATTTTATCCCCTTTGAATTTGATTACATTATTAACAGAACAAGAGCACAATCGACAAAAGATCACCACCATTATTAAACTTGTTAGAGAACTGGTTATCACCAACATGCAGCATAAATGATGAGCAGGATACATGAAAAACAAGTAAATGTTAACGGAGATGCCAACGTTGCCGAATTCAAATTGCAATAGCCCACCTCTTTAAATTAATAAGCAGCCAATAAATGTGGGCCATCAAGTAGAAAGGTACATCCAGGGGGGCATTGTTAAAAAAAATTATAACATAATGTAAATGTTAATGATTACAAAATTAAAATTTGAAAGTTTAAAATCCAATTACCGTATTATCCCTAATAAACGCACCGCCCCTAATAAACGCGCCCCCCCCCCCCCGTTTTTCATGTACCCTGTATATCTAGTCAGCTGGCTTGAAAAAATCTACCAGACACCAGCCTTCTGCGTGTAGCCGTGTCAATATGGTTGAGCCACGGTCAGTGTGTTGTGAGCACGGGCGTAATCGCGGTATGCTACTGTTACATGTAGCCTAGTTGTTGTACATTATGTACATGTTGTTTTAACACTGGGCCAATGTCGTACAGGTGGACCAGCATTAAATAACACCTGTGTGTGTTGGGTAATTATTCGTTGAGTTGTCAGAATAACGACAGCGTGTCAGGTTTGCTTGTACAACAAAAGTAATAACTGTCCATTGCACTAGCTTAGTGATTATTGAGTCAGACAGATTTACAAGCGCCCCTGTTAAATTCCCGGCGTTTGAATGCGACACCAATGTATAGGGCCTACCGGTAGGCTTAATGCTAAGTAAGATTTGAAGCCTCTAATGACACGAAAAACGTCTGCCCCTGTTTATCGTGCTACGTCATGTTTTGGCCGTCAGCAGTTGGCATCCACTGGTCATCCAAATATGTGAGGTATTATATATCTTGTTCTACTATAGTAGCGCCAAGACACAGGACTTGCTACGTGCTTAACCCCAGATGATCCAACCATGGCATTGGCCCATTATTGCTGCTGCTGCTTTGAACCAATGTTATAGCGCACATGTATACATGATGTCCCTGCAGAGATGATACACTACCATTTGATAAATGGCGGGCTAAGGTCGGCAAGAGTAGATGACGTCATCAGGCCGGGAACGGTCCGCTGTGGCAAACATTTTGAGGCCTACACACTGTGTGAAATTAGACGTTAGGCCTATTTTCTTTTTAAAGCATTCATACAGTATGTTGCAGACGCATTTCCATTATTCTAATCAGTAGTAATGTATCTAAAAATAAATACGATATTTAGATATCGTCTTGCCCAAATAAGAACATTCCAAGATGAATGTGATGGTAACCGCGACGTCTCGGCCTATATAGCGGGCCGTGGCTGCATGAGGTGTCAGCCTGTGTTAATATACCAGTTACACCTGATGCCAGCGTGCACGAGTGACGGCTTGAGAGTGGATGGGGGCTCGCACGTGCAGTGAGTTCTCACCAATGTCGCATGGCTTAATAACGGCGCCGCGTCCCAATGCGGCCGTGAAATACAGAATAACATTTTAGTGCACATAATAAACGCGCCCCCAACTTCGTCTCCGCGCCCGGCGCGTTTATTAGGGATAATACGGTATATCTAATAAAAAATAATTAATATTGAAAGTTTGGTCCCCACTGCCTTTTTTGTGTGGCGGTCACAAATGTTGGACAAGTGTTGAAATGAAACCTACCGTAATACATCACAGGTTAAGGTTGAGTCCAGTGGGTGATCTGAGTCATGGGAGTGATGCTGAGGATACTCATCTTGACTTTGGTGGGCAGTGGAGCAATTGATATGAAGGGCAGTCTGTAAGATAAAAAGGAAAAACATAAGATAACTGACTAGGTGAAGCAAAGTGTTCAAATTATCAATTAAAATTAATAGAAAACAGAAAAAAAACACCTGACATCAAAAAGTGATAGATGCACATCCTGGAATGGATTTTCACAGGCTCTGATAAAAATTATAGGGCATGTTCAGGTTGAATTTGGTTGTGCAGATTATGCCCTGCTAGCTAAAACAATAGTGTCATTGCCAAAAATGTAACTCTCAAAAGTGAATTTTATAGACGATACTAAGTTTACAGTACCTCAGTTGAATTTACAGTATCTCAGAATAGGAACTTAAAAACAATATATACAGTACTTCTTCACAGGCAGCAAAACGAAGTAGCTGCAATGACCCCATTTTAGGCAATTTGTGAATGTTATCATTGAAATACACGCATAAAATTAATAGAGGTACTTTCGAAAAATGTTGAGTACATTGTCTCAGGAAAAATCATGGTTATTACAAGTACGATTCACAAGACACGGGTGTATGACATATGTGTTCTAAAATAGGGTTGGTCTGGTTATTGGAATCAACAATTGAATGTCACAATAAAAAGTTTAATATTTTTTGCTAATCCTCATGAAAGAATAGCTTACTAACATCCGATCATGGAGGAAGAGCACACAACGCTTTTTGTATTCAAATTTGTAGGTATGACAGATACTTGTCCTGTACTGGTATGCAAATGGCAAACTGAGCCTGTCACTAGTACGAGAAAAACGTCTTGCTCTTAGCTTCCCATTAAAATATAGATATTAATCAACTTTGGCAGTTGTGCAGTAGATAATTGCATACATTCTGTCGTGCAAAGCCAAAAGGCAGTAACTGCATAGTCACTATAATCTGAGTTTGACCCTTTTACCACTAAGAACAACTATAGTAGTTTTAAATCTGTTTTATTATCAGGGTAAATCACCGTCATCGGTTTAATCAGAGATTTGCAAATGTTTGGTCTCAAATTAAACAAACATGAGTAATGTTCACCCATTGGAAGTTGTGGGTAACAATTTAAATTTTATAACTTAGTTCTTTAACTCTTTAACTGCCAAATTATTCAGATTTGACAAAATGGAGGTAAACTGTTTTCAAATATTGTGATGTCACATTTTATCTTTAACATGTTTAAAAGGTGGTAATCAATGTGCTAATAAAAACTTGAATATATGCGGCACCGGCGGTTAAAGGGTTAATATCGCATCATAACTGAGCAGAATAAAAAAACATTGATGGTAGAGATGCCTTTTAGGAAAATTTCAAAAGAAAAATAACTATAATGAAAAATCAAAACCAAACGTTGATGTTAAAAATGTTTGTGTGCACATAATGTGTAACTAGCAAGCAGAGGGTTAACCCTTGTGCTGCTGAAATGTCTGCTAATTTTCATCCATTTGTAGCTGGACTTTCTAATGGAATAGCCACCTTCAAATGACTAAAATAGTTATATTAATAACTGAATTTTTCATTTGTATTTTCTTTGGTTTGGAAATGTATGCATATAAGGGCCATAAGGATAACCCAGTAAACATAAAACATGTGTATAACGTTTGTACAATGTTGGACCAATGTTTTGTGTTTGCTGGGAAGACACAAGAAAATGGCAATTCTTACTTTGAAGCAGACAGGAGAGTGATGTTCACGGCCAGGACAAGATGACCAGAACCAGCGAGGTAGTGGGCCGGGTGATGATGTGGAAACCAGGAAACCCATGGCAAGAGGTTGTTGCAGCAGTTTAATTTCAGCAGAGTCCTGAAGGTCAGCAGTACCAGAGCCGGTACCAGCCTTATTCATGTCATCTGGTGATTGTCTCATGTGGCTAGGGTGGTTATGATCACCAGGATCAGGGTCTAGTCCACCGTGACCCATATCTGGCATAATACCACTAAATATGTCTATGAGGTCTGACCCAAGGCCGAGATCATTAGGCAAACCCACAAAATCATCGTCTAGATTTTCATTAAAGAAGTCATCCACATCTTCATCATGTGGGTTGACAGGACCAGCAGCTGCAGCAGCCTGTAATGGTAAAAATGATCATTGTTAAAACAAAACACTTAAAAATAATCCAATGTTTATGATACATAGATAACAGTAATATTTGTATCCTGATGTAATGCATCAAAATACATTGTAATGGTGCATAAACTAAAATAAACGTATTAGATTTCTATTTGTATGAACTTAGCAATGAGCATGAAATTTTAAGATGAGGCTAAAGAATGACATTAACACAAATGTAGGTGGATTTTCTCAAAACATATTGGCATTATAAAAACACTTTGCAATTAGTAAATTTCAAAACTAAACCAGGGAAACCCTTCAGAGTGTTTATGATTTTTTTTGTGAAGATCAGATTAATATTGGCGACTGTAGACCGTTTATGTTGATTTGTAAGGAAGAGACTCGGATAAACAAATTAGCTGGTCTTCAAACATAATTATGGTAAAACAACAGTTCAGATTTTTTTTTAAGATCGGATGAATATTGGAGTCTGTGGAGGGTCTCTGAAAGGTTCACATCAGCAAAAAAAAGAACCCTCAGTAATAGTAATATTGATAATGGTCGTAGACCCATAACAAAGGTATTAAAATGAATCGGGAAGAGCTGTGATGATTTCTAATTGAAAAAACCTTTAGTCTCCATTATTTATACACAAGGTTTCTGCAGGTTTACTTTTCCTAAAAATAATGACTTTTAAAGACTTTTGACTAGAAGTTAAATAACTTTTTACTGAGAAAAATAATTAAACTAATACTTATGTATACGTTTTTGTATTATATTTCCAATGCAAAATAATAGCTAGTCCTGGAAGCATATTGCCTGCAACTCCCGACAAAAATGCTATGGTGACATTGATTTCAACATTAGCAGAAAACCATTAGTTTTATAGGAATGGCTGGCTGCAAAACATTCATCGAGTCCATATAATGGCTGAATTTTTTCTTTTTAATGACTGACAATCAAATTTAAGGACTTTTTAATGACTAAGTCCCATTTTTCAATTTATTGACTTTAAATGACCGGCGGGAATCTTGAAACAAACTATTTCAGCGTTGTAAGGGTTAAGGAACATGACAAATCAAATGTGACAAAAACATAATTAGTGATATTTACCTGAGCCATTGATGAGGTTGGGAACACGAGTATATGTGTACATGATGCATCATGGGGTGTTGTAAGCTGACTGCTACTACTAGATCGATCCTCCAGCTTGACAGAGTCAGGCATCACATGTATGGACTGATGCAGCTCTGTTGACACCAAACAGGCACTCTGTATACTCGGAGGCTCACCACTTTCCAAAACAGAGCACATTGTACACATATCCTGCCAACGCTTGTTAGTGTTTTGTAAGTTAGTTTTACTGAGGAAGGCAGCTAGACCTTTGAGCTCTCCATGACCAATCCGACCAAATCTCCCAACTATGAGCCTCCATGACTGAGCACTATTACTAACGATCTTGAGGATAAAATCCCACAGTTTAGTTAATGCTACTTTACGAGCACTGGCCTTTTTGCGCTGATTGCGATTAGGAATTTCGATGTTAATAGTACAAGTTTCCATGAGAGAGCCTTCATTGTCTGTAGCTGTAGCGAGCAACCACCTCTGATCTTCTGATAAACAGTAACCACAGAGTAATACCCCAGCTTTAGTTTTGCCATCCTTATCAAATAAGGTCTTATCATTTGTTGCTAGCTTAAAAGGTGGTGTATACAGGCACAATGTTTCCTCAGCCTTTTTAGATACTCCCTGAAAGAAATTAAAACAAAAATAATATTAACAGTGCCACAGGGTAAATGAATATTAAAAGGCACCACAACTGTGTTGTCCACTGATTGGGGAGATAACTATTGTCCCAGAAAGGTTTCACACCCATAATAATCTCCAACAAAAAAACTAAACATCCATTTTGCTATCACAGGACAGATTGTCACTTGTCTAAATTTTAATAGGTGCTTATTAAAGCACTACATTAAAAAATAACATATGTCTTGCTACCATGGCACACAACATCAAGTTGGTGAAAATTACTCATATTTGAAATCAACCCTTCAGGGTTCCCCTCAAAACTGAAAACAAAATTCAGTGATTTTTCCATGATACCAGGTTATTTTTCCCAGGTTTCTCAATTCCGTTTTGGCTGCATGTGTAATTGACCTAAATTGTTATTATTCGCCTAAATTGTTTTTATGTCGAAAGATCAAAAGATTTGGGCACATGTACATGTAACCACCAGTAGTCAAATATCAGGCTAAGAAAGAAACACAAGTGACAAAGAATAAATTGAAAACAAATATGGATAATTAAAACAAAATTAATGATTTTTCCATAAAAATGTCGTTTTTTTAAAATTCCATGATTTTTCCATGCATGGAATTTTTTAGGTCAAATTCCAGGTTTTCCAGGTGAGTGGGAACCCTGACCAGTTGTAAATCTGATGTTTAAACGCACATTTCGTTCCCAATAACTGTGATTGATGCGCCTGATAAAACGAATTAGGAATGATTACAGTAGTGATTAAAGGGACTGGCCCAGGTCTAAAATCATAAAAAAATCGGTGATTTTATTTTGGCTTCTTAAAATGACCATATGATGTAAACATGTGCATAGACTAGAACTGCAAAAGTTTTTTATTTTTCCTGCTGCGCATTCACCAGTTGGGCTAGATATAGAGACAAATTCCCGTATTTCTAATTTTTGACATGGTTGTCAATAAATAGAAATCAGAAATTTCATCTCTATATCTAGCCTAACTGGTGAATGCGCAGCACAAAAATTAAAAACTTCTGCAGTTCTAGTCTATGCACATGTTTACATCATATGGTCATATATAGAAGCCAAAATAAAATCACCGATTTTTTGATGATTTTAGCCTGGGCCAGTCCCTTTAATTAGTGGTGTAGGGGTTAAGGAATTATAAATACTCAAGCCATTTAATTATAATACATTACACCACACTGACCTCTCTGCCGTCTCCTTTTAGAATCAACTCTGCAGCAGCAGCAGGTCCAAAACCTGTCAATGACCTGCCGGGAATTTCATGATCTACGACGCGACGGCACTGAGTATAAACAGACATCGCCAAACTGATCATGGAAGAAGACAAGGGAGATTTCCTGAAATCTAGCACGGTCTGAAGAGGGATAATCTGTAGCTGCAGATTTTTGGTCACGTCTTCTGGCAAGAACATAGCCTGCAATAGAGAAGATGGGTAAAATAACAGCACAGTGCGGAAACCAGTTTTTATGTAGTTTATTACAAACGAATAGTAATAATGACAAATCTATACCACATAACAGACAGAAACATCAAATGTACTGATCAGGAAAATTGATATTAGAAAGAGAAGCTGAGAAACGAACAGGTGTGAACCACCTGCAGCACACCCTAAACACCATCACCTGGTGAACAGTGTGTACAGACTTGAAGGAAATCTACTCAAAACTCTGGGAGAAATAACAGTTTTTGCAAATTGTGGACAGAAGACAGACAGACAACATCATGTCCGAAGGCAAGATGTCATGGTGTTGTTCCGGAAATGTATAAATATTTCACTTTAAATTTTAAATGACATTTTGCTCTATGTTACGCTCTATATCTCGTTGTCAATGACAAATAAGTTTTACACCATGTTCCAGTGAATACTGCTTTGCATCGCTACATGTATCTGCTCAATCATGGCAATATCGAGACAGAAGCCTAAAGTAACTAACCTGATAACACCTTAGCAGACCGAGGATTGACAAACGAGGCATGTCAGCCCATTCATGCCCATAGGCAAATGGATCAACCATATAGATTACAATAGCTGGAGGATCAGAATTATCTTCTTCCAATTCATTCAGTTGGTCTCGAACTCGGTTATGAGCATGGCTTGGAGTCCCGCCATCATCTTCTAAATTAACATATAATTTCTTAAAATAAGCAAATATCTCCATGACATGTTAATGACATACAGTTTTGGCTGTGGTTTTTTGTAATTCTAAATATTAGTATTAGTTTTAAATAATAAATACATAAATTCTGTACGTAATATTTCACAATTTTATTTATACTTGTAGTCTAGCTGTGCCTAGAGTAGTTTTCAAAAAGAGATGCTAAAAATTGTCAGCCATGTTATACATGACACGACTAATGATAAATAATGTCTGCATATCAGTAATATTACATTTTTTTATTGTAAAATAGTTCTACTGATAAGTTACTAGTGGATCCTCACAAATTTATCTCAACAGACGGTGGCCTAAGTGTGCCAACAATAAATCAGCATTGGCTCAACGTCCTGTGTTTACTGGGTAAAATGTGCCATAAGTGATTTTTATTTGCAACAATCTTCTAGTTTTATGATGAGGCAGCAATCTGTATGTTGCAACATTCTTACCCTTGTCATCAGGCGAGCCTACAGATGGAGGTCCTTGTGAGCCAGGATTATGAATTGGAGATGGAGCACTACCGGGTCCTGTGTTCTGTGAATCTGTACCACTGCTCGTATTCGGTCGACTCTGTGGTAGGCGACTAGGTGGAGGATCCGAAAATAAACTCTTATCTGGCTTTTCTCCAGTCAATATAGGAGCTGCAACATCACACAAATATTTACATCAATTTGAAAAACCTATTTCAAAGTAAATATTCAACAGTAATTATCTAACACGATGATTTAGCTACTCTCCAACTGATTAGTTCACTTACCTAAATGATATTCACAGACTTTAGCATACAGCTTTAACTTGCTAGCAGCAGCAGAATTACCTGTGAAGAATAAAATCTCTCATGTAATAATGAAACATAGCCTTCATACATTTACTGAAATGTTTTACCAGTGTCTGATAGTATATTACATTTATACATGCCCAATTGTTTTACAAAATTATTTAGGTGCAGTGGCACAAAACAAATAAGAGCCTTTCAAGAATCTTACTGCCAGCACATCTGGCACAATTAAAATGTACTAGCCCATGGAAAATAAGTCAACTAGTTATTTTTCACAAGCATGCTAAGCTAACGAGCTTCATCAATATTTTTAATGAATCCCTAGAGCTGGTGTTGTCATACAGATTAAGTAAAGATGTGTTTTTGCTATGCATGCTAAACCAATGCATTCCTCATTACTTGTTTCAAGGATTAGTGAATATTTATGTACAAAGTCAATATCTAACAGATTTAAACACACAGACGAGCAAATCTGAAGTGATCCTCTGCAAAAAAAGGCTTTATAATCAGTAGCAGGTTTTGGGATACGTCCAATGTAATTTTTTATTAACTATTTGATAACCACGGGGATGAAAACAGGTTATGCAGAAAAAAACAGGAACCACAAATCAGAGAGAAATTTATGACAAAAAGGGAGAAAAATAAAAAAAACATACCAATGAGATTGAACCACTCCAGCTGGACTTGTTGGTCAGCAAGCTTTGAAGCTGCACTTTTACCTACTCGAAGAACACCATCTCGTAATGTTCGACTGAGAGGTCTGTGTTTTCCTAAACGACACGCCTCGTAAGTGGTGCTTAGCTCCTTAAAGAAACCTAACACATGCTGGAGAATATAATCATTGTCTGGAGCCACAATTACATATGCGACATCTCTCGGTTTACCATAAGGTTCCAACATTAGTTTGTCCTGTAAATACAGAATAAAATATGGTTGAGTTGAATCTCTGATGACAAAAAAATCAATTTCAAAGTCAAATCTTGATATCATAAAATAAGTATTCAAATGAAGTGGAAAGAGTTAACAGTATCTGTAAGGTTTACATTTATTTCTCATGGCTACCTCACCCATATTTCAATACTGATTCTCTGATGGCAAAAGATTCAATTTCAAATTTTGATATCCTAATATAGGTATTAAAATGAAGTGGAAAAGAGCTAATACCAGTATCTGTAAGGTATACATATATGTCTCATAGTTAGCTTACCCATATTCCAATACTCAGTGGTGAAACAGTAACCCAATCACGATCTTGTCCCACAACAACTTGTGGTATTGGCTGTGGTGCTGTTGTAAAACGAGAACCTACAACCAAACAAGAGTCAAAGTACAGTATAATCTGAATCAGAACATTTTTTATTTGAAATTTTACACCAATTCCAGAATATTAAAAGATTAAGTTGGCCAAATTAGACACCAAAGACTACCGTAATTAAACCAAGAGGAAAATCTGACCTTTTCCTGCTAAGAGGTGAAAACCTTTCCAGCTGAGCGGACCTTGGATTTTGTAAATAGATTTCCAAACTGTTGCTGTGGGTTTCCTTTGTATGGCATCTTGTAATAGAGGTTGTAGTGACATGAGAAGCCGTACCACATCCTGAGAATTTGTGGGCACTTTAGCACCCGCTAAAACAAAATAGTTTCATTCATTTTCAATTTATTTTACATTGGAGGAAACAAACCAGTGGGCACATTCACAAGATTTAAAAATAGCAGGACCCCTCAGCTATATTTCCTGTCCAACAACATCAAAGCATTACTAGCATTTAATTATCGTGCTTACAATAGTGTAGTGTACACGTGGTGAAAAATTAAAGCCTCTAAGTCAAGGCATTAGGAAATTATCACGGAATTATGAAACCAATTTAGTTTCGTGACCCGGTGATCTGGGAATTAGATGAAGGTCACTGAGTATCAACCATAACCTTAAGATTAGAGTAGTGTACATGTGGGAATGCGTTATGACGTTATCACAGTTACAAGCTTCTGCGCCGACCAACCGCCGCCGAGATCCCTATCCCTCACAGCCTTAGAAGCCGACGGGTAAAAATTGATCGCAGTGGCCTTTGGTAACACAACAGACATGTAAACAATTCTAATAATATACACCCCCCCAGAATGTTTTCACAGACCTGTGTGAAAATGCTCCACCAGTTAACCCTTTACCTGCTAAGTTAATTAATTTAAATTTCCACCCACTTGAAGTTGTGTCTTGCTGCCGCAACCCACAACTTCAAGTGGCTGAAAATTACTCGTATATGTTTAATTTGCAAATCTTCATGTTTAGACACATATTTCATTCCCAATAACAGTGATTTGGTCGACTAATAAAACAGAATAAAAAACGAAAATAGTTGTGATCAGCAGGCAAAGGGTTAATGGGAAGGAGCATTATGATTAATCACTTACTAAGAACATATGACCATTTATGTAGTGAGTGTGCAGCAGATTCTTCTGATTTGCCTGGAGAATTATCCATGCCTTGTCGTCCAACTTCAAGTGCTGCACCGCAGGATTCACAACCATCTGAAATGTCATGTGCATTATATTCTATGTAGTGTACACAACAGCAAAAGACGACTTAATTCTGAAGTCACCGAAAATAATCTGCTTAACCCTTACACCCCGGAAAAAACGATACATTGAACGTGTCAGCGGGCCAACATTGACCCAACATTGGTTCAATGTATCGTGTTTGCTGGGATTGCTACATACCACTTGCGGTTGCCCACCAAATCACTTACAAATGAACATGCAGTCAAAATAGATAGGCCAATTTTCAGGAGAATAAAAATATGTACGTACAAAAATAAGAAAGAAAGATCTGTGATAAGAACAATAGTTCGAATGAAGGTACTTTGACACCATGCTGCACAGTATAAGCTAAATTTGTGATTGAAATGTTAGCTGCACAACTTGGTGTCTTGTCATTTAAGTCTTGTTACTCACACCTCGAAAATTGTAGTGACAAATATCAAGTACACATTATTTTAGGACACATACCTTGCATTTCTAGAAGGCTGATTAATTCCTGTTGCTGGTCACGTAGTACAGCTGGCTTACTGGTAAAATAATGATTGATTGCTGCTGATGGATGCATGAGAGAAAATTGCTGCTGTAATAAACACAAAATGTCTTGAGGAGCATCCTCTATATGACTTGGTTGTTCTTGATTTAGAGATCTTTTGAGAATAGATTCTGCTTTGTCTGGTTCCACCAGACTAGGTTTCCGCCTGTCATATTGATTGTGACGCATTCCTGTGATATCTACTTCATCCTCATAGAAGAGGCCTGAATTTGCACCAAAACGGCGGTTCATAACAGCACTAAAACCACAGCGGCAACTAAACTGGTCTTCGCCAGTAGTGTCTGGTAGGTAAACACCAATATCCCCACCACTGATGTTCAGGTTACAAACACAAAGAGTACAACTGTCAAAGTTATGGTCCCTGAATAGATTGAGGACAGAGTCTGACAACATAACATTAGCCACTAGGCTATGTGCCTCAGGTAACTGACTATTAGTTGGCAGGTTGTCAACAGATTTGAGGTTAGTGTTCATATAAGATGAGGCATTGGAGGCTGGTGACTGTAGCTCGTAGCTCATTGGTGTGCGTGGTGTTCTCTGTTGAGCGCTGCCTGGAGTTGGGAATTGTGATGGCGATGCATCAACGCCGGGCATTCTATCATGGCCTCTTGGAGTGCCCACCATGCTATCCATGGAAGTATTGCTGCAAAACAAAACAAGTTAATTAGAAATAGAAAATAGCGATATACTTAGGCCTACATTCTAAGAATTGTTAAACGAGTCATTTAAAGATATGTTTAATTAACTAGCACAAGGATAACCCAGTATCACCAGCGTTCGAAATAAGGGATAAAAATGAGGTTGTCCATCGGACAATCAGGTCAGATTTTCAGGTTGTCCGCTGCAATTTCAGATTGACCGCAAGTAATATATAGCTACAACCCAGCCTGTTCCCACAATTTTCTGAAAACATTAGTTAACTAACAAGTGGAAGCTCACCACTGTAATAAAAAATTTCAACCCTGACAGTCACTTCACTTATAAATGCCTGTAAATAATAATGTGATGTGAAAATATCCTTTTCAAAACCTCATGGTAACTATTAATTGTCTGTCACAAATTTTGGTTGTCTCGGACAACCGGAAAGGCCTTATTTCGAACGCTGATCACCTAATATTCTTCAAATAAAGCACATGTAATCTGCCCATAGACAAACCGTACAATGTACATTTTTCTATTTGTTTCTTTTGTTCTGTGTGAAGCTTATACATTGTGTCATGTAATCTAAACAGTACATGGTAAACAACTAACCTAATTTTAGGCCCTCATAAGGTATCGTTATTGATGATAATTCAATTTACTGGGCCAATTTTCTCACCATGTTTTCAACAATGTGTACATTAATTGATGTATTTTTTCATTTAGCATGTCCCCTAACACCCATTATCTGATACAAAAATTTCATCATAATTTTTTTTTAAATACCGTAAAATTTCCAATTGTAGCCGCAGCTTTAATTAGAATGTAAAAAATAATTTTCCAGTGCCCAATGCCAAAAGTCCACTTGCGGCTTCTATTGGAGGTTTTGCGTGAAAAATTGAATCACCAACCTCACGGCTATCAATCTCAATTGCCGGTAGCGATCACCCAACCCTTCATGTTTTATGCTCATATAAAGACATATGCCATATAAATCGATTTGATGCTAAAATTAGTCAGGATGTTTATTTTGCATAGTGCTAATTAAACATGTTTTACATTGCAAATCGTTTAGAGAATCTGTTAAAAAGATACGCCATGCATAATTATATAAATAATAATGTATATCATGTCTATAGCACACTGGATGTCAGCGTGTGGTATTCGACATGTTGCGTTCTAGACAATGCGACGCCGTGTAGACAGTGGTAGACACAGTCATAATCTGATAATTGTGTAACAACACAGCCTGTCAGTCGGGAACAACACCCCTCTCCAGACGTGAGCTGTCAGACATGGGAGAGGCGAGCTCGTTGTCACTTGACCAGTTGCTGACTGTACAGCTTGCACGAGATGTCGACGCGGAGTCGGATAAATGTTGACAAATGATGTCTACAGTGTACCAGCAGTTGGCGTTGCCCAAATAAGCGTGCGCCCACCTCCCTCTCCTAATGTTGATGAACTGCATGGGAAATATCAACTTAAACCATACACTGTTCGTGTAGGCCGACATGGCTGGTTCACACACGGTGATGCTGGCTTAACATGCTTAACGGTGAAGACCACAAATAACCATTGTAGTGTATACCGGTATATGTAATTGCCACTTGTATTTTATAAAGGACATTTATTACATATATATATATATATATATCGACCAAAAAATATTTCAATCTGTTAGACTGAGTAAGTAGGCTTAACATGGCAACTGTGACTAGGCCTATAAGAGCTTGTAGGGTGACATAACCTGCGCTATCGTCACACATTGTACATGCTGTATGTTAATATAACACCTCATGTCTGTAAAGGGTTAGCGCGGACCTTAGAGTAGCTAGCGGCCGGCGTCTTGATAAACACCTGGTCATTGTCCTTTTTATAAGATATGAAAATAGTTTTGGTTCTTGACAAATCTCAAAAGTCGCCATGCGGCTTCAATTGGAGGTTTCCAAAGTAGGAAACCTTTTGTAAAAAAATTGTAATTTTTTTAGTTAGGGGGGCGGCTTCTATTGGAGATGCGGCTACAATTAGAAATTTTACGGTATTTGTCTCCTGACAAAGTTGCACTTTGCTTGGAATGCTCAGCTAAATTGATAAAAAGCAGCAGCATTTATTTTGGTTTGAAAATGTTGAAGTGTTTAATAAATTAAAAAAAAAAAAAAACTAGAATGTAGCACATTGCAGCTAGACAGAGAGTCATGTATGCAAACATACATTTATTATGACACCATGTGTTTTCATTTGTTTGCTAATTTGATCAAATTAATATACATTTGATGAATTTGATGTAAGAGAGACAACTCAAGAAACTTGACAGTTAGTGGAGACTAATAATCATGTAGAGGTGACCTTTGTTATTAACCCTTTAAGCGCTGAATATTTTTTATAAAAAACATGGAAACCAAAGCGTTTTTATCAATTTGAAATCATCATAAATGGCCTAGTCATCTCTTTCTGATTCATTTGAATACCTATGTTATGGGTCTGCGACCATTATATGTTTATTTTTACTCTTACAGTGCGGGGATCGACTTTAGTCGTCAGAATCGGACGTCTACAGACGTCAGATTCTGACGACTAAAGTCGATCACCGCGCTGTGAGGGTTAATGTTTCCATGAAGTGCTACTCTTTCTATTAATCCTTACAATGCTAAAATATTTTTCATATAAACCTTGGAGGCAAAATTTTTTTTTTCTATTTGAAAACCTTATTTGAATACCTATGTTATGGGTCTATTTTAATTCTTTCCGTGCGGGGACCGTTTTTAGACGGCATATTCTGACGTCTATAGACGGTCCCCGCACTGGAAGGTTTAATTACATAGTAATCACATATAATTGATGGCAGAGCTTCAACCTTCTCTAGTTTACTTACTTTGCAGATGCTAAGTGTTGTTTGTCCATTATTGGCATAGTACATCCCTGCCAGGATGATGGTGGCTTATAATAAATATCTGACAATAAATTCACACTTGGCAGCTTTTGACTTGGTAACACAATGGAAGCATACTTGTTAGAACTGACAAATGTTGCATGGGTAGGTGGCTTATACACAAAAGACCAGTCCTGAAAAAGAAATAAACACTCTTGGTAAATTATTTATCTATTGTTTATATGTTCTTCATTTTAAAATAATTAAGTATTATTTTGATTAATTCAAATTACAATTAAACTACAATGACATTCTCGACATTGAATAAATCATTGATGAACCCAGTAATTATGTGGAAGAAGTGTGGTAAAACCATTTAACCCTTTAAGCCCTCACGATACATTAAAGCATCATTTTACATCTCTGAAAATAGACTTTAATTTCCTACAACTAAGGGTTTTAGAATGAATATTTCCATGAAACTGGTTTGCCAATACATTGTAATTTTCTTTAATTTTTCACCCACTTCAAATCATCTTAATCCACTACAAGTCTTGTAGTGGATGAAGATGACAGTGGTTAAGTCAGGCTTGAAAGGGTTAAAATTACTTTTAAAGTACATACATCACCAGCAAGCACTCAAACACTGATGCAAAAACGGCTGATGCAGTGAATCAAAGTAGCCACAAATGTGACACAACTGCTTCCAATATGTTATGCCAAAAATCGAAGATCAATGATAAAATCAAGATGGCCGCTATAGCCTCAGTTTTGATCACACATGAAAACGGATAATGCCAATAGACTCACAGACCCCGAAAACCTATATACACCAGGTTTCAAGGGAATTCTAAAAAAAACAAACAATTAATTTAAAAAAAAATCAATTGCCAGCTGGCAGCCATTTTGATTATCAGTGGGAAGCTGAAAATCTAATCAGGTCATCTCCATACTCATGGGTAACTCCACATAAACAAGACTACATAAGTCCAGGAGCTCCCGCTCCGAATTAGAATTTGATTTAAGCAATTTTGTATAGGGTTATTAATGTAGTCCTAGTCTAGGTCAAAAATCAAGACGCAAGACAACTAGGTCTAAGAAGCCCAGTCTAAGAGTAAGATAAGAACTAGACAGTCTGTCAGAGATTGCAAACCTCCATTGAAATTAATGATACTAATCAGTATCCCAGTAATGGTCTACCTATCTGGCACGGTTTACCCGATATCAGGCCAATCGAGTTAACTAATACCTGATTTACGGTCCTTTTGAATTCGATATAAATTAGTTAAAAACTTAGGGTGCATCCTCCCCCGAAACCTCAAATTTTGTTTTATAGTAATGGACTAACATCTAACACAGTTTGCAAAATATTGGGCATGTGAAAGTAAATAATGGCCGATAGGGGGCCATTTTGAATTTGATAGAGTCAGAATTTTTCAAGATGCATCCTCAGCTGAAATCTCACATTTCATTCTATAGTAATTGCTAGCTATCTAGCACCGTTTACCAAATATCGGCCATGTGAAAGTGAATAATGGCCTAAAGGCGGCCATTTTGAATTTGATCAAGTCAAAATTTTCCAAGATGCATCCTCAGCTGAAATCTCGCATTTCATTCTATAGTAATGGTCTAGCCATCTAGCATGGTTTACCAAATATCGCCCATGTGAAAGTGAATAATGGCCGATAGGAGGCCATTTTGAATTTGATCAAGTCAAAATTTTTCAAGATGCATCCTCTCCTGAAATCTCACATTTTGTTTTATAGTAATGGTCCAGCCATCTAGTACGGTTACCAAAAACCGGCTATGTGAAAGTGAATAATGGCCGATAGGCGGCCATTTTGAATTTGATCTAGTCAATTTTTTTCAAGATGCATCCTCTCTTGTAATCTCACATTTTGTTTTATAGTAATGGTCCAGCTATCTAACACGGTTTACCAAATATCAGCAATGTGAAAGTAAATAGTGGCCGATATGCGGCCATTTTGAATTCGATTGAGTCAAAAGTTTTTAAAAGGCATCCTCTCTCGGAACGTCACATTTTGTTTTATAGTAATGGTCTAGCTATCTAGCACGGTTTACCTGATATCAGGCCTATCGAGGTAAATAATGCTGATTGTCGGCCATTTTGAATTCGTAAGTTAAAATTTTTCAGGGTGCATCCTCCCCCGAAAACTCACACTTTGTTTTATAGTAATCAGGTAATGGTCTAGCCATCTAGCACGGTTTACCAAATATCAGCCATGTGAAAATGAATAATGGCCGAAAAGGCGGCCATTTTAAATTTGATCAAGTCAATTTTTTTCAAGATGCATCCTCATCTGAAATCTCACATTTCGTTTTACGGTAATGGTCTAGCCATCTAGCACGGTTGACCAAATAACGGCCATGTGAAAGTGAATAATGGCCGATAAGCGCACATTTTGAATTTTATCGAGTCGAATTTTTTCAAGATGCATCCTCTCCTGAAATCACACATTTTGTTTTATAGTAATGGTCTAGCCATCTAGCACGGTTTACCAAATAACGGCCATGTGAAAGTGAATAATGGCCGATTGGCGGCCATTTTGAACTTGGACAAGTTGAATTTTTTCAAAATGCATCCTCTCCTGAAGCTTTACAATTTGTTTTATAGTAATGGTGTAGATATCTTGAGCGGTTTTCATGATGTTCCACAATATCAGGCCTGTCGAGGTGAATAATGGCTGATAGGCGGCCATTTTGAATTTTATCAACTTCAAATTTTCCAAGATGCATCCTCTCCTGAAACCTTACAATTTATTTGATATTTATGGTGTAGCTATCTTAAGCGGTTTTCATGATATTCCGCAATATCAGGCCTGTCGAGGAGAATAATGGCCGATAGGCGGCCATTTTTAATTTTATCGAATTGAAATTTTTCAAGATGCATCCTCTCCTGAAACCTCACAATTTGTTTTATAGTAATGGTGTAGCTATCTTGAGCGGTTTTCATGATATTCCGCAAAATCTATCAGTCGGATTTACCGATGTTATAAATTAGGTCAAAGTGCTGGGTCAACTTCAAGGTCAAGGTCCAAAAACCTGAAAAGGCACAACTAGGGACCTTAGAGAACAAGTATGTGCAATATGACTGTCATCGGCCCAGTACTTTTCGAGATCTGCTCCGGAAACGAAGTGCGCGTCAAAACGTCTAAAAAGGTCATAGTTTTGAACCAGAAGTAGGTCAAAGTTCAAATACCCCAAAATGCACAACTAGACCCCCTAGGGGTGTTGTGTGTAAAATTTAAAGACAATCGGACAAGTACTTTCAGATATAAGCTCCGGAAAAGAATTGTTTACGGACGGCCCAACGCCGTAACATCATCATTTTCTCCTCTGCAACCTTGCGTATTGAATTCAGAATAAAAATATTTTAACCTGTCCATTAGCCACCTGGAAGTAACCCACATACCAAAAATTGTTATCCTAGCTTATTTTCTTACAAAGTTATAAGCAAAAAAAAAGGCCAAAAAAAAACGGAGGTAGAATCCATAGCTCCCTCCGTCTCACCTACGGTGACGGCGGGAGCTAACAAAAAATTGGAGAGAACTGAGAATTATTATTCAAGTTATTGTGTTAACAAGCAATTTTAAAATAAAAAAATCAAGATGGCCACCATAGCCTCGTTTTCGGTCGCACATAAAAACAGACAATGCCAATAGACTTGCAGACCCCGAAAACCTATATATATATACCAGGTTTCAAGGGAATTCTGAGAAAAAAAAATTGTTGCCAGCTGGCGGCCATCTCGATTATCGGTGGAAAGCTGAAAATCTAATCAGGTCATCCCCATAATCATGTGTAACTTCACATACAAAATTGGAGAGATCCAATAATTATTTTTCAAGTTATTGAGTTAACAATTTTTTTTTTATCTTTGAACTTGACCTTTCCTAAAAAAAATTTGCCAGAGGGGTTGAATGTTTACATGAATTATGAAATTAATTTGTTAGACCATGTTGGTGTAGTAGCCAAAGGTAGCGAATACGGCGGGCGGCGGCACACGAAGGGGACGACAATACCCCTTCGGGCCCAGGGGCAAAAACTAGGTCATCATTGGAATTTAAATAAAAAATTACCATATTTTGTTCATCGATCATCTTTGGATGCTTTAATTCTGTGTTGGCAATAATGCTGTTAGCTGGCATGGCCGAGTCCATATGCATATGATCTGAAGGTAGGTCACTGCTTGCCACTGGACTATTGTGTTGATTCTCCAGTGAGGGTGGAGTGGGGAACATTCTGGATAATTCTGTTTGTGTAGGACCTGTTTCTAACAATTACGTGGATTATTTAATTATAGCAACTACAGATACATTCAAAATTGATAAAGCATCACACAACAAAAAATCTGTCCATCTTAATGTTATAATTATGAATAAAATTACAATCATTCAGTTTTACAAGTTAACAAGAATTATCTACACTTAGAAGCATAACATAATTATTAGATAAGTATGCAAAAAATAACATACCACTATTTGTAGGGTTAGAAGAAAGTGCTGTGATATGATTTGCATCTTCAGTTCCAATCGTAGTTTCATGTGGGCTACCAACACGCTACAATTTTAAAGGTATTGAAACAATAGAAATATAGTAATGCTATGATGAAATTTTATGACAAACAAGGTAAGTCATAATATTTTTGTGGTAATCATGGTGGCCAATGTCATGTATTTAAATCATGTATCATCAAAACACGATTCACGTTGAGTACCAAGTAGCTCAATTCCATAACAATTCCATGAATTGAAATTGCTACTGTTAATTCCCTTATCTCTGACTACCCACAGTGAAATTTCGTCACAAAAGATGACATTAAACAGTGATAACAATGAATGCTGAAATGCTCTGAACTTTTTAAGAGAATTGAAACATGAATTTATACATTGATGGCATGGTATAAGATGTGAAGCAGAAACTTTATTCAAACAATTTAAATATATACAAAACAAGTTTGGCAACAAAAAGGCCAAGCAATTATGCCATTTCTAGAATTAATGTAGGATTAGCTTACAGGAGGGTCATCACTTGTTTCAGAATCTGATTCAAACATGTCAAACATGTCCAGGTCATTAGCTGTAGCTTTCAGGTTCTCCTCCCGCTTCCAATCATCAGCTGCATTTCCATCACGTGACAGTTCTATAATTTAAAAAAAGTAAAGTATATGCATGCCCATTGTTATTCATTACAGGAATGTAATGAAAATGGAACAATAAATGGATATGTTAATAGGAGTTTAAAGTTTGTGGCATGTCTAACACTGCTTAAATGTTTCTGGATAGAAATGTTTAAAAATCACAGTACCCATATTCCATGTTCCCAAGCTGATTTGTAGTTTTATCTATAGGACGCTAGCATAAAAATAAATGGCCATCAACCTTTACTGGCCAGAATTCAAGCCCATTTAGGAGCTAAACATCGAATTCCTACAAGTGTGTAATACCACAGAAGAAAAAGTTTTGTAACATTTTGATGTACATGAAGAAATATATCAGCAAGAAGGAGCTGCCAACAATTATTGTTAGAAACACTCCGGATCCTGCTGGATATTTTCTATCTAGATATACTTTACTTAAAATCAGATTTGCCCTGTTTGTTTAGATATTATTCTATAATATGTCAAGCACTTATTTTCAAAAGGAAGCAAAAATTATTACTTAACTTATTTATGAAAAAAATGAAACATTTGCTATCTTTTTGTGTGACTGTGTGTTAAAATAGGGTTGCAACAAAATTTCAAAACTCCCGACATTTTACTGAATCGGAAGAAAGGGGGAGAGGACGACGGCGGTTTGTTTTTTTGGTAAAGCTACATCAATTTAGGAATTTGGTGAAAAAATTTCTGACTTCGCCGCAAAATATTAAATGGGAGGTGTCTTTCCAGACAATTCAGTTTTTTAATAAAAATTCCTGACCTTTCAGGTTATAAAATGGCAACCCTCTTTAAATCAACATTGTATGAACAATATACATTGGCTTGATGACGCAATACAGGTCATTTATATTAGTTAGATACTATTTATCTGCATTGATAAACAGTCAAGATTTAAATATATTTTGGATAAAAAATTATTTGAACCCGTATTTTGTGAAACAAAACAAAACAAAAAAAGTTTGGATATCTTTATCATTCTCACCTATAGTGGGCTTGTTAAACTCATCTTTTATACCTGCAAAACTACCATCAGGATTTCTCAGCATTTCGTCTTCCTGTTACAACAATACAAATTATTTAGTTTAAAAACAATGACTTCCAACAATGACACTGCTTACTTACTAAAAATCTTTTCATTTGGAGAATTACAGAATTAAGTTACTTAAAAGCTATGAATTTAACAGGATGTGTGGTGGACCATTTAATTTAAATAACACTCCACACAAATAATACTTCTTCACTAATCAGCAGACCAGAGTGTCAATGACACAGACACTCATCCTTAATTAGGGCAAGTTGACTACAAATTGCAAGGCAGTTCTATGCATATGCAGTTGTAAACAGTTAAATAGTTTTATTACCTGCTTGAAAGATTGCACACTAGCAAAGCTGCCCTCTCGACTTGAACGGGAGCGTCTTTGGGGTTTATTTGGGAACGTGTCTGAAGCTTCATCAGAAAACTCATAAGGATCTGGTGTGGGCCGCTGAGGTGAAATGTCACTATCACCATTTGGTTTACCACCAGCACCGGCTGCAGGAAAACGTCCATTGGCGGGGATATTATTGTTGGACTGACCATTTTGTCCTAAGCGAACAAACACCTCAGGATCTAAACGCTGCTTCTTGACTGGATGATTTAACCTGCGGACATGACAATCAGATCATCTGTGAGTACTTTGAAATAGTGTAATACAACAATTTGTAAGGAAAAAAAATACATGTTTTATTAATTAGAAACACAGCATTCGTAAACCACATTAATGTTATGAAATAAGTGTGGCCCAGTGATGTTTTTTGTTGTACAAACACCGAACGAACCATCAAATACAAGAGAAAATAATCCTCATGACAATTGTAGTTCTTATTATTGACATAATTTGATGCACATTATCGTAGTTAGGGAAATTTCATTCACCACTGGATATTTGGTATTTCAAGGCAAGATTTTTACATACTCTCTTAGAAAATAATTCCACAAAAACTACTTAAATTCCCTAAATTAAGATGTGGAGGGCTTGTAAAACAAAGCCCCTTTATTCAATGTAAGTTAGCTTTGTCAGATCCTTATAATAAATAAAAAGAATCTCACCATGAATTAAACTGATCAAAATCATATAGCGATTCTGTGACTAGTTCTTCAGTATTTGCCTCGTAACTATTTGCAGGTAGAAGAGGTGGCAAAAGCGGGGCAACATATTGCTTCAGCTGCTGTGAATGCAACCAACTTGGCATCATTTGCGGTTTCTTAGGACATGACGTTGCAATTTGTTTGGTAGGGATAACAGGAGGCGTAGCTTCCTCCACTGCGGGAAATGGCACACCATTTTCAACAGGCTGTTGCACACTGGCTACCACAGTATTATCGGCAGCAGGAGTATGTTCCTGTTTAACAGAGTCATCTGGTTGTGCATGACCATTAACAGTAGTGAGAGTAGATTCACCAGTCCGTCCATTCTCCGTCACACATACTGCTGAAGCACTATCTTGAGAGTCCAATTGAGATGAGCCAGCACTGCTGGCTAGATCTTTGTCTGTGGATTTAGAGGGGGGATGGGGACTGAGAGTGGGCATGGTTGGATCTGCATTATGATTATGGCTCATAGAGGGTTGAATGGGTGTCGCCACCAAAGGAGATGGTGCTGCAGAATGAGGTGAATCCATCGGTGCTTCGAATGTAGAGTTTCCAAGAGGTGTGGAAACCCCTTGACTCGGGGTTTGTGGTTTAGTGTAGTTACCAGCAAAGTTGGCAAGTGGAGTTACACGTGGCTGGGATAACAACTCTATATCCTGTCGAATTAGGTCTTCTTGCATCAACATACGATGATGATAAGCCAAACTAGTTGGCTTCTTTTTCTCTCCACTTGTCTTGTCACCTTTCTCTACTTTGGGAGCTGTAATGTTGCTACTTATATTTTGCCTCCCAATTCCTCGCTTGCCACCTTTCGGTCTGTGAAGTGTAAAATAAAAAGATTATTTGTACTGGATATATATTAGATCTTCATACATAGCAATGCACTTGCTATTTCAGCGCTTAACAAATTTTAAATAGAAAGATCTCAGAAATTAGCCACATTAAAAAAACCTAAAATTAATTTGACAAATAACTAATCAAATCACCGAATTAGCTTGAGGAAGCACACATTTAAAAATTACTTTTACTCTTGAATGGAAAAAATATTCTACATTCAGCTGAAACTTTTTATCAAACAACTTTAAACCCTTTGATAGAGATACTTCCATACAGCATGTATGCAAAGACCTTCATCAGTAAAAACCACAGCTAGAAAACAGTTTTGCGAGAGGAAATTTGCTTTAACAAGCCATTAGTAAAATAAAATTGTTAAAATAACAACAGATAAGGCCCGTCGGCAACGGAAAAAGGCCTCAGCCTCAAATCATCGTTTAAAAGGGAAAATCATTTGAAACAAGAGCACATTCAACAATAGCCCGCCGCGATTATTGAAATTGTCGGTCGGCCATTTTGAATTTGATCAAGTTTAATTTTTTATGGTATATCTCTACCTGAAACTGCACATTTTGTTCTATAGTAATGGTCTAACTATCTGGTCGGGTTTTCCAGATATTACGCATATTAAAAAAATAATTGCTGATATTCAGCCATTTTGGCCACCTTGAACTAGTTTCTGTCCGAATCTTGCCAAATTGCAAACTTATTCGAGCTATTAGGGAAATGGATATATCATATAAATTTTGGAGCGAAACATAAAAAAATGTTGAGTGGATCGCGTTAATGAGAAAATTTGACGATCGGAAGTGCCCGCAGGTCGGCCATTTTGAATTTTTTCATGTTGAAATTTTTCATGGTATATCCCTGCCTGGAAATTCACATAGCTATCTGGTCCGGTTTTTAAAATATTACGCATTAAAAAAAAATAATGGCCGATAATCGGCTATTTTGGCCGCCATGACCTAGTTTCTGTCTGAATCTTGCCCAATTTCGAACTCATCCGAGCTATTAGTGAAATGGATATTTTGCATACATTTTGGAGCGAAACATCAAAAATTGTTGAGTGAATGGCGTTAACAAGAAAAATTGTCAATCGGGAAAAAATCAAGGTCATAGGGGTCACAGAAAGGTCAAATGTGAAATTGGTCAAGCTTTAGTCATGATTAACCTGTATGTGTAGTTTAATGTGCATTCCAGTTATGTGAAACAAGTTATAGTTCTAAAAAGTGGCAGACAGACGGACGGACGCGCCTGGTGACGACAAAAGGCATCCGCCAAAATTTTGGCTGAGGCCTAATAAAAATGTGACGGGGGTGGGGGGCTGCGGCAGTTGAGGCAGTACTTATTCATTCATGCAGCACAAAATTTCAAATATTTACAAAAACGGAGTGAGCCACCACTGGAGCTTTTTTGTTTGCAATTTAAGCATTTAGATGAAATCCATACACTCTACTTTGCGAGACAAGAGTATTTCTGAAAAAAGACTTGATTAAGCTTTCACACCAAACCAGCTTATTTAACCAGATTAAACAAACCTTGAACAATAGCATGCATTTTTTTGCATGGGTTCAGCCAGCTCCCAAGATCCAAGAACTGCTGCTTCATCTGCTTGATGGGTACTGGTTGAGTCTCCATCACCAGGTTGCGCATGGTGACGACTGAAAAACAAAATCTCTTGGTGTCATAAATAAAAATAGTTAGATTTTTTAAATCGTAAAATTTGTTATAAAAACTGTCAATAAACTAATAATTGTGATTGACAGGTGTGCTGCACGTATTAACATAATACATTACTTAACAACAATAGCAATATAATTATCAAGTCCTGTAACAGTATCTACTTTAACCCTTAGCCAAAAATGAACTAGCCAATGTGACATTTGAAATGCCCTTTGCACATTTATTAAAATCTCCTTGCCTTTACTGGCTAGAATGGCTAATCCCATTATTTTGTTGAGTATGACAGACACTCTTTTTCATGAGAAAGTATCAAGAAATAAGTACTTATTAGGTGATAAAGGGATTACAGTAGTTATTCGTTATAACACGATCGGTGGGGTCCATAAGTACGAATCGTGTTATAAGCCGATCGTGTTATACGAAATGGCCCGATTTTATCTAGTACTACTAGATACGATATGACTGGAGATACACGGGATGCGGTAATATAAATAACTGACACTGGACAATATACTAGCTTGTAGCATAACGTTGTTTCAAGGCCTTATTTACTGTACAAATATCGGAGTTTTAGAAGTTATATTAATTATTATTTGTAAATAATAAAAATGTGAATTGGTTGAATGTGTCTAATATAAACAGTAGAAGTAAAATTAGTTGAATCAGGAATACAGGACTCGTGCGTGAACAGAGTGACGCTGTGTATACAAGTCCGTGTCATGTACAGTGTTTAATGACGTCATTGTTTTGAGAGTAGAGGTGTCGAAATCTCATGAAATATCACTCTCAACGTGAGATCATACGAGACTGTCAATCATCCTGACACGGCCCGGTAGGATGGGAGGCGGGTGTTGACCAATCAGCGTTTGAACACAACAAACACGATGTCTTTGCATTTTTTATATCGTGCAATCAATTACTACAACACGAATATTATGTTTTTTCCACATTGTGTAATAAAACAGCATATCACTGATGTTATGTTATTCATAGGATAACTACCAAGCCTGTAGGCTTGAAATGGTTTGATACGATCACGTTTACTTGCGGCGTCGATCATCGCGTAACTGCCCGCAAATGAACCAGTGCTGATTTAATGCTGGGCTAGCGTCGTGGTCAGGTGAGATGGGAGGGGGATATTGACCAATCAGCGTTAGAACACGCTTGTCAATCAAACTTGTCGGTGAGCTGTCCATACTGACAGTGATTTATGACTGCTCATATCAGCATAAAATATATTTATGCAACACCATTAAATCTAATATATTAACTTAATTTATAAATTATTTAACAAAATGACTTGTTTATCGCGAACATAACACCTTACAATACAAACGAGAACGCTGCTCGACATTGCACAATGTGAGTTGTGAAGAAGTGGCATTCAACAAACGATCGGCGTGTCATCACCTCTGGCTACCTATTTTATTACGTGATTTAAAAATAACCATTTTTTCGGTTGAACCTGCTAAATTAAGTTAATTTTATTTAATAGCTAGGATTACTGACATAAAATCGTGCACGTCATATTCGTGTTATAATATTTTATAACACGATATAAAAAGCACCATATTCGTGTTATAATATTTTATAACACGATATAAAACACATGATATAAAACACATCATATTCGTGTTATAATATTTCATTACACGCGATTTTAAAAACTTGCAGAATCACCATATTCGTGTTATAATATTTTAGAACAGATTAAAAAAACATGTAAAAACATTATTATTCGTGTTATAATATTTTTATGACACGATTTTAATAAACATGTTCTTTTGCTAAACACGCCACATTAAGTTAATTTGAGAAAGTAAATACATTTTTTGGGATCAAATCGTGTCATATTTGTTTTATATTATCTATTACACGATTCGTGTTTGAATTGAAGTTAAGCTCAAATATGAAATGAGATACTCTTGTTCTAAAAGGGTACCGTTATGTGCTGTGCAATACCACTTGCCGGCGACCTTGCGTGAGCGTCATGCGTGAAGGATTAGGCCTACCGCTACTGCACGGTTAACATGTGACGTTGGCGGACAATTTCATGCTTAATTGTAGGTTCAAATATTTATAACACGATTTTTCCAGAAAAATGGTAAAAAAGATAGTGTAAAATTTTGGGATCCATGGTTGCATCGTGTTATATCCGATTCGTGTAGTAACGATTCGTGCTATAACGGATAATTACTGTACTGCATAATCTTGAATTATTTTTCTCAATTACGGACTTCAATTTAAATTGAATTTATAAGTACTACTTACCTTTGTGCATGTATGGTACTGTTAACAGTAGAATCCTGCCAGACCTTCTCCACCATACGATGTCCCAGTGTTACGCCATCATGGTTACCTAGGGTAGGTGTCAGACAATCTCTGTCACTGGGTGGCTGAACACCCGTGTTGGTAGTAGAGCCTATCAAGGAAGGTGACAGAGGAGGTGACATAGGCCGTGCTGGCAATGTACCATTTAATGATTCAGGGCTGTGACCATGTTGTCTCAATAGCTCTGCTTCAGCCTCAGCAGTTATCAGAACAAAAGAGGATGGGTAACGCATCCTTGATCCAGCTGAAAAAATGTTACAGAAAATGAATAAGTGTTGCAATGCAATGAGCTTAATCTTTAAAGCTCTGAGCCATCACATTTAAATAATCAGGAAAAATAGGTAAAAATTATTTAATCATTCACACTCCCATCCCGAATATATGCGGGAAAGGAATTTAGCTGTCCACTCTACACCAAAATATGTTCAAGAGAAAACAGGAGAACAGAAAATAACATGTACAAAAATAGCCTGAAGTGGGAAAGATTAAAAACTCGAGTACTTACCAACTATGACTTCCACAGCAACAGGCAATTGAGCGGTCTCTGGTGTGTGAGGTTCTGGAACTACATAAAATTGACGCCATTCTTGCATCAATTTTTGTGTGGTTGGATCACTCTCTTTGTAAGTCTGTCCAGTCAAAGTTCCAGATAAGCCATATGGTGCAAGAAGTACTGTGAAAGTAAGAAAGTAGGACACCCAATATAACAAAATGATTTAGTGTATGACTAAAAAAACCCCTTAAAACGGGTTATTTCCGTTATCATACATTGCTAATGTATGTTTTACTCCACCAAGCAAAACTCATCGAGGCTATTGTTATTAAAATTTGTTATTCAATTTTTTTATCAGTAATGATAGTAGGGTGGAATACAATAAAATTTACTGGGTCTATAAAACTAGTAGAACATTTTTACCTTGAACCGAACGAGGCGAGGCATGGTGAGCAAATGCTATATGCTGGGGATGTAAACGTTTAAGTGCTGGATGCTCACGAACATCAATACTCGCACAAACTTGATCCTCTCCATGAAGGAAAAAAGAGAAGCGAATGGACAAGTGGCAACTGAAACAATGCAGACACATCAATTATGAAAGAATATGCTTCAAATCCTTGTGCTCAATATCATAGTACTGCTCATATTAAATGGTATTTAAGAAATTTTTGTATAAATTTCCCTGGAATTTCAGGGAAATTTTCTTAAGGGCCATTCAGGTATCAGCAGTCTTGGGGGGAGGGAGTTACTGTGCGAGCAGTTCTAGGGGGGAATACCTTATGGGGGCATGCCCCCCCCAGTTCTAGGGGGTCTGCTCCCCCCGCCCAGGTAAATTTTGCTTTTTGTTTTCATTTAGTGTCACTATGATTTTGGTTGCTTTGGTTGAATTGAATTGAGCACTTGCGTTTAATTCATGTGTCAAGAAAAATCAAATACAAATTCTGTATTAAAAAACTGAAAAAGTGTGGATAATGGGAGTATGTTATCGTATATTCCCATGCTTGGTTGTGAATATTAGCATTTGGGTGGTTGTCCTTCATTTGTGATGTTGGCCCTGCAAAAACAATGCGACACACAACAGGCATTTGTATCACCTATGATTATACAAACAATATAATTAGGTGATAATACAGCATGTTGTTTTGCTGATACACCAGTTAAATATTTGTAAGGCAGTTTGCTATTTTTAAAACAACTTCAAGAAAATGAGGCAAACAGTCACAAAGCGTTAAAACAAGAAATTGTGCATGCTTCTATCAACAGCACTGTTCAAGCTAGCAGAGCATGTGGGCATTACCTGCAAATCTCACATATTTCTATCACACCTTGCATAATCCCATTACAGGGTGAAGTTATGCACACACTGATAATATTGCATCACACCCTGAACCACAAATCCTACTTATTACAGTGATCAACACTGAACAGTACCTTTTGTCATGGTCTTTTCCACAATGGTCATATGGCTGAACAAACCATTTCCCAACTCTCAGGAATTTCTGTGACAGCAAGCACCTGATAATAAAGAATAAAATATAAAGTTAAAGAGAAACCAATGATACAATAAAACTAAGATTTACTAATTTATTTAATATAACACTAGCAGTGAAGGATTTAAGGCCAAATGTTCTCCAGCCATCCGGGTAACTGAAATTTATGATTCACTGACCCTAAGACAACATCACCAACCCCAGATTTTTTTGGGAAATTTGGTGTTGTCCGAGTGCATTCTGAGGCACTTTGAGATTGAAACTAGAGAATTACACATTCCGGCTTCTTTTCGGTTCTGGACGATCACCGTCACAACGGACTGTTGCCAGGGTGTCAATTATCGACCCTGGATACAAATTACCGGTCTCGGGTCGGCTTTAAATCCTTCACTGCACAAATATTGGATTTATATCACTGACTGTTCTTTACTTTGTTTTTCCATTTTCTTTAACACTAGAATTGGATTTATAACACTGTTCCTTAAAGTTTGACTTTGTTCAGCAAAGCCAAACTGTAGTCAAAATTAAAAAAAAAATTGTATCCATTCTTGACTCATTTCTGTCAAGAATGAATACAATGTATGTAGCAAACACTGTGTTCTATAAAGATTATAATCATGTACATGGCTAATATAGGTCTACGTGAATACAATGTATGTATACATTGTATTCACGTAGACCTACATTAGCTACATGTAGAAAGAACAAGAGCGCTGACGCTAACGATATTCCCCACTATTAAATAAAGTCAATAATGGCCTCAAAATAAAAGAAAAAAATAAGGTCAAAACCCCCAAAAGGCACATCTACACCCCCTGAGAGATGCGTGCATGCAATATGAAAACAATCCAACAAACGCTTTCCGAGATATCGTCCGGAAACTGAATTTATCATCCGCCACCAATTAAAGACAATAATTGCCTCAAAATCCAAGGTAAAAAACTAGGTCGAAGGTCACAACCCCCAAAAGGCACTTCTACACCCCCTAATGGATGTGTGTATGAAATATGAAAACAATCAGGTTAACGGTTTCCGAGATATCGTCCGGAAAATTAACTTATCATCCGCCATCAATTAAAGTCTATAAATGCCAAAGGAAAAAAATTAGCTCAAATGTCATAACCCCCAAAAGGCAAGTATCTACACCCCTAAGGGATGTGTGTATGTAATATGAAAACAATCTGGTTAACGGTTTCCAACATATCGTCAGGAAACGAAACGCGGACGCACAGTCAGATATGGTGATGACAATATCCTCCGCTCACGAAGTAGTGACGGAGGATAAAATGTGGTCTGTTGTCAAATATTATGAAGTGAGGTGCCGCAGATCTATCAAAGAATGTGCTGTGCGCAAAGCAATATATATGAATGAGGTCAGAATTTGGGCACTCCATGAGTTGTTAATTGATTTTTGGTTTGACTATACACGTACCTAGGGGATTTCCCACTTATATATTATACAAATCACCATAGTAAAAGCCTCTTGACCGCAGGGAAATTGGATTTGGACAGATTAGGTGTTATAGGGTTAAGGCTATTCAAGGCTTGTGCAAACACTGTGTTCTATAAAGATTATAATCTATCGAATTTCCTCAAACATACTAGGGTGTTTATTGGGTAGTCTGAAGGGTTGATTACATGGGGATCAAATTGACATCAGAAAAATGAACAATATCAAATTGTCTTGTAATGTACAGTACAATGAAATAATGAAACAAACAGGACTTCATTATTGACATAATCATAAATTTGTTGAGCTGAACAATTATTACAAGCATATTATGTTACACAATTCCTACCTCTCTATGAGGTTATGAAGAGCCTTGAATAGTAGTGTTCTGCATTCATATGATAAGCCATTCTCCCAACAACCTTGCTCCAGTTCTGTAATCAAAATTAAAAAAAAAAATTGTATCCATTCCTTGACAGAAATGAGTCTAACAAAATACATTTACTTTGGGTATTAGGCTCTCTGGTGAAAATAGTTTAATATTTGTTTTAGTTACAGATCCCTTAGAATAATACTATAATATCTCAAAATACACCAGTGACCTTTGTTAGCCAAAAGCTTTGATGCTCTTCTAGCAAAACCCCAGATTTGATTTTTTAATTAAATATATATGGCATTATCTAGTTTCTGAAAAATATGTGATGTGATTGAGGAATGTGAATCCAAGAGATCAAAAACAATAACAATATTTCAAACAGACCTTTCAGTTTCGGTGAGATAAGATTAGACAAATTTGCTGGCTCTCTCCCATACCAAAATATCCACAATACTTTGTTGCAGCCAAATTGATCTACCATAGAAGCCTTGTGATCCTGCGACCTAACTCTTCTCCATACACATAATACATCTGATTGAATACAGCGCGTGAAGGACCAGAGAACCGGATCATTTAGAGGTTCTGAACAAATTTTGCTCTCATCTCGCGCACACAAAACACGCCATTTTATGCCATCAAGTTGTGTCTACAAAAAAGAAAAAGAAAATTAAACAACAGCACACTTGACAATAGCCCACCGCCATTATTGAACTTGTTTAAGAACTGGCTTATACCAAAATGCATAACGAATTTGCGACAAGATATTATGTTATCTCGTCCACAAGGTAAAATTATCAAAGTAAAATGTGAAAAACTGCAATAAATCAGCCACTTGTTGAACTTGTCCCAGAATTAGTATTAAACATGCATTTATACAAAAATTTGAGCACGATACATGAACAAATTTTTAAGTTTTTTTGCCTACAAGATAAAATTTCTTACCAAAAATGTGAGAAATCTCAATAAATTGGCTATTTTGACATTTTTTCAGCCATTATTACCGTATATCCCTGCGTATAGTGCGACGCCATGTATAATACGAGTTAAGATTTGAGGCCTCTGATGACGAAAAAAACATCTACCCCTCTGTATAATACGACCTCAAATTTTGGATGCCGGCAGCGTCCCGGGCCATCTAAATGTGAGGCATGGATATTATTGTATTCAACTAAATGACGCCGTGACACGGGACAGATACCTGCATACACGATGCTCCATGACGGGAACAGCGGCAACAGTACAGCTCTGCAAAACCAAAGGGCAGTATCTGCTTACTTGTAGAGTAAGCAGATGTGTATTTTCATTTTCCACGGCAGAGTGGATATCATCGGGACTGTCTGGTTTTGGGCAGACATTCTGAGGCCTGCATAACTGATATATACACACATATACACACAGATTTTAAAATATTTATATTTCGCAGACAAATTTATATTATTTTAATTCATCTTTTACAAAGACCATATTTTAATATCAATGTCGCGCTCAAATAAGAACATTCCAAGATGAATTATGTGATTGTAAAACATTTGCAGACTAGCCGCATTGTCTAAACACAAGAGGTGTTTGGCTGTATAAGGTGTCAGGGTGTAATGTCACAGAGCTCTGCGCTCAGTGAACTACAGCTTACAGATACCACCATTTGCTCAATACCGTATCAGCAGCGGGAACAGCGGTAGGCGTTAATGTTATCCCAGCAATATGGGCATTCTGAGGCCTACACGTATAGAATTTGCCATAGGAAATATAATCAGTGATATCTTGTTATATTTTGTCAACACATTCTCTCATTCCAATACATCTTAATAAAATATCATGTTCAGATAGGCCTACCGTCGTACACAATATATATGAAAGGCGATCTTAGATTAAATCATTAATAATATAAACGAACAGGTCAGGAGTGTGAATTGGTTGCAGACTAACGGCGTCATTTATCTGCCCGTGCTTGTCAAAGGTGCCACGCCCATCTTTGTCTTTTGGTGAGACGTGAGACGGGGGCCCCCAGCAAACAAGACACATTCACCCAATGCTAGAACAATGTTGTGTTAGCGTCGCAGACGGTGGCCCAACAATGTACCAGCATTGGGTGAATGTCTTTTGTTTGCACTCGCAACAAACACACTCAAATGTCCAATGCTGCTTTATCATTGTTTGGCCAGCGTCGACAACACTGTCCTAACTTTGACACAGCATTGCGTATAGTGTATCGTGCTCACTGGGTGCATTAAATCACAATCATCGCTAGGCCGCTAATATACGTCGTCCATGAAATACAGTAAATGACATTCTACCAGTTGAAAAGGCACAGTCTAACTGTTGTTCTTGTTGTATAGGCCTGCTTACCAAACACGCTGATTAGCCTACGTTTACAGATACGTTTTACCGTTGGAGAACTTACCGCTAGAGAGCTAAAAAAATTGTATTAAATTCTACATAGATGTATAATACGAGGTGCCTTTTTGTGACATGAATAGCTAAGAAAAAACATCGCATTATACACGGGGATATACGGTAGACTGCCCGAGAACTGGTAATCAGTAACATGTACCGGTACGTAACAAATTTGAGCAGGGTACTTGAAACACTTCTTAAGTTATTGCGTCCACAAGGTAGAATTATTGAAGTAAAATTTATGCGAAAAATCGCAATAAATCAGCCATTTTGAATATTTTTCAGCTATTATTGAACTTGTCCGAAAGCTGATGACATGCATAACCAATTTGAGCAGAAAACATGAAATATTTTTGAAGTTATCGTGCCCTCACATATTGCACTCTCGTCTTTCCTTAGCTTTAACCCTTATCCTGTTGATCGCAGCAAATGCAGCGACTTGACAAATCAGTAAGACTTTGACAGTGCTGATCGCAGCATTTTTCTGTTTCGGAAATCCATTGCAATGACATTGTCATTCAGCATGATTATTTTTAGCCATTTTTATTTTAGACAATCAGGCCTTCAGATTTGGCGTGAGTGATTGCTCACGCACACCATAATTCACGCAAGTGTAAAGTCATGTGAATTTTTAAAATTGCAAATTTTATTTTTTTTTCAATTTTTATCAATCAGTTAGCCATTGCATTTAACTATGGTGAGTGATAACTCATCTCACCACTTTGAGGTGAGCTTTTTTCCACTCGCCACCAATTTTCAAATCTGAAGGCCTGGACAATTATTCCCGCTTGTTCCTTCTGGGACTAAAGAACGCATGGGATCGGTTCCGGTACATGACGCAAGCGCATACTTTTATCAGGGTTCTGCCCACGGTGAGCGGCCGCACCCAGCACTCTGATACGCCGCCCACCACAACAGTATTTTGAGCATAAAAACATGGCTGTACTATAAAAAATAGTGTTTTTGATGCCAAGACCGCCCACCACTGTCCGATGTCTGGGCAGGACCCTGTTTTATGTTAATGAGCCGGAGACTCCCGAATCACAGCATGCAAATTTTAAAAAGCACGCTGCTAAAATACAAACTCAATGCGAATTCGATGCAAATTTGCATTTCGCACTTGCTTGATCCATGTTTTCGCATATTGCGAATTCAATTTGGCAGTTTATGAAGTTTTTTTTTCGTGGCAGTGCATTATTAATTGAGGTGCCATGATCCATCTAGACTACTGTAGATCATTTCTGCCAGGACAATACATCAAATTGGTTTGCTTTGATTAAGACCTGTCATGCCTGCAGGACTGTAACATTAGTGCGTGGATCAACTGTGTTTATACATGCGCTTATATTGACGTCACCGGTAACCTCACTAGTTAGTGTTACCAGCTGGAATGAGCTGTCATTGGCCGTGCTAGGGCATTCCGTACTACATCATCACTGTTGAAGACGGCGCAGGGAAAAATTAGTTCAGTATCACATAGCAAAATGGTACGCAATTCTGTCCATTTGCTAATCAAATATATGTAATTGATCAGCAAAATATGTATACATCAATGATAAGGATGTCTAGCAAGTTACAACTTGGATGAGAAAAATGCTAATCAAAATTTTTCAAACAATTTTTTTCCTGGACGGTGCAAGTTTCTCTGGAAGCCAGTCAGCTAAGAAATAATGCAGTTAATTATATTAGAGAAGTCTAAATCAAATTGGTGAATAAATACATGCACCAGCTAGCAGTACCAATGTTTAGAGTTAGTAGACGTGAAGTGTTGTGTGGATTATCTAACTGTACTAAGACTAGAACTGATGGGACACTGATACGGATAGAGACAAACAAAGCTCTGGCTCAGCACAGTGTCTTTTCTCAGTTTGAGAAAAACAGTTCAGCGTTTTGAGAAAAACAAGTTCACAAAAAAAAAACAATTTCGCATTTAGCGATTTAATAATTTTTTTTTTGCATTCAGCTGTTTGAGAAAATGAATTTAGCATTTGAATTCAATTGCACAGTACTGAACAGCAATATTCAGAACAAATTTGAAAACTAAAGAATACAGTACTGTGCAATTGGAAAGTGTCACGCGAATGCGAAGCGAAAGCGCATTCCCATTAGCGTTATGTGAAATGCTGCTAAAATCGAAACTCGATGAGAATTTAATGCGAATTTGGATTTCGCACTTGCTAAATTTTATCCTTTCTAACTAATTGCGAAATTATAATTTGCATATTGCGAATGCAATTTAGTTGTTTGCGATCTTTTTTGCAATTTGAGGAAGTGAAATTTTAATGTTGTTTGTTTGGTTCAGGGCTCAATATTAAAGCGTCAGTAATTTGTAAGCAAAAATTTTTTCTTTAACGGGTAAAAACTGAAACATGGCGAATAGAATAGTTACATAAATGGCCGGTGGGCTATTTCAAAAATTCATTAATTTGAAAAATGTAGTAAAATAAACAAAAAAGAATAAAAGGCCTAAAATATAGTCACAAAAATGGCTAACTGGTCATTTTTGAAGATCGATAATTTCAAATGTAATGAAAATTGAGACCAGGGTTCACAAATACCACACTTGAATAATAACTCTGTGTATGCCTATTATTTTTTATATAACTCTATATAACTCTAAGACATTTATTGTTTAAATAAAAATTAATTGAATATGTTCAGTTAAGCAAAAAATGCAAAAAGGTCAAATTGGAGTAAATTATGAAAATTTAATCAGTTGTAAAAAGAAAACTATTAAGTGCAGAGATGTGAAATTTTAAGCATTAATTAGGTTCATATATCTTTCTTCACATCCAATGAGCACTATTTTGACGACTAAGGATTTCATGTCAGAGGAAAGTCCTTTGAGATATTTTATCTTGTCCTTCCAGTATCAACTGGAATTAATGCTAGTCTTTTAAATATTAGTTTCCCTATTATGTACCTCGTACCAGCCGTAATTACTTCTATTATCGCCATCTCTTACTTTTGATAACTATTCTTGTTACTGAATCGGAGATCATGTTTATATGGCCCCGATCTGATCTACGGCATGTCTAGTAACTTAGTTCCGCTTCATTGATTTCACAGGTTCGCGTTCTATCGCCTTTTAAACACATTTTCGGCAATAACCAAAGTTTACTTTTTTGGCCGATTAATTACGGACGGTACGAAGTAGCTTTTCATATATATTTTATGCTCAGTCAATCATGGACTGACTGGAATATCGATGTTGATAACTGAGGCAACCTGGGTCACATTTTTGCCCAGCGGCCATGACAGCATCTTCCTCTGGCCGACCTGAATGTTTCTCCACGTGAATACTTGTATTTACGGGAGGCATACATCATAATGATGTTGCCAATTTTACCTAATTAAAGTTAGTCTAGTTAAATAAATGTTTTATTAAGATTATCGCCATGTGGATAATAATTTCGGGGGTCTATAGCATTTCGCGACATCCACATGTGAGTCCACCACCCCCCGTCCTGTGGAGCCGCTATAAAAGCGTGTGGACATACATGCTTCACCAGTCAGTCGGGCTGGAGGTGGTTACTCCCCTCGCCCTACTCAGGCTCAGCGGGCCGAGTTGGTGGAGCTAATACTCCCCACTCACCCTGACCTGACTGGACTCTGCGGTCGACCCTAAGTTGACCTGCACGTTTGACTACAGTCAAACTTTTGTTGTGTGTCAGTACAGACATACAAGCTCCGCTAAGCTGAATGTTTGGAGTGTGCTATAAAGCCCCCAGACAGAAACAGCTTGCTAGTTGAGCACATATATTATTAAATTTGTTAGTTAGTAAGTTACTGTCAATGGACTATTTGTCACTTGACCTATGACTGGGACTAAGTGTGTCCAGTTGTTTTCTTGTTAATGTTAAGTTTTGAGTGATTGAACATTAGGTATAAAGTAGGAATGAGTATCTTTTTAGCCCTTTTTCTGTGAACTTTGGGGGATTTGAGTGCCCAGCTGTTCGGGACAGGTGCCGAGCCTACTGACAATAGTGCCACTGGCTATCGGGGATAGTGCAGTGGGCGAGTTTGTAGTGAGGCTAGGGTAAACAGACCAACAGCTGAGGCATCAAATCGGTGCCAATGGACACATGACAGGGAGAGTCAAGTTATTGGTTTAATTTAATTACAGTTAATAACTGTGGTTTATATCACACTTTGTTATAAGCCAACACAGCTATAACTTGGATGATAATCCATCCAAGGAACTGTAGCCAATGAATGGTCCCTAGATGCGACCCTTTATTACATTTGGTTATAAGTTAACCAAGCTATAACTTGGATGATAATTCATCCAAGAAAGTGTAGCCCATTTAATGGTCCCTGTGTGACCACTTATTACATTGTGTCCATGTATCATTGAATGATTTAACATCTAGGCCTATGGCCTAATTATATAACCCAATATTTTCCTGTACCTGATGTATTGAAATATACATGATATGTGAATAAATCTGTTTTTATTGTCCTGTGATCCAATTTTCATTGTGTCATTTACAGTAAGCCAGTGGTGTTTGTGTACGCCATCTTTTCTCATTTCCCGTTAATCGATAAAGTTTCCGGCTGGATATATATTTCCTCATTTGTCCATACTTGTGTAGAGAGGATTAATTAGGTCCTTAATTATTTGTGTTTGTTTCTGGAAGCTAGATTTATCCGTATAGCTATATGCCAGGGAAATCTGGCATATTCCTAATAAGGCATTTGCTTAAGTTACAAAGAGAGCACGGTTTACCCTTGTCCAGATAATACAGTTTTTACCGCTCGGCTGTCACTTTCACTCCATCAGGGTTGGACGGGACAATCGGTTGACCGTGACATTCTTTTTCTGGTGTCAGCGAAGTGGGATTGGCGAATTGTAAATTCGCTGATCCAGCGATAGAACCCCTGCCAATATTTTAATGCAATAATCTTTGCATTGTCGCATATAATTTTGTTACCACATACGTGGACCGGGATACATAAATTTCGGCTATAAGGTTTCATTTTGTTTTTATTTTCTTATCACATTCATTTGTCCCATAATTTAGTAAGATTTTAATTTGGAAAAGGTTGAGTTTATAAAACTCCCTGAAAATTGCATTGCATGTTGATTTAATGGCACAAAATAATATTGAGTTATCAAATATGTAAATTTGATACATATACTTTTAACCATAGACCATAATATATATTGGCTGTAAGGTTTCATTTTTTTCATCACATTCATTTATATCCATTTGTGATAAGGTTGAGTTTAAGAAACTCCCTGAATATTGCATTGCATACTTCATCCCAAAATTTGTGGTTGGGAGTCTGAATATAATTGAATCAAATTTTTTGATTACCTACTGTTTTTTTTGCTTACTGGATATCTTGGTATTAATAGTCCCGATTCACTTTAAAGCAAGGTTGAGTACAAAACTCCCTTTAAAGTATCTTTATTGAACATATTATTATTTTTTTACTGTACTTTTCGTTAATTTATTTGCCCACATGTCACAAATAGGTGAATGATTGACTAAAAAAATCATAGTCTAGTTACTCAAAAGAATGATTGGCAGTGGTCAGCTGGTAACCTATTATTGCTGATAGTGACCATTCATTCTATTGCAATATATGTTTTTCTCTATACATTTTTTTTTGTTGTACTTGTATTGAGTATTACATAGTAGTTTTGTAGAGCTCTGGCTCTTACATTTGTAATTGAGACAGAATATTATATTCAAGTCTATACCAAATTTATCGAGACAAATATTCAGGTGAGAGCTAGAATGCCGCCTAAATATAGTGATAAGAATTTAAAGGCTTCTGGCCACCCGGTGTCCTCAGAGCGAAAGCCTATGACACGGGCCCATGATCAGGCTGTTGTTAGCCGGTCTGAGCCAGAGTGTATATCAGTTAGTCAGGAGCAGGGGGAGAGTGAAGGTGCTTGCGCCATTATCAGTTCAGATGTTGCAACCTCTGTCTGTACCAGCACTTCCCCCGGCCAAACACATACACTGAACTGGCCTTCAACTGCTTCCATGCTTACGAACACGGAAATATGTTCTCAGGATAGGCACCTTTTGCAATCTGAGGACAGCGGTGACGAGTTCTCTTCTGCTGGAGAAACTGAGTTGAAGCATCGGGCACCTGAGGCATATGTTTCACGGCCAAGTCAGCCTGTCTATTGCTGGGCACCTAGTACCTCACACAATGCACATCTTTCACTACCCAATGAAATATTGGGACATCCCCCGGAAAACATGCAATCGCGTGATCCATGTCCACATAGTACTATGAGGCAAAGGGTATCGACTTTGGAACAACTGCATACATGTGATGGTACTAAACGCCAAGCTGATAAAGATGACTTGGCAACCTCCGTTGCTGTTGCTGTAAACAATTTGACCTCACAAAATGACAAGTTGACACAAACACTCTCAACACTGACATCTAATATGAGTCAACAGAATGAGAGTTTCACTAATTCTTTGACAACTTTGACAGGGGTGATGCGGGGGATGCAGGACTCATGCAAGGGTGCAGAGCAGTCTAGCCGACAGACACAACCTGTGTCTGACACCGCTCATGCGTCCATAGTTGATTCAATTGGACGATATGCTGCTGCACATCCAGGACATACTCACCTCAATAATGGTCGGGGACCTAATTCTCCTGGACATATGTACAGCAATAACCCCCCATTATGGTCACAGCATGCAAATGCATCATGGCGGGATAATAACCAAAAGCATATTAGCCCTACTGCACCAAATAATCCGTCCTATCGCGATAATCCTGTCGCTAGTAATGCGTGGCAAAATGATCAAAGGTTTGCTCACGATTATTCCACTCGGGTAGTTGAGGATCCACCCATCAAGTATGCTGAGCCGGCAAGTGTTGAACGGCATCAGTCTAGGCTGGGAAGTGGACCACCTCCTACAAGACAACATGCCACCAGTAACCATTCTGTCAGACAGACCCAGTCCCGGGGGTCGAGTGCTCTACTTAGCCAAACCTCGAGTCAGAGGACGAAACGTACTAGCACCCGTAGTTATCACCCAAGGTTATCTCCTTTTACGGGACAGGAACCTTGGCGTGTCTACTATAATCGGTTTCAGGACGTGGCCTCCCTCGAGGGATGGACAGAAACTGACCGTTTGAGAGAGCTGCTGCCCAGACTCCAAGGGCAGGCGGGAGAGTTCGTGTATGAGCAGCTGGGTCATAACGTGCGGACTAATTTCCGCAGCCTTGTGCATGAACTCAAAAACCGATTCCGCAAGGTGGAGACCGCAAAAACTTTCGGTGCTAGATTTAGCAGCCGCAATCAAAATGCTGGAGAAAGTGCGGAAGATTACGCCGCGGAATTAAAGCGTCTCTATGATAAGGCTCATTCCAATAGAGATGTGGAGACGCGTCGCGAGGATTTGCTGCGACGATTCCTAGATGGGGTTATCGATGACTCGGCAAGGTTCCAAGTGGAGTATGTTAAGGAACCGCAAGACATTGATGATGCCGTCTACGAAGTAGTTAACTTTACAGAGACTAAAAGACGGCCCCCCACAGACCCTGGTGATAGTCGGTCTCGCCGCCCCACTCGAATCATTCGTGATGGGAGTGCGGAAGAGACTGATAATGGTAGTGGGGAGGAAGACATGATCAGGGGTGTCGGCTACCAAAAGTATGGCACAGGGAGGCACCAAGCATATGGAGGAAACTCCAACAATCGGTATGGCAGCTCGGGTAAATTCAATCGCCCTAGAGTGCCTTCCTCTCAGCTCCCTGTGGCCAGCGGCTCTGACCAGGCTGCAATGCTAAGTCAGATACAAAGCATGATGACTCAGCTGCAACAGATGAAGTCAAATGCAGTCACTGACTCTGTCGTGACAAGTCCCCAGGTGACCGACTACAGAGGTACCGATCTGTGCTACCGATGCGGCCAGCCAGGTCATTTCGCTCGAGGGTGCGTTGAACCGCCAGCCTATCACACGGCTAAGGCAGAGCGAAGCCACCCAGTAATGACACCCCAGGTGACTCCTGCTATTGGCGGTACTGTAGTCCAGTCTCCCACAAATCGCGCCCCACAAAGCCAAAATGGTGATCAGTTAAACTAGCAGGGGTTTGCCTAGAAGGCCAAACGGTAGACCCTCACCATATAGGCCAAGCTGTACACAGTAAAATTTCTGGTCCTGAGTTGATAGTCCTGGAGCCTTATGGTCTGAACATCCAGATCACTCTGACAAAACCAAGTGATCCACCTCAGGATACAGTTAGACCCATAATACCCGCTGTAATTAGTACGGTGGAAGTACCATCGCCTACCTGTCCGGCCGCAGCAGAAGTACAGTCATCTACTCCTTTGACTGTTGTGGCGGATAGTTCTAAGCCCGCAAGGTTAGAGGAATTAGAAACTTGTGCGTCTAGACACCAAAAGCGATCCGAGGGGTTTTATGTTGAAGGTACTGTGATGGGGATTGATGTTCTTTTCTGCCTAGACACTGGGACATCATCTACCATTTTGTCTAGTAAAATTTATCTGAAAATTCTCCCTGATGACCGCCCTCCTCTTAGCCCTGCACTTTCACATTTAACCACCATTGGAAGTGCCAGGCAATGTATGGGTAGAGCAGAGTTCCCCATTCGGATGGGCAATATAGAGTTAATGGTTACCTTAACCATAGCAGACATTACAGATGATGTATTGTTAGGGGCTGACTTAATGCATGACGAAGAGCAACCCTTTGACCTCTCGCTCTCAGAACAGTGCATACGCTGGAAAGGTGTCTCTATACCTCTGACCATAGCAAGCAGCCCCAGCAGGACTAGACATATTTATGCTGATGATCACCATGTCATTCCAGGCATGAGTGAAATGGTTGTGGGTGTTTGTGTTGACAGAGGTGTGGATGATAAGGGAGATAATAGTGTTCTGATTGAACCAGCTTCCAAAATGGCAGAATCTTTACATTTGGCTATGCCCATGTGTCTTGTTAATGTGCAGAGTAGCACCACAGAGCCTGTCTCTACAGCTGGAATGGCAGTTTTGCCATCCGCCGTGTGGAACAAATCTCCTGAAGTTGCTGAGTTAGACACTTTATATGCATGTGTGTCTATACAAAAGCATTTCCAGTCAGAGGAACTCTGTGCCGAGCATACAGTGCTGAGAGTAGTTTTAACTTTGTTCCTGTTTTTGAGCTTGTTTTGGATCAGTAGTAATTGTAATGATACTTACTGTTCCAAAAGTCCAACCGAAGGCTCTGAACGAGCAGAGGGTCAACCAGACCCTTTCAATTTGAGAGATAGAAGCGAACCTAAGTTCCATTTGAAAAATAAATGGTGGGTTAGTAAATATGGTTGGGACTGCTATGGCCTCTGAGCTGATCTCTGGCAGAGAGAACAGCCAAATTGCAAGCCAATTAGTGTTCCCCAAGCTGCCGACTCCAGTGAACCAGTGACGATGAGGATCATCCCAATGTGTCGCAGATGAGCAGATATTCAGACCAGCAGCTACTGATGTCCCTCTTCCTCTGCAGCTGTCTACAGTATCCTGGAATACAGTTCTCAGGTTTGCCACATTTGCTACTGTGTCCCTGCCTTACCCAGTTAGTATGGAATGTGGTAGCCACTACCTTTTTATGATACAACATCAGTCGACAAGAACCACAGACAGTCAACAAGTGTTTCTATTAAACAGACTTTGGCAGATTTACCAAGGCAATAATTTATTTTATTGTCTGTGACAATATTTCTTCGTACAGACAAGGATGATATATAAATAGTTGTCTTAAATTTCAAGTGTATCCATCTCTCTTTCAATATATTACTTATTAGAACACTGATCCAGAGAGATGGTGAAAAGGACTGTCCACATGGACTCATGCATGACCGTGTATCTTCTTTTCAGGTGTTTAGGTGTTTCATTTTAAGTGTTTGTATATTTTTTACTCTATGTAGCCGACAATATGAAGAATCCTGTAGATTGTGATAACCATATTTTGTTTTATTAGAGATATTGAACATGTATTTCTAATAATGTTTTTGGTATATTGTAATTTTTTTAGGTGACCATGTTTTATATTTTATATAAGAGATATTATATTTTCTAGAATATTTGAGGTATTCTACATATTATCTTTAGCTTTATATTGAATGTATGTCGGCATATCTCCTCTCTTAGCGAGGCTGTTCGTGACATGGTCAGCGCGGACGCTGACGCTGAGCAGAGGGTGATTTGACGACTAAGGATTTCATGTCAGAGGAAAGTCCTTTGAGATATTTTATCTTGTCCTTCCAGTATCAACTGGAATTAATGCTAGTCTTTTAAATATTAGTTTCCCTATTATGTACCTCGTACCAGCCGTAATTACTTCTATTATCGCCATCTCTTACTTTTGATAACTATTCTTGTTACTGAATCGGAGATCATGTTTATATGGCCCCGATCTGATCTACGGCATGTCTAGTAACTTAGTTCCGCTTCATTGATTTCACAGGTTCGCGTTCTATCGCCTTTTAAACACATTTTCGGCAATAACCAAAGTTTACTTTTTTGGCCGATTAATTACGGACGGTACGAAGTAGCTTTTCATATATATTTTATGCTCAGTCAATCATGGACTGACTGGAATATCGATGTTGATAACTGAGGCAACCTGGGTCACATTTTTGCCCAGCGGCCATGACAGCATCTTCCTCTGGCCGACCTGAATGTTTCTCCACGTGAATACTTGTATTTACGGGAGGCATACATCATAATGATGTTGCCAATTTTACCTAATTAAAGTTAGTCTAGTTAAATAAATGTTTTATTAAGATTATCGCCATGTGGATAATAATTTCGGGGGTCTATAGCATTTCGCGACATCCACATGTGAGTCCACCACCCCCCGTCCTGTGGAGCCGCTATAAAAGCGTGTGGACATACATGCTTCACCAGTCAGTCGGGCTGGAGGTGGTTACTCCCCTCGCCCTACTCAGGCTCAGCGGGCCGAGTTGGTGGAGCTAATACTCCCCACTCACCCTGACCTGACTGGACTCTGCGGTCGACCCTAAGTTGACCTGCACGTTTGACTACAGTCAAACTTTTGTTGTGTGTCAGTACAGACATACAAGCTCCGCTAAGCTGAATGTCTGGAGTGTGCTATAAAGCCCCCAGACAGAAACAGCTTGCTAGTTGAGCACATATATTATTAAATTTGTTAGTTAGTAAGTTACTGTCAATGGACTATTTGTCACTTGACCTATGACTGGGACTAAGTGTGTCCAGTTGTTTTCTTGTTAATGTTAAGTTTTGAGTGATTGAACATTAGGTATAAAGTAGGAATGAGTATCTTTTTAGCCCTTTTTCTGTGAACTTTGGGGGATTTGAGTGCCCAGCTGTTCGGGACAGGTGCCGAGCCTACTGACAATAGTGCCACTGGCTATCGGGGATAGTGCAGTGGGCGAGTTTGTAGTGAGGCTAGGGTAAACAGACCAACAGCTGAGGCATCAAATCGGTGCCAATGGACACATGACAGGGAGAGTCAAGTTATTGGTTTAATTTAATTACAGTTAATAACTGTGGTTTATATCACACTTTGTTATAAGCCAACAAAGCTATAACTTGGATGATAATCCATTCAAGGAACTGTAGCCAATGAATGGTCCCTAGATGCGACCCTTTATTACATTTGGTTATAAGTTAACCAAGCTATAACTTGGATGATAATTCATCCAAGAAAGTGTAGCCCATTTAATGGTCCCTGTGTGACCACTTATTACATTGTGTCCATGTATCATTGAATGATTTAACATCTAGGCCTATGGCCTAATTATATAACCCAATATTTTCCTGTACCTGATGTATTGAAATATACATGATATGTGAATAAATCTGTTTTTATTGTCCTGTGATCCAATTTTCATTGTGTCATTTACAGTAAGCCAGTGGTGTTTGTGTACGCCATCTTTTCTCATTTCCCGTTAATCGATAAAGTTTCCGGCTGGATATATATTTCCTCATTTGTCCATACTTGTGTAGAGAGGATTAATTAGGTCCTTAATTATTTGTGTTTGTTTCTGGAAGCTAGATTTATCCGTATAGCTATATGCCAGGGAAATCTGGCATATTCCTAATAAGGCATTTGCTTAAGTTACAAAGAGAGCACGGTTTACCCTTGTCCAGATAATACAGTTTTTACCGCTCGGCTGTCACTTTCACTCCATCGGGGTTGGACGGGACAATCGGTTGACCGTGACACTATATACTGATATGATTAATAATACTTTAGATTATTTATGTTCACATGAAGCTATTTATTTTACCAAAAATAGGTGAAATTGACAAATGAAAAAAATTAGGTGCGGAGGTACAGGGCTAGACACTAACTGATTGGACCTTCTTGCCGAAAGGGCAATACATTTTTTTGGGTACTTGCCCCCCAGATTTATCACTTGCCCGACTTGCCACCAACATGCGTTGTCTGTTGTGACAGTCGCTGCAAATTGAAGCTATTGCCCAGGGGGCCACTGTCTGTAATGTTCATACGATTGAAAAAACCTTGAGACCATAATGTTCACAGTAAGCCATTTTTCAGGAAACATGAACTGGGGCAAGTATACAAAATAATATGTTGAAACATGGCCTATTTCACTATAACTTGGGAAATATACATTAAAAACCTGTAGGTCTCAGCCATATTTATGGGGATAAAATGAATCTAAAATGACCTGTGCTCTCTTTTTTGTATTTGTTGTGTAAAGTATACACTAAAAACAAACATGATGTCTGACGTGGGTAGAAAAACAGTTATACCGTAAAAAAGCAAGTTGTACACTATGTCCATGTGTACAAAGAGCCAAAGTGTCTTTATTTCATATTAATTGAAAAAAATATTCTGCATATTTTAGTGATTTGTCCCGTCCCGTAAGTAATGTCCCAAAGTAATGCTTTCCTTTTAATGGTGCTAGATATGCAATATCTTGAAATTTAAATAAGGTATTATGCAAAATACACCTTCTATATTTGAAATAATACATTCAGTATGATATTTCTTAGTATGATTATTTTTTTGGTCATATAATGAGAAACTAAAAATATAAAAAATGCTAGCCGAAACAAGAGCGATAAAATATTCTGATTTAGTATGTAATATTCAGGCTCTAACCTGCAGTTCTACATAATAGGCTGCTCAGCCATATACAGTAACATGTGCTCTACCACTAGATCTCCTTCATGAATAACTATTTTCTACTGTAATGACTACTAACTGAAACCATTACTTATGGGACAAATTTTTCCTTAGATATACATGTTGTGCCCAAGCTGTTTGAATTGTTCTAAATACACATTTTTTATGCACTAACTGGAGCTTTACTGTTAATTTTATATATACTTATGAAAAATACATAAATTTACTATTATGACAAATTATGTTTTCTGACGGTTTTAAGTGTTATATCATCAACTTCATGCAGCCACAATCAGCAAATCGCTTTGTGTGGCCACAGAAACCCGAGAGACACACATTACCAGTCGCAGAGAATTTAGACCCTCAGCCCCCAGAAACTGTCAGCAAGCGACATTTCAGTTTTGTGCAAAGACATACTGTAATATTATTTGCTATAAGAGGCCAAAGGGTAGCATAATCCCCCCTCCCACCCTAGTGATAGGAATTTTTCATGATGCATCCTTCCATCAAGTCTCATAATTATGTCTCCCCTCTGTACACAAAGGTGGGGACATGTTAGTTTACCTTTGTCTGCTAAGTGTTTCTGTCGCGTTCTGTGAGTCTGTGTGTCCCATTCATTTTTGTCCAGCGCTTTCTATCATGCAGACGAACAAAAACGAGATGTTGACCCAATGCTGGGCTAATGTAGTCCCACTGTCTACGACGCTGCGCCAACATTAGCCCAGTATTGAGTTACAGTGTCATGTTAGGCGCCACGCCGAATGTGGGCCAGCGTCACAGACGGCCGGCCAACATTAACCCAGCTTTGGTTCAGAGCATTGTGCCGGTACCAGTACCGCCAGCATGAAGTACTGACTAGGGTTGAATGGATACTGGCCAGCATATTGCTATTGAACGCAGCCCAGCAAACACCAGGCATTGAACTAGTGCTGGTTTTATGCTGGGCCAGCGTCGCAGACGGTGGGCCAGCATTGGACCAGCATTAGGGTCAACGTCTCGTGCTTGCTGGGAATGTTGACAAGCCACATTCTGTTTCACACATTGGCGTGGTTCCAAAACGGAATAACAAATTCTGCTTTATATGTAGTCTCTACTGTCCACAGGAGCCATTTAATAACATTAATTACAAAAGCCATCGACACTACATCTATTAGCTATCAACCTTTATGGTTATGCTGCTGGAGGGGAGACATATCTAGTTTTTTTGTTTACAAAAAACTAGACCCTTCTAGTTTGTTCTATAGTGATGGTCTAGCTAGCTGTTAGGGTTTAGCCAGATATCAGGCATATTAAAGTAAACTAGAAGGGTCACCATTTTTTGTAAACAAAAACTGGAGATGTCTCTCCTCCGCAGTGTCAAGGGTTTTTGCAATTATTGTTAATAAATGGCTCTGACCTCTCATGTGATTTATATTTGCCAAATGTTGCGGAAATATTGTCCGTCACAATCTGCAGGGCTTTGGTTTTTTTTGAGACACATGGGACATTCGAGACACAAGTTTGGGACACAGGAAACATTTGGGACGCTTGGGACACATGCATGACATTCGGGACACTCGGGAAATTTGGGACACTCGGGAAATTTGGGACACATGGGAAAGTTGGGACACTTGGGACACATCGGACAGTTGGGACATTTTGGACACATGGGACATTTGGGACACATGGGCCTTTTGGGACACATGGGCCATTTGGGACACATGGGTCATCTGGCACATATGAGACACATGGGACATTTGGGACATACGGGGCATTTGGCACACTTGAGACATATGGGACATTTGAGATATGGGATATTTGGGCACATGGTACATAATTATGAGACACAGGAAATTTGGGACTCTTGGGACATATGAGACACTTGGAACATATGAGACACTTGGGACATTTGGGGACATAACTATTTTCTACTGTAATGAATCACACAGATTTTGGCTTTTTAATATGGCCATATAATGTCAACATGTCCATATACCGGGTATATATCTGGACTAGAACGGCAATTTTTTTTTTTAATTTCTGTGTTGAGCATTTACCAGTTAACGAAATATTTTTAGAAGAAATTCCAGATTTCTTATATAATTTAGAACATGCAGTTCTAGTCTATGGTATGGACATGTTTACATAATATAGTCATATTAACCCTTACACTGCTATCAGTATGGGCAACTATAGTCACCCAAAATAAACCAAGCGCAGCCTGCCGTAATTTCAAAAAAAAGTTTAAATTTCTTTTTTTAAAACTTGTTCAAGCGACGCAATCAGGCTAACATCATAAAAAAATCGATCAGGCTAACATCATAAAAAAATCGGGGATTTATTTTGGCTTCTCAATGACCATATGATGTAAACATGTCCACAGACTAGAACTGCAAAAGTTTTTTTTTGTGTGCTGCGAGTTTACCAAAACACTTCAAGCAAAATATAGAGACAAAATTCCCGATATCTTATTTTGAACATGTATGCATGTCTAAATACTGTACAATTTTCATCAACAAATATTATATAGTTTAAAAGTTAGACCATTTGACACATATAGGCCTATACTCGCCGTCAAATTAAAAAAGATCAACCAGGATCGCATGATTTTCAGCGATTTCTCTGTCAATTTTAAACCGATTTCCTTGAAATTTTGCAGATCTAGGCCATTTTCTATTAAAATCCTAACAGGGGTAAAAAATTCGCAAAATTATGTTTAATATTTCAAAAGTTAGACCATTTGCCATGTAGTAAAATAATAGAATTTGTTTAATGGGGTTATAGAGGGACGTCGTAATTTCAATTTACCACATGTGAAATGGTCTAACTTTTGCAAAATGCTATATAATTTTACGAAATTTTCAGGGCTGTTAGGATCTAAATAGAAAATGGATTCTGCAAAATTTGAAGGAAATCGGTTCAGAATTGACGGGTAAATCGCTGAAAATCCTGCGATCCTGGTTAATTTGACAGCGAGTATAGTAAATTTGTAGTGTCCTCTATATACACCAATTAAACTTACTAGTTAAATTAAAGTTTGTTTGTATTAGCCCTGAGGCTGAAATGAATTGCATAACATGCCAGATGGTATAACTTTTCAGGTATAGCAACTTTTTTATGAAAATTACACGGTGAATTGACTCTGAAAACATGTGATATACTACAACTTTACAAGTAAATCTGACGGCGAGTGGGCCTATAGTATAACGAGGCTATAGATCTATAGTTGCAGTCAACTTCCACCAGCGTTGGGTGTTTTTTGCTGATTTCTCAGTCAATTCTGAATCAATTTTCATGAAATTTTGCAAACACTCTTTTGAACTGTTCCGGCGCCTACCCTGAAAATTTCGTGTAATTTGAATGAATATGTTAAAAGTTAGACCATTTGACATGTAGTGGAATTTCGTGAGTGAAGCTGATAGCGTGCAATGGGTTTATAGAGGAGCGTCATAATTCGCAAAAACTACATGTCAAATGGTCTAACTTTTAAACTACATAATATTTTTTCCTGAAATTTTTAGGGCAGGTGCCGTAAGACTAGAAACTAACATTTGTCAAATTTCATGAAAATCGGATGAAAATTGTTTGAGCAATGAGCGAAAAACATGCAACGCGAAAGTGACAGATTTAAAGTGACTTTTACTATAGGCCCCTAGTAGACCCCCTATAGACTATACCAGCCGTCAGACTAACTTGTATCGCATGTTTTTTGCCGGTTTCTTGGTCAATTCTCAACCGATTTTAATGAAATATTGCAAGGACTATTTTCGCATCACGCGTCAAATATCGTATAGCTGAAAAGTTAGACCATCTGGCATGTAATGCAATTCAGGGCTAAAAACAAACTTTAATTCAACCAGTTTAATAATGGGTTTATTTATAGAGGGACGTCGTAATTACAAATTCACTACATGTCAAATGGTCTAACTTTTGAACTTTATAATATAATAGGGGTCTATCGGCGAAAAACATGCGATACAAGTTAATCTGACGGCGGGTATAGTTGCCTAACCTTCTCTTATTCCTGACTTAGCTTTCTTCTTCTTTAAGTCAAAATATATTTTACAGCTAGCCTAAGTGGACTGTCAGTGTCATTCACTCAGTGACAGTCATCAGGCCGGGGCGCATACCTTTATTTAGCAACGTTAATGAATTCAATATCGTGTTTAAATTTAACCTCGGGGGGCGTTGTTAAATATAACAACGTTCATGAATTCATGACCATAAGAAAAATTTGTTTTTTGATCCGCCAATTTAAAATCGTTGTGAATTACATCAATTAAACAATATAAATATGTGGAATGGGCCATGCGAGACAACATAAATATAAGTTTGCTGCCGAAATCAGACCAAAACATTGATAAAATCAAAGAAAACTAGATTCCGTGATTTGACCCCCAGGCCACGCTAAGAGTCTTGCTGAAAAATTGATTGCTTTGCTGAAGTTACGACGTGAACCAATAGGAGGGAGGATAACAGATGGAGATTCTGATCGTTGGATTTTGAGATCTATCGTCTGATTGGCCAGGAAGGACCCAGATATTTGGCTAAACCTTGTTGTAGGTAGATGCCACACTTGATTTCCGCACTTTGACCGCAAAAAATTGGCTATTATAGCGTTATTTCTGATATATCTGTAACAATGTAAGGTTAGATTTGTCATCAAAACAATTTATTGGACCACATGTTCTTCTCCAGAATGACGTCACACCGAGGTTAAATTTAACTACGCTGTTAATTTTAACAACGTCTGCGATGTTAAATTTAACAACGTTCTTAAATTCATTAACGTTGCTAAATAAAGGTATGCGCCCCGGCCTGGTCATTGTGTGTCAAAAGTGTACGTATTTCTCTCTCAAATGTGAGAGAGATAGACATGTGTCATGTGAAAAATCAAAATTCCACGACTGCGCCAAATTTACATTTTCCAGGACCTTACTTTAACCGTTAGAGCATATTACTGGCATCAGTAGATTTCTACTTATCACACATTGACACATGTAGACCGTCTATCATCACTGACATCAGATCATCATCAATCGACATCTTCATGATCATGAATGGATGCATGGACATGGTTTTTGGACTCGCCGAACATGCAAAACAGAATTTCCCGTTTTTTTTGGATACCGGCCAACAATTCCGAAAACGGACAAATTAATCGACAGTTTTTATACATGAAAACTTTATTTACGAACAATCAAAGAAGACAAGGTCAAATTCAGCCTAATCAGACATCACATTTACAAATTATATGATACATTTTTTATGGAATTAAATGTCATGTAAAACGCTGTGCTTCCTTTCAAAAATAACACGCATCTCACCAAAGCGAATAAGTTCGTATGACAATCCTCGAGGCTACACCCATTTCCCTGCGTACTAGGATGGCTCATGATCACTCCATGATTTGATTAACCTTATCCGTATCTAATGTTAGTGATAGGTCCTATTCTAAGCCATTAAGGCAGAAAAAACGGCAAAATCTTTAAATCAGGCATAAAATGGCGACAGCGATCAGCAATGGCGACTGCAATGAACAACAAGGCGGCAAGCATGACGTCCCACGATTGGCCAGCCGGCATCACATGCAGGCCATGACCCCATACGGCCAAGATGGCGGACAAAGCGCTGGCTGGCTTTGACAGCTGATATAAACATTCCTAAAATCATGTTATACACGTGGAACATTGTCTTGTCATTCTTTGTAATTTTGTTTGTAATATGGTTTGTTTGCAGGTAATATATCAATCACATTATTTTGCAATGACAATTAACTGAAATAGCCTTGGATCAGGCAAAACATACACTAAAATCTGAATTGTGAATACACTGAATTTGCTCCTGTCCTGGCAGATGCCTGGGCTGGGGCAGTCCATCACTCCTTCAGGCATCACTCCATCCATGCTGTCCCAGCCAGGACGGTAGGAGGCAGGACTCAGTCTCAGAGACTCTGGTTTCACTTTCTCATCTTCTGGTAGTTCAACTTATGCTCTGTAGGCAGTGCATTTCAGTGCAGATCAACTCAACAATTAGCCTACCAGTACCAAGCTGCAAAGATGAATTCATGATATTGATAATCTGATGATGCCAAGTCTAAAATAACTTTCAATAGTGAATAAGCTAGATGTAGCTGAAATCCTGAATACAAATGTACAAGCATTTAAACTTTATAGTTTTTTTTTGCTTTTTTTGTTTGTTTATCATATAGACTAGTCTATTGTCATGTTAATTTTATTTTGTGTTGTATAGTCTATACATTTTTACATGAAGTTCTCAATAAAGTTCAAACAGATGTTTTCAAATCAAATCATATTTATTGAAAATCTGTTTTGGTGAAAAATACAAACTTTGGCCCAACTTTAGCAAAGGCTATTCTACCAATTTGTTATTTAAAACTCAACAATATTATAACAATATAGGGCCTAACACACATTCAAGTATTTTTACATGCATTTTAAAAGTGTAGACTAGCTCACTATAGGCCTAGGCCTGAATTATATTTGAAGAATGTGGTGGAATTAGAACAATATCGTTAATTGATCGAATAAATGAGTAGGCTACCGGATAGATAAAATATTAGTAGGCCCTATATATTATTTGCATGGGGGCCTACATGTAGTAGACTATAGGCCTATAATCATAGTGATAAAATATTATATAATAAAACATGATATATATTAGAGTATTGGCCAGTAGGCCTATGTTCAAAGCCTAAAATAAATTATCACAGTATATGAAAAAAATTGCATAGATACAAAATGAACTAGACTACAGAAAAAATATGTTTTTAATGTAGTTTTAAAAATATTTTTCATAGATCTATACAAAATGAAATACAGAAAAAATATGTTTTTAATGTAGTTTTAAAAATATTTTTGATGTGCATTTCATGCTCATCATTTCTCAATACTTCAAGATATAATTTAACTTGGACCAATTTTGACACATATACAGGTAGGCCTACCGGTAGTCTATATGTTTTGACCAATAGGTTATAATGAGCTAATAATTATAAAATGCAGGTTTGATTTATTTTTGCAAATGGCACAATTATCGGGGCAATTAGATGGACCAATTTAATGGGGCAAGTTGAACATAGCTTAAGACTTGCCATATGGCCCAACTTGCCCCAAGTAAACAAATACAAACAGTATAAAAAAAACACTTTTTTTAAATGGCTGCGATTTAAAAAATATATATATTGACAGGCGCGATCAAAATATTTTGCTTTGGTGGCATATATAAGCCAGCTGGTAAATGCCTATACAAAATCATAACTGATCCATACTAAGGATAACTCGTTTGCAGAAATAAAATTGAAAAATAATATGGCCGCAAGTTTTAAGTAATCTGCAACCAAAACATTTTAATTTTGCGGCCAGGAAAGTAAGCTCCTACATACAAAATCACAAGCGATTTGGACTAGCGGTTTTTGCGGTCAGGCAGTTAAGTCAAGTTGAAAGCGTGATATTATAATCATTTAGTTTGGTATATTTATTGATTGAAAATAAAAAAAAATAATATAATAATCATACAAATTTTACAATTGATCTATATGTCCAGCTTGCCCATCTGGCCCCAGAAGTGGGGCAATTAATTGGGTTAAAACAATTTTTTTTTCTTTATTTGGATTTAAATGTCAAAATCAATATAGATCGTCACTTCTGTATGATACTCAGCAAAAACAAAAATTAAAAACTTTCATAAAAACATACAATCATTTTCCCGAATTGTATGAGCACAAGAAACATTTGAAAAAATAGTAACCCAACTTCCCTCACTCTCCCCTATCTACGCCATTTTCTATAACTTAATAAACTCCCGTGCATAGTGCAGCAACCACACCTTCCCGGTAGTTGCCTGTAGCCCGCTCCATCCGTGTCTTGATACTGGTATGGGGAGAGAGGGAGCATTTCTAGTTGTTTCCGGAAGACTGTTCCAAATGCGTGGGGCCCAACATCATGAATATGAAAAATAATTGGGAGGCTTTTAGTTTTTGTACGGTTTCGTCTGCCGGCGCGGGCCAGGGGCGGATCCAGGATTTAAAAAAGGAGGGGATGAGTTTTTATGCATATTTAGGCCAATTTGGGGGACTTTTAAAAGAATTTGACACAAAAACGAGTGGGCGTGCACCCCCTGCGTCCCCCCTCTGGATCTGCGCCTGCGGGCTGCGCTGCCGCGCATGGACACCGCCTCTCATCCATACCATGTCACCCTGATATCTACCAAACCGCTTTTTCAATTAATTTGGTGTTCAACACACTGGATACAAGCATTAGTACCTAGGCTGCATCAATTTTTCAGAAAGTTCGGGAAAAATATTCGGGTCATTGCGGCCATCTTTAACCTTTTTTCGTCAAATTAGGATCTTGTCACCCTGATATCTACCAAACCGTTTTTTCAATTCTTTTTGTGTTCAACATACTGGATGCAAATATTAATTCCTAGGGTGCATCAAATTTTCAGAAAGATTGTGAATATATTCGGGTCATGGCGGCCATCTTTTATCTTTTTTCGTCAAATTTGGACCTTGTCACCCTGATAACTGCAAAGCCACTTATCCAATATAATCAAAATTCAACATACTGCATAGTAGTATTAATTCCTAGCCCGCATCAATTTTTCAGAATTCTCGGGAGAATATCCGGGTCATGACGGCCATCTTTAATCTTTTTTCGTCAAATTAGAACCTTGTCACCCTGATAACTTCAAAGCTGCTTATCCGATATACAGTGGTACCCCTGTTATGCGACCCCAGTTACTGCCACATAAAAACGGTCATATGAGAGGGGTGGTCGTTTGTCAGGGGCATGAATTATTTTGAACACCAGAAAAAAATGAGCAAAACACATTCGCTGTGTAAAAAAACGTTTTTATTTAGTAAGTGACTTTTCATTGACTTAGCTCAAATTATTTATTGCACTTAGGTTTAGAGGCAAAATGTCTTTTTGTTTACTCCTGGAGAATGAATGGTGGCCCCCTTACAAACCGCATCCCTACTTTGGGTACAACAGGCAGCCGTAATTCTTCCCGGTAACTCCCGCAGTTTAGCCAGACAGCTTAGCTCTAGAGCGGTATTTCATCATTATCGCAGTCAACGCCATGCGGCATTAGTACAGTCAGCGTGTTTCTCACGGGAGACTCAATATATGCCGGGGCATCGTTGTGGATGGTGTGCCAGCATTAAGAAAGTGTTGGCTTAATGTTGGGCCATTGGTGCAGTCGGCTGTTACAACATTGCTGTGAGCAGGCGACATATTCCCGCCAAACCTGATTACACAGCAAAAAACGATAGGATGATCCTGTGTCAGATTAATGTTAGGCCAGCGTCGTTGCAGCAGACAAACAAGCACTGGGTCGATGTGTCGTGTTTGATGGGCACTTCCTGGCAAATACACGAGACGTCTGCTTCCTGTTATTTTAATGTTGGTCCAGCGTCGCAGACGGTGGACCAACATTAAACCAGTATTGGCGAAATGCTGTTGGTCTGATTGTTAAATCGCTGCAAGTCCCTTTGTTCTTCTCGTGACGGTAATTAGGCTGACACTTTTAGTTCTACAGGGGATCAAAATATCGTCATATATATTATTCCCGTGACATCGAAAATCTGTTTTAATCGTTATAATTCAACACTCAATTAGCATGATTAATAAATGTATTAGTATATTTGAGTTTGGCTTTCATGCATCTGGTTTAGATGCGCATAAACAAGGTTTGCCCAAAGCTATTAATCTAACATCAAATCAATACCGGCCGGCTGTGTCTACCGAGAGGACGACACCTGGTAGAAAACTGTAATATAACGTCTTACAAAGCCAAGAGGCAGTAACTACAAGTAATTACAAGTGAACAGTTAATGCCTATTAGCTTTCCACGGCACCATTACCGCCCTTCGCTCTGAACTGCTACTGCTCTAGTTAAGACTGTTATGACAACAATCTCAGCCCTACAGACAATAACAATACGGTGATATACAGTGATGTTTGAAATCATCTACCATCGTGAAATTTCATCAACATAACTAATTCTTTCAGCCGACAAAGATGTTGCAATTTACATGAGCTTTAATTTAGCTCACATTATTATTCACATTGGAACGCAGATGGTTAATTGACTTCATAATCGGGCGACAAAGCTCACACCAACGCAGGTGACGATACCCGGTCTGTCAGTTGGTTGCCAGTCCCGGCAAACACTCCTATTTCAACCCGAAATCGTCATGGCTCACTCAGAATGCCTGGTTATAAACCGCCTCTTAAAAGTATCGATTTTTTAAAAATATTTTACCAAACATTTTTCAAGTTATAAACCGCGGTTACTAACCAGCAATATAGGGTAATACCATTTTTGAATTAATGCAAGTGCTGTCATTATAGCACCCGCTGGCTCACAAGGGTGTCAATTTTGAGATAATCATTCTATCAACACCCTCGTTCCCCCAGTGTCTCAGCAGTTCGAGTGCATCTCGGCGTGACTTCTCAGCGAATTCCAGACGCTGATCCAACGTTGTTTTAGTGCAGGTTGATCGTCTCGTGTTTGCTGTGTTGTAATAGCAAAATGTAGGCTTTTACAGCCAACACTGGTCCTGGATCATTGCCGAACCAACATCGCATACACAATGGCCAGATATATGGGAGCTCATTTATACACACACAGCCGAAAACGGATCGTCTCACAATAATATTGTATCAAGTGTCTAAGATCGCACGTCATTGTTTATATAACACAGCCTACTTGCCAGTTGAGTGACGTCTCACATGCTAATTTTTCAGTCTTTTTTTTTATAGTAATAACACCCAACGGTCGTTTCTGGGGAGGTAAGTGACGGCCGTCAGCCAAATTTTTGCCGTCGTATAACGTGTTAGAGGGGTCGTCGTTCTTCAGGGGTCCTTAACTAGTGTAAAAGGCATACGTGCACAGAAAAACGTCGTTTAGGGGGAGCAGTCGTTCTTGAGGGGCAACGCTGGACAGGGGTACCACTGTACTCAATATTCAAAATACTGCATAGTTAGTATTAATTTCTAGCCTGCATTAATTTTTCAGAAACTTCGGAAGAATATGCGGGTCACTTTTCACTAGTTTTCACTCGTTTTCATTCGTTTTCCCAAGTGAGAAATACATTTCCCTCTTGGGGAAATCTAATTCCCCTGATTTCTCCAGTGGTTACCATGGAAACTGGTGAAAATTCCGGAAAAAAAAGTGAAAGGGAATTCGCAGGGAAACGTGAATTCCCTTTCATTTAATTTCCCCTTCCCGCCCAACCAGTTTCAGTTGCACAGTACTGTAAAATGTAGGGCCTTCTATCGTATTTTTTTCCATTCTTCTGGTACTGCATCGTGGAATTAACCTTCCTGCAGAAGTGCCATACAACTGAACAGAATTGAAAGTTGCAAAGGATAAAACTTCTATATATGGTTGTTCTGTCTTGCAAAAATATAAAAGGTCTCTTCAATATGGTGCATTTGAGTGATTCCGGCTTTAAAACATATTTGCTGAATATGAATTTCGAAATTAGGTTTTGACCCCAAATTGACACCAAGTAGTTAGGCCTACATATACTTATCATAAGTTATAAGTTCAGCTTATTAGATAAAATATTGTCATGTATTATAACAGGGATCGACACTAACACTGGCCCGTTGGCCCGAGGCCAGTAAAGATCACTAACGGTCAGTAAATAACCTGAGATACTGGCCCTGGGGGTTAACGAAAAAAGTCCACTCACCTTGATACAGTGTACACTAAGGACTAGAAAGACAAGGCAAGAGCCAGTAATAATAATTATCTGAAGTTACTGGCCCTTTGGGCTACTACTTGAGATCAGTTAGTGTCGATCCCTGACTGTATAACCATGCATATTAAAGAAAATGGGCCCCAGGATAGATCCCCAGGTACCCCCTTGATAATATCAGCTCAGTTCTAATATCAGCCCCTAAGCAGTCGGGGAGCGTAGTTGTACAACTAACAAAAGTGTTAGTCATATAACTAACAAAAATCATTCACTAGGTGGCACTCCGTTCCAATATAGATATCCATTCTACAGAATGTGGATAAATTAGTCTGTCAACTAACAATATTTAAAATGCTCAATGACTCATTTTACATGTTCAACTGTGTCATTAATGTATATGTGTGGGGAATTATGTTTCGCAATAGTTTATTAATATTTTAATTAAGGATCCAATATTTTTAGGTTCTGGAATTTGTGTGTTAGTTGAATAGCTAACGGATCTGTTAGTTTACAAACTGACAATCACATAGACAATATAAAACAGTTTAGATACTCCATGTACTCAATTGATTTCATGTATAGTCTGCACCTTAACTGATAATCAGATACATTGTTTTCATCTAGTTGATAAAATCTTTTTTTTTTCTCCCTGAAATCACGTATTAGTTGACGAGCTAACGTAATTGTTAGTTGATCAACTAACAGTATATGTTAGTTCATCAACTAATCATTGCATATAAAATATAGAGCAGTTTATGTTTAAGTCGGATACTTTGCTTTCATTCAGGCGGAAAAATCATTCCCTATTGAGCTAAACATCTGCTTAGTTCGCAAAACAATATCATACCTCAACTGTTCAACCAAGCCTTATCTGTGCCCATGTGTGAAACAGATGTGAAAAGCTAAGTTTGATTGAGGATTCGTTTTTTGGTTTGTAAAATTATGTGTCAGTTAAACAGCTATGTGCTAGATTATTAACTAAAAAATGCACAGATAATAGACAACATTGGTTTTTAGTTCAGTCTCATTCGTGAGATATGTCTACAGCAAAAACAGACAATATTTTATCAGTAGCTCAATTAGTGAAAACGTATAGTACGACCTAATTTGACAACTTGTCATTCTATACTTTGTCAGATTTCAGAAACAAACCACTTTTCTGATCACCAACATTGAGCATTGTGAACTTAAAAAGGCCTTAGGGTGAAATCTATGTTGAATGAGATAACTTGTTGTTATCTAGTTGATTGAATCATTCAGAGGTGAACCAATATTTACTTTGTTAGCGAAATAATAAAGTCCTTCAATCGAACTAAGCATCATCTGTGATGAGGTGTACACAGAATCTGAGATGTGATTTGCTCAGTTTAATTTAGAATCAATTTTTTGTTTGTTCCCGAAATCATGTGTTAGTTGAAGAGCTAACGTATTTGTTAGATTATCAGCTAACAATGACATACATGATAAACAATGGTTTATTTTTCAGTCAGATTCTGAGGACATGTTTTCAGCAAAAACAGGCAATTTTTACTATTAGCTTTAGCAGTGAAAAACTTTTATTACAACATAATTTGACAACGTGTCGCTTGTCATTCTATAGTTTTCAGATAATGCGGAGACAAACCACTTATCTAATCAACAACACTGAGCATTGTGAACCTGAAAAGAGTATATGGTTAAATCTAGGACATTATTGGTCTGAATGAAACTTGCATTTCCTCATGCCCGAACAGCAAAACCAGATATTCAATTGATTATTGTATCGTCTGCACATTGACTCCAGGAAAATGAGATAACTTGTTTTCATCTAGTTGATTGAATCATTCAGAGTTGAGATAATATTTACTTTGTTAGCAAAACAATACGGTCCTTCAATTGAACTAAGCATCATCTGTGATGAGGTGTACACAGATGTGATTTGCTCAGTTTAATTGAGGATCTAATTTTTTTTTGTTCTTGAAATCACGTGTTAGTTGAAGAGCTAACGTGTTTGTTAGTTTATCAACTAGCAATGACATACCTGATAAACAATGATTTATTTTCCAGTCAGATTTATAGGACATGTTTTCATAAAAAAAACAGGCAAGATTTTATCATTAGCTCGAACAGATAAAAAGCTTATAGTTCCGTACGACATAATTTGATGACTTGAGGCTTGTCATTCTATACCTCTCAGATCATGCAGAAACAAACCACTTTTCTGATCATCAACACGGACTAGTGAGCATTGTGAACTTTAAAAAGGTATATGGTTAAATCTAGGACATTATTGGTCTGAATGAAGCTGTTTTTCAAATGACTCACATTTCCCAATGCCCTAGCAACGATATTCAATTGATTTTTGTATCGTCTGCACATTGACTCCAGGAAAATGAGATAACTTGTTTTTATCTAGTGGATTGATCGAATCATTCAGAGTTAAACCAATATTTACTTTGTTAGCAAAAGAAAACGGTCCTTCAATTGAACTAAGCATCATCTGTGATGAGGTGTACACAGATGTGATTTGCTCAGTTCAATTTTTTTGGTACTTGAAATCACGTGTTAGTTGAAGAGCTAACGTATTTGTTAGTTTATCAACTAACAATGACATACAAGAAACAATTGTTTATTTTTCAGTTGATAGGCTGACAGTTTAATTGGCGTTTTTCAGACAATTTGCTCCACGCATTCTTATGCTGCAGGGCTTTTGCACCATAATAAATTGTTCTAGTTGAATAAATGTACAGGATTGAAAAGGAAATTGATTAGGCACGAGCTGTATGCTTCATTACAAAAAAGATTGTCACGTTGAAAAATAAACGCTTGTGATATTAATTGATAACGTGTGCGTTAGCTGCTCAACTAACATGTGATTTTTAGAAGTAAAAAAAAATGTGTTCCCCTATTGCACCAAGCATGCCATGATATGAGACCCTTATATTATCGGGGTTTCATCCAAAGTGTATGCTTGGTTCAATAGAGAATCCATTTTTTTTTAATTCTTAAAATCTTGTGTTAGTTGATAGACTGACAGTTAAATTGGCATTTTCAGACAATTTGCTCCACGCATTCTTATGCTGCATGGCTTTCACACCCTTCTAGTTGAATAAATATAATGTATTGAAAAGGAAATTGACTAGGCAGAAGCTGTATGTTTCATTACAAAAAAGATTGCCACTTTAAAAAATAAACGTTTGTGATAATAATTTATAATGTGTGTGTTAGCTGCTCAACTAACAAGTGATTTTTAGAATTAAAAAAAAAAATGGGTTCCCCTATTGCACCAAGCATACCAATGATATGATACCCCTATATTATAGGGGTTTCATCCAAAGTGTATGCTTGGCTTAATAGAGAATCCATTTTATTTTAATCCTTAAAATCATGTGTTAGTTGATAGACTGACAGTTTAATTGGCATTTTCAGACAATTTGCTCCACGCATTCTTATGCTGCATGGCTTTCACACCCTTCTAGTTGAATAAATATACTGTATTGAAAAGGAAATTGACTAGGCAGAAGCTGTATGTTTCATTACAAAAAAGATTGCCACTTTAAAAAATAAAAGTTTGTGATATTAATTGATAATGTGTGCGTTAGCTGCTCAACTAACACATGATTGTTAGAATTAAAAAAAAAATGGGTTCCCCTATTGCACCAAGCATACCAATGATATGATACCCCTATATTATCGGGGTTTCATCCAAAGTGTATGCTTGGTTCAATAGAGAATCCATTTTTTTTTTAATTCCTAAAATCTTGTGTTAGTTGATAGACTGACAGTTTATTTGGCATTTTCAGACAATTTGCTCCACGCATTCTTATGCTGCATGGCTTTCACACCCTTCTAGTTGAATAAATATACTGTATTGAAAAGGAAATTGACTAGGCAGAAGCTGTATGCTTCATTACAAAAAAGATTGCCACTCTAAAAAATAAAAGTTTGTGATATTAATTGATAATGTGTGTGTTAGCTGCTCAACTAACACATGATTGTTAGAATTAAAAAAAAATGGGTTCCCCTATTGCACCAAGCATACCAATGATATGATACCCCTATTTTATCGGGGTTTCATCCAAAGTGTATGCTTGGTTCAATAGGGAATCCATTTTTTTTTTAAATTCTGAAAATCTTGTGTTAGTTGATAAGCTGACAGTTTAATTTGCGTTTTTCAGACAATTTGCTCCCCTCATTCTTATGCTGCATGGCTTTTGCACCATAATAAATTGTTCTAGTTGAATAAATATACTGGATTGAAAAGGAAATTGAGTAGGCATGAGCTGTATGCTTCATTACAAAAAAGATTGCAACTTTAAAAAATAAAAGTTTGTGATATTAATTGATAATGTGTGCGTTAGCTGCTCAACTGACACATGATTGTTAGAATTAAAAAAAAAATGGGTTCCCTATTGCACCAAGCATACCAATGATATGATACCCCTATATTATCGGGGTTTCATCCAAAGTGTATGCTTGGTTCAATAGGGAATCCATTTTTTTTTTAATTTTGAAAATCTTGTGTTAGTTGATAGGCTGACAGTTTAATTTGCGTTTTTCAGACAATTTGCTCCCCGCATTCTTATGCTGCATGGCTTTTGCACCATAATAAATTGTTCTAGTTGAATAAATATACTGGATTGAAAAGGAAATTGAGTAGGCATGAGCTGTATGCTTCATTACAAAAAAGATTGCAACTTTAAAAAATAAAAGTTTGTGATATTAATTGATAATGTGTGCGTTAGCTGCTCAACTGACACATGATTGTTAGAATTAAAAAAAAAATGGGTTCCCTATTGCACCAAGCATACCAATGATATGATACCCCTATATTATCGGGGTTTCATCCAAAGTGTATGCTTGGTTCAATAGGGAATCCATTTTTTTTTTAATTTTGAAAATCTTGTGTTAGTTGATAGGCTGACAGTTTAATTTGCGTTTTTCAGACAATTTGCTCCCCGCATTCTTATGCTGCATGGCTTTTGCACCATAATAAATTGTTCTAGTTGAATAAATATACTGGATTGAAAAGGAAATTGAGTAGGCATGAGCTGTATGCTTCATTACAAAAAAGATTGCCACCTTAAAAAATAAATGTTTGTGATAATAATTGGAAATGTGCGCGTTAGCTGCTCAACTAACACATGATTTTTAGAACCAAGCATGCCAATGATATGAGACCTTTATATTATCGGGGTTTCATCCAAAGTGTTTGCTTGTTTCAATGGATAATCCATTTATTATACTGTTGCAGTTGTGAGGTATTTTAGTGTCGATTTATTTCACGACAATGACGTTAAAATCGTTGAGCTGAGAACATATCTAACGTCATGTGTCTGTTAAAAATAACTTGTTTCATTGCAACACGTTCTCATATTTTGAGATTTCTGCTTAGATTTTGAGATAAACACTGTTAAAGTTCGTCTCATTTCACCAAGCTCAGCAGTACACCTTGGCAGTACCTAGCACTGTGAACAATAACTCGCTGGACTCCACGTGATCAGTGTTTGCAAGGTTCGATGACGTCACGCGTGACCCCGGCTCGTGACCTTAGTAGCAGTAGCACTATGAACAAAAACTCTGTAATGTACCAATGTCGGTTCATCGCAGACAGCGCTAGGCCGGCATCGGGGCAACGCTGGTAGTAGGGGTGAGAGCTGTAGCAGCGGCCAGTGCTGTCACAAATCGGCTGCTAACTGTTGTACCAATGTCAATCCAGCGCTGGGCCGCAATGGGGAAACACTTGCAGCAGGTGAGAGCGATAGGGCCTATTATAGAAACAAATAGTAGGCCTAAATCAATGTCCATTGAAATATAGACACATTCTAAGGATTAATTTCACCACTCTGTCTGTGTAGTCGTCGCAGCACTAGAAAATGGGGTAAAATTCCAAGACAATTGCCATTCAAGCCATGGCATTGACTGATAAAGCAGCGAAGATCGTTCGTGAACCTCAGATTCAATGGCAGTGTTCTTGCTGTAGGCCTACTGTATAAACCAAATCAACGTTAAAGCAACTACCGCGGTTTAGCGTCTAGTATTTCGTCACAGCAAGGAAAATAGAATCAATTTTATTTTCCTGTCACAGTCATCACCGCACCCCACTGACATAATCAATGCCAGCATACATATCTTATTTTATGGGAATAGGGCTGCTAAAAAATAAATAAATAATTTTATTATTTGATCAATCTTTTAGGCCCTAGGCCTATATATTTCCGATAGTTGCACAGAAATATTTGGTAGCAGATTTCAGTTTCAAACTGCCACAAAATACAATTCCAATAGGCAAGAAACATAAACACACCCTTTAAAAACCAGAGAACGTTGCATAAAGCATAACTGATACAGAAGCTATCGAAACAGAGCAAATCTGAGTTTTATCCAAAATTAATATTTATTTGCCGAAAAGTGACAGCATTTTCTGCTGGATTGAAATACTGTTGACTGAAGTCAGTAGACGAGTAAACGATGCTATACAACGACAAGAGTCGTTGAGCCAATGTTGGTAAAATCTTGGGCCAGCGTGACAGACTGAGGGACAATATTAAATAGTGCCTATAGGACTACTATACAGTGAGCGCCTTGTGTTTTTTGAGGTCACAAATCAAATCACACTAGCTCAACTTGATGTCACCACCTGTTTTGTAATCCCGGTTCCAGCTTTGTTCTTTCCTTAATTAGTCTGCTTAGTTAACTCCACAATCTCATAATTTATTGTCAATATTAGTATTATTTTTTTTTTTTCGCAACTTGAATATACCCTGTAACTATAACCACAACATATGTAATAGCAGTATTATCATGATTATATGACAAAGTTAACTCTCACTAAATATGACTTACGCCTAGTAGTAATTACGCGGCTATGTGATATAAACCAAATAAAAATAAACGGAGTGGCTATTCATATGGCAGAGTTATAATGGCGGTCAATGGGAGCACGTCATTCCGTAAACGGTGCTGTCCATGGAGTTACATTGTAAAGAATTACGTTTGATTAGTCACTCAGCACTGCTTAAGAATAAATGTGCAGACTTCCGCCGTGTTCTGCAGGGGCCCTGGTCTGTAAAAGGTGTCATGAACATTACTTACATGAGAATATAATTAGCACATAAGTGGTTTAAATTGACATCTTGTATGCTCCATTCTATTTTATGAGAATAATTATGTGATATTAGTTAACACATTTGTCGCTTAATGACCCTAAAGGTCGACGCAACCTCTACTTCAGAGCCGTCAGGCTCTAGTTCTTAAATCCTGCAAATCACGTGTTAGTTGATAAGCTAACAGTCTGAAAGACGTTTTTAAGATAACTTCCCCCAGCAGATGACAGCGAAAGAATATAAGTTTACTACTAGACTGACAAGGTGACTAAATGCAGAAACTATATATAAACAAATTGTCAAGTAAAAAAGCAAACTTTTCTGAAATATGATGGTCAATGTGCTCGTTAGCTGATCAACTAACACAGTTTATACTTAGAAAACAAATTGGATTCTCTATTGGACAAAGCATGGCAATATTATTAGACCTCGATGTTGTCGGGGTTTCACCCATAGTGTATGCTCGGTTCACTAGATAATCCACTTATTTTAAATTCTGAAAATAACGTGTTAGTTGAGCAGCTAACACACACATTATTAATTAATATCACAAACGTTTAATTTTGAGGGTGGCTATCTTTTTTGTAATTAAGCATAGAGCTCATGCGGAGCAAATTTTATGAAAACGTCACATGATTTTCAGAATTAATAAAAACCTGGATTCTCCATGAATTCTCCATTGAACCAAGCATGCACAATGGATGAAACCCCGCCAACAAAGAAGTCACATATCATTGGCATGCTTCATGCAATAGCGAACCCAATTTATTTTTAATTCTAAAAATCTTTGTTAGTTAAGCAGCTAACGCGCACATTATCAAATATTATCAGAAACGTTTATTTTTTAAGATGACAATCTTTTTTGTAAAGAAGCATACAGCTTATGCCTAGTCAATTTCCTTTTTAATCCGGTATATAAAATTATTCAACTAGAACAATTTAATAGAGTGCGAAAGCCATGCAGCATGGGAGTGCGGCGGGGGGGGGGGGGCAAATTGTGTGAAAAACGCCAATTTAACTGTCAGCCTATGAACTAACAAAAGATTTTCAGAATTAAAAAAAAAGGATTCTTTATTGAACCAAGCATACACTATGGATGAAGCCACGATAATATAGAGGTCTCATATCATTGGCATGCTTGGTGCAATAGGGAGCACATTATTTTTTAATTCTAAAAATCATGTGTTAGTTGAGCGTCTAACGCGCAAATTATCTATTAATATCACAAACGTTTAATTTTTAAGCCCTGTTTTTCAGAATTGAAAAAAAAATTGTCTATTGAACCAAGCATACACTTTGCATGAAACATTGATAATATAAAGGTCTCATATCATTGGCATGATTGGTGCAATGTGGAATACTCTTTTTTAATTTAAAAACTGTGTTAGTTGAGTAACTAACTCTCACATTGACCATCATATTTCAAAAATTTGCTTTTCTACTTGACAATTTATTTTGTAATGATATAGTTCATGCTTTTAGTCACCTTGTAAGTCTAGTACTTAGTATATATTCGTAATTTAAGACTATCTCAGCTGCTGGGAGAAATTATCATTAAAAATATATTTTAGACTGTTAGCTTATCAACTGACACGTGATTTTTAGAATTAAAAAAAAACTTGATTCTCTAATGAACCAAGCAAACACTATGGATGAAACCCCGATAACAACGAGGTTTCACAATATTGCCATGCTTTGTCGAATAGAGAATCCAGTTTTCAGGACCATCCTATTAAGTTTATTTTGCCTGAGTTTGTGTCCTATTTGGAGGGGTGCTGTGTGTGGGAAACGGTTGACATTTCTGTACACCAGTCCTTATGAACATGTCCCATCGGTTGATTACTTTTGTGTTTAAAAAGTCTTCAGAAAAAAATATATTCACGATTATATTCGTGGTTAGGAGATTAAAGGGTTTTGGTGGGAATACTGTTGGCCCAGCGTTGCAGACGATGACCCAACATTATTTCACAATTGGGCCAATTGATGCATCGTGTTATCCGGGTAGTGGCTGTTTCAATGTTGGGCCAGCGTCGAATACCATAGACCAACATTGAACCAGCATGGGCTGCGACACTGGCCCAACATTGAACAGGTTTTGGGTAGGTAGGCCTACATTGTGTGTACCAGGTACATTGTTAGACGCGTACACTGACTTATCAGCAATCGTGGTGGAAGGAATAGGCCTGTACCTTGAAGATATACAAGTTTGTCTCCTTGGTTCTTATAATAATTATATCCTGGACATTTAGGATGCTGGCCCATGAGGAAACCAATACAGCTATGTTTACAAAATCTTAGGCCAATTTGTTGTCTAAAGCACTCAAACAGACTAAAGCTGGTCTTCGGAGTTCGCGAACTCTTTTCTATAGTTTTTAATAAAGTTGTGTGTTAGTTGAGCAGCTAACGCGCACATTGACCATTATATTTCAAAAGTTTGCTTTTTTACTTGACAATTTGTTTTGTAAACTAATGATATAGAGTTCAAGCATTTAGTCACCTAGTCAGTCTAGTATATATCATTTCACTTAAGAACGTAATTTAGACTGTTAGCTTATCAACTAACACGTGATATTCCGAATTATGGATGAAACCTCGACAACATCTAGGTCTCCGATCATCGCCATGCTTTATCCAATAGAGAAACCTGTTTTTATATACTATACATGCGGTAGAACCTTGTGTTGGTTGAGCAGCTAACGTGCACATTGACTATTATATTTCTAAGTTATTTTTCCTTGAGAATTATCTTTCTAATGATATATCTAGTTCATGCATTTAGTCGCCTTGTCAGTCTAGTATATATTCGTTCACTTAACTTAAGTGAACGAATATATACTTAATAAGAATACCTCAGCTGCAAGGAGAAATTATCTTTAAACGTCGTTTAGACTGTTAGCTTATCAACTTACACGTGATTTTCATGATTAAAAAAAACTGGATTCTCTAATGAACCAAGCAAACACTATGGATGAAACCTCGACATCATCAAGGTCTCATAATATTGCCATGCTTTGTCCAATAGAGATTCCAAATTTTTTTTTTAATTGTGAAGCTGTGTTGATTGAGGAGCTAACTCGCACATTGACTATTATTTTCAAACGTTTGTTTATTTTCTTGACAATTTGTTCGGTAATGATATATATTTGATGCATTTAGTCACCTTGTCAGTCTAGTAGTATATATTCTTTCACTTAGGACTATCTCTCTCAGCTGCTAGAGAAATTGTCTTAAAAAACGTCAATCAAAATGTTAGCTTAGAAACTAACACGGGACCTTAAGAATTTAAAAAATCTGTTGCTTTTTTTAACCAAGCATACAAATTGGATGAAACTTCGACATTTCAAGTCTCACATCATTCACATGACTTGTCTAATAGTGAAGCCATTTTTTTTACTGTAAAAATCATGATGTCAGTGGAGTAGCTAACGGGCGCATTAACTTTTACATTTCCAATAGTAGTTTTTTCTTTGGCATGCTTTTTTGTAATAAAGTATGTATAGCTTGTGCATTTAGGGGTCTTGTCAAGTTAAAAAAAAACTAGTATTGGCCACACCCACCCACCCCCAAATCTATTTTTTGCAACTTTTTTGGAAACATGTACAAAAAAAAATCCCCCCCCCCAAAAAAAAAAGAAATCCGAGTTGGGGCTTCACGCACCCACCCACTTCCGTGTTTTTCTCAGATTTTTGGATTTTTTTAACTTAGACAAAATCCCTTAGTCAAATCCATTTTCAGTCTAGTGTATTTGTTCACTTAGGTAAATCTTATATGGTGCAAAAATCATCCAGCATTTGACTGAAAAACGACAATTAAACTGTTAGCTTATTAACTAACACATGATTTTTAGAATTAATAAAAAAAGAAGGGTTCTCTAATGAGCCAGACATAAACATTGGGTGAAACCCCGACAATACATCGAGGTCTCATATCATTGACATGCTTTGCGTGATAGAGAACCCTGATTTGCTATTTAAAAAAATGATATGTCAGTTGAGGAGGTAACACGCGCGTCAACTATTATATCACAAACGTTTCCTTTCTTCCTCAGCAAAATTGCTGTTGGTGATAAAGTATATAGCTCATACCTTAGTCAATTACTTTTTAACTTTAGCATATTTGGTCCCATATGTATTGGAGCATAGGACTATCCGTTATACGTTTCTGAGATCTCCATCATTCATCTCATATGATGTGAAAGTCATCCAGCATAATGCAAGATGTGAGCAATAGCCTGCAAAACGCCAATTAAACTGTCAGCTTATCAACTAACATATGATTTTAAGAGCTAAAAAAAATTGTAATCTCTATTCAACCATGCACAAACTTTGAATGAAACCCTGATAATATATCGATGTCTCACATCATAGACTTGCTTTGTCCAATAGAGAACCCAGTTTTTGTATTCTAAAAAGTATGTGTCATGAGGAGCTAGCACGCGCATCAATTATATATCACAGACGTTCCCTTCTTATCGCAGTACAGTTTTTGTTGGTAAGAAAGTATATATAGCTCATACCCAAGTCAAATACTGTTTAAATTTAGTAAATTTGGTCACATGGGACTACATGTTTTGGAATTTCCTCCATTCATCTCATATGGTGTAAAGTCATCCAGCATAATACAAGTTGAGAGCAATTGTCTAAGAAAACGTCCATAAGCTAACAGTTAAAAAAAAAATTAACTGTTAGCTTATCAACTAACACATGATTTTGAAAAATAAAAAAAAGGATTATTTATTGAACCAAGCATCAACTTTGGATGAAACCTCAACAATATATCGAGGTATCATATCATTGACATGATGTGTCCAATATAGAATCCAGTTTTTATATTCTTAAACTTATGTGTTAGTTGAGAAGTTAACAAGCGCATCAGCTATTATAGCACCAAACGTTTTCTTTTTTTCTCAGCACAGTTGTTGTTGGTAAGCAAGTATATATAGCTCACACCTTAGTCAAATACTTATTACACCTGTAACTGTATATTGGTCACAGCTATGGGCCAAAACACACCCTTAAATATCCTTGATTAGAGCAGCCGTTTATCATAGCTAGGTGATTTTATTGACACTTGAAATAATTGTACAGAAACATTTACCTTTGATATAAGTAAAGTTCTTTATCGGTTATTGTTAGCTGATGAACTAATAATGAAGGATTACGTTTTCAACTAACAATTTATTTCAATCATTTTTACTACATTAAATATTTTGTGTTAGAAAATATATCTACCAGTGGATGTGATGTCCAGTGTGAAATCTACTATTCAAAAGGTTTTCCTTGTTGATAAGGACCTCTAATGTTGGTGACTGTGATATCTTGTCTATAAAGTTTAACTTTGCTGCATTGGATAAATAATTACTACAGTGGTGTGAGAATTCCAAGCCCAATGTATTTTTCTAGATAACAGAATCCTGTATAATGTATATCCATATATCACTTGACCGATTAATAGAGATGGGTTATACACACCTCAGCTCAACACAACTAGTATATTAAAAATAATACTATTTATTTCACACAAATGAACAGACATACATGTACTCACATAAACAAATACAATGACATAAATATATATATATATATATATATTATAATGTATAGATATATGTATAGATATAATTATAGATATCAAGTTGAGCTTTAGTAAAACAAAAATAGTATCTTAATATATAAGATAATTATATTCATGATAATAGGTATAGATAGATAATAATATAGATATATATCAAGCTATAAACATCTATAGATATACTATGAAAAAGAGTGGTCCCATTGAACTGCTGAACGTTTTCATCTGCAGCATAAAAACGGCTGATGTAGATGGTGCCGACCGGTTTCATTTATTAAAACTTTATCAAGGTATAATCTGTATCAGCCATGTCCACATCATGTCAATGATTATTTTTCATCTCAGTCCCAACTGCAAAAAAGGATGAAAATAACATTTATTGCTTGCAATACAACTGTGTTATACAATTTCATCACATTTTGAAATCCGAGCAACATATACCATTTTTATTCCAATAACCGCACTTGGCTTTGATGACCCCAATTATTATGGAACGGCCATTTTATTCGAAGTTGTCTGTCTATCAGGAGTTATGCATCAGTGTTTACAGTAAGAAAATAGGGGGAGACTGTTTAATATTAACCCTTAAACTGTTAAAGCGCTGAAATAGTTTTGTATAAATCATGGAGACACAGGGTTTTTTCAATTTGAAATTATCATTACCCCTAATTAATTTAGTATGAAGCAGCTCCTATTTGAGCTTGTTGTACTAACCACATCCTCGGTCAGAAACCGCACCCCTAACTTACCTAGCGTATTTATCGATGGGTTTGATTTAAAAAAAAACTGTTACAAACCACATCTCAACTTCAGCGTACAACGGGCAGCAGTAATTCGTCCCGGTAACTCCGGTATTAGTTATTATAGATTCGTGTTCCTAGCAAACACATCACAATAAACCAATGTTGTCTTAATGTTGGCCTGACGTCGTAGACGGCGGGCCAGCATTAAAACAACGTTGGCTCAAAGCCTCGTGTTTGCTGGGAATTGTTGTACTCTAGCGGTATTTTATCTTTATGGCAGCACACGGGAGACTCAATGCCGGGGCAGCGTTGCGGACGGTGTAGGCCTACCAGCATTGAGAAACATGCATAGCGTCTGTTGGTTACTGAAAGGAGAGATTATAAATAGATTAGACTTCTCAGCAATACACGAGACGTCTAATTAATTTTGACGTTGGTCCAGCGTCGTAGATGGTGGGTCAACATTAGCCAGTATTGGCGACATGACCGTGTTTGTTGGTCTGATGTGTTATAACACAATCGCCGCTGGTCGCTTTGTTCTTCCCGTAACGCTGATTAGACTGTTGAGGCTGACACTCTCAGTCCTACAGGGGATCACAATATCGGCATATATTACAACCGTGCCGTCGAAAATCAGTTTCAATCGTTATAATTCAACACTCAATTAAAACAAATATATGTTTTTATATTTGAGTTTGGCTTTCATATATATTTCAACTCCTTTGTTGATTGTCTTTCCCGCCAGTAAATCAGCTTACTCTGCTGCGAAAACGATACTGACCCAATAGTGGTATAACGTCTCACAAGGCCTAAAGGCAGTAACAGCTGATGACTATGTCTGTAGCATGCTGTATATATAGAGACCTACACTGGATCTATGTTATAATACCGCAGTACCGGTATATATATTAGTACCTTTATAAGGGGTGTCTCTGCCAGCGTTGTAGACGATGGCCGACTGGCAGCGGCGTCCCATGTTTAATGTAAACAGAGTGCGTGCGCATGTTCACGCGCACATCACGCGGCGCATATAGGCCAACCCATGGTAGCCTGTGATGGTAGGGGTGTAACGCTATCGTCACCCTAACAAAATCGCTAGATTTTGCGATTTACCGGTACAATATTTTGGTTATGGCCCTATTTTGCGATTTATCGGTACAATATTTTGGTTTGGGCCCTATCAGAAGCAGAAATATGTCGACTATAATAATATACATTTAACTAAATATTGGTATATTCTTATGTACATATATATATCACTAGCAGCTCGTTTTCTGTTATAGGCCCACGGCATTGAAATGTTGTTGGTAAGCCTATGTTTTGCATCGTTCTCACTCTTCTTTTTACCGATAACGCTGAATACTGGGATGCACAGCTCACATTTTTATCATGTGGGCCTCGATGGCACCTATTTGCGGCACTACACTCAACTGCATGTTTAAGCCGTAATACACGCGGCGGGCGGACCAATGTCAATACACCATATACAGTGGCTGATATGTTTAATCTTTTAGTGTGATATTTTTGCGACTTGAAAAAAGATATTAAAACGGGACTTGAAATCTAAAAAGACTGTAAATGAATTAGGCCTAGCAGTTAGACCTAAGTCACCTAATTCAGCTAGGCGATCTGTGATTTGAAACTAAATCCCGTAGATTTACTCAGGTCGTCAGCAGAGCGATTCGGTGGTCAGTTCACATCGCCTGCCGTTAGTTTTACTCTCCAGGGGCGAGCGTGTTTTTTCCGCCCCCGCTGTTAGCTGATCAACTAACAATTTCGAAGAGCCCTCTGGTGAATGGAACAGGCAGGAAAAAAATTGAGTCATAAGTAGGTGTCAGTTCAGCAACTGACATCGCCGATCGAAACATCAAATTGCGGCAACTTCAAACTGCGTCGCAAACTAAAATACGGCCTATACGCCTTGGGTGGTTTGCATTATATAAAGATCAATATCTTACGAATATGCAGCCAAAAAGCGACGCAAATTATCCTAAGGCTACTATTTTTAAAATGAATTACTAATGTGGCACTATTTTCGATATTTTACACATAAAATAGCTTAAATTGATACCCACCTGAAAATTTCTGGTTCTTACTCGATGTCAGCCATATTGGTTTCGTATACGCATGCGCTAGCCGTTCACGTCGTTAAAACAAAACGCACGGAATTCCCGTAATATCAATTTCCTGGTAAATCGATCATGTTAGTTCTTGCACTAACATCAAGATTTGTCAGTTATTTAACTAACATTTTTTGTTAGTTGTACAACTACGCTCCCCGACTGCTAAGCATTCTAACTTCAATCTAAGTTCTAACTTTAAAACCTCGTTAGAATGAAGTTAGATGTATATAGCAGTGCATGTAGATCTGAGAGCTCTCTCATTGCGACATTAGCTCAACATAGGCCTGCATATAGCCATGAATCATGTGCCGGCTATGACCTAAAGTTATGCCTTTAGAAGACTATGCCCCATTTTCCATATTTAATTGATTCTGAGTGGGGCTAAAGTGATACCTGTAGGTCTAGTATTTAATAATGCTTGCCGTAATTCTTTTGTATATAAAATCATTTGTAATAGAATAGAATCTTCAAAATAATGAATTTACTTTCTTTTCTTTACTGATTTGCCTTTGGAAAAAAAATCCCCAAAACTGAAGCTAATTCATTAACAATTTTTATGAGGAGTTAAGGATTATAAGATTTTCTATCCAGAAATGATCTGAACTGAACATGCTGAGTGACATACCATACTTTAGGCTACACAAAGTCCTGTCATTTTTAGTTATCTAATAGGCCTATTTGTTTCTTAATATTCAACGAGTTATTAGGCCCCTATTGAGTTATTTTTGAGGGATGTTTCTACATGTATTACATACTTTTGTCAACTCAATGCCGGTCTGGGTGATTATGTTAAAAGATTGACTCATTGTTGTAACTATCGGTAGTATACATGGTCATCATTTAGTTTAGGGAAAGAGTTTCTATTGTATGCCTACCCCTCAGTCATTCAGTTATCACATTTTTTCGCCCATACTGAATGATGGAAATCTTTATCTGTTTATTATCCTGCACATGCCACATCGGGGTACAAAAGAAACTCTTTACTCTGTTGAGTATATTTTTTTTGAATTAGTTATTTGTTTGTGTTTCCATTGCATACCGAAATTTAGTCAACCGAATAGGCCCAACGGTCTAGATAAAATTGTTAAGAGATCATTATCAGATTATTTTTGTTTATCTATAGGCTACATAGCCATCGGTTAGTTCTGTAGACTATTATTCTAAATGACCCCATACTTTCACATGTATAGCTGTCGTTTAGTTATCCAATATTTGTTTCTTATATTATTGAATGACAGTCGACATGTAGGTAATTAATTACCATTTATTAAAAGATTTACAGATTATTTTATGTACTATATGTATTCTGTTCATACATGTAGCTCTCAAACTCTCTCAATTAGCTCCATAGACTACTGTATGTAACATATCTGCATATACTTTTAGCCTACACTATTTTTACTGTTTGATCGTTATCTTTTGGTGTACCCCAGGGCTCTGTTCTTGGAACTATACTTTTTACCTTATATACTGCTCCCCTCAGTCAGGTCATTCCTTGAGAATGATGTAGAACATCATCTCTATGCCGACGACATACAAATTTATATATCTCTATCCGGTTCTGAAGCTTTAGAATCCCTAACTGATTTGAAATCCTGTGTTACTGATGTTTTCACTTGGATGACAAATTCAATGCTAAAGCTAAATCCAAGTAAAACCGAGTTTATCATCATCGGTTCTACAAAACAAAGAGAAAAGCTCAAAGATCTATTCCCTATATTATTACTTGACCATGACACACTTCCTAAAGCATTCGTTAGAACTTTGGGATTCTTTTTTGTTTGAGATTTTACTTCAAACGACAAATCTCTCAGACTTGCAAAATATGCTTCTACCACATCCGTGACTTTCGGCGTATTAGGAAGTTCCTTAGCCCAGAAGCACCAAAATCTGTTGCATGTGCTCTAGCTACTAGTGATTTTAACTACATGTATTGCAATTCCCTTTTGTACAATCTTTCTGACAGGAACATTGAAAGATTGCAGCGGGTACAAAATTGTCTTGCACATGTTGTCTGTAAAGCGTCTCGTTATAGCAGATCTAAGCTAAAATCTATTGAGGGAAGGCAGTAAAAAATCATTCAGGAAAAAAAACATTGAACCATTTTTTAAAAAAAGTTAATGAGGGTGACGAGATAAAAAAAACATTTGACAAATGTCTAGAAAAGTTAATGAGGGCAACAAAATAAAAAAAAAGTGATCTATTTGAAAAAAGTTAATGAGGGCGACGAAAACAACACGCAAGGAAAAATAGCTGGAATAATGTTTTTTTATCTCCTGAAATAAACTGTTTTTTCGAAAATTGGCAACAAATTGATGAGCGCCCTGGGCAGAAAAAAACTCATGTTTTTTATGGTAATGCGCTGCCTAAATATAATGCTCGCGCTCATCTAAAACAGAGTTCTGAAAAAAACATAGTGGCCTGAGATTTAATAGGTTTAGATTATCTACATGTAGCCTTTTTAGTAATGTTCATGATTAAAATGAGGTGTAACATGGAATACCAGTATATTATCTTATTCAGAGTGATTGGATGGTCGACAGAATGGTTGGTGAGCAAATATACACCTGTGGAATTTAGAATTGGAAGTGTAGGATTTCTGACTGTTGGCAGGGTTCAAGTGAGATTCAAGAATATTGTACTGGTCAGTATAAAGCACAAGATCACTGAAATTATAATTCGACATCTCAAATTGTTTTATTTATAATCTGAAGCAATCCCACCCTTTAAGACTTATGCTGCTGTTCAAATTGCAGTGCTGATGGTTTGCAAAATAGTAGTGTGTGGAAAATCACACTCCTTGAATGAGCTACTAGTAGGAGTGTGAGGAAGGAGTGTGATTTGCAATCTACTAAGTGTTGCCTTTGTATCTGTGCATTGTACGAGGTGTGCAGTTTTTCCTACTCCTCAACTTTGTTTTAGGTACACGTGTGATGGCGTGCGCGTGCGATCGCACGCCTAATATCATCAGCACTGAAATTGTTACTATTTTTCTTTGATCATTTTCATTTGTTGCTGGGAGTGTAACCTACTTTTTCAACTTTTGATCAACAGTACAGAAATTACAGTAATTTTTAGCCCGCCTTTTAATTTTAATTAAAAAAGGTGGGCTATTGCAATTGAAGTTCGGCGTCGTCGGCGTCGGCGTTAACATTTACTTGTGGGCGCGATAACTTGAAAAGTTTTTCATGTTTCCTTCCCAAATTTGTTTTGCATGTTACTAATGACCACTTCTCGGACAAGTTCAATAATAGCTGAAAAAAAATTCAAAATGGCCGACTTATTGCGATTTTTCACATTTTACGTCAATAATTTGACCTTGTGGGCGCGATAACTTGAAAAGTTTTCTACGTATCCTTTTCAAATTTGTTATGCGTGTTACTAATGACGAGTTCTCGGACAAGTTCAATAATGGCCAAAAAAAAAAAATGGCCGATTTATGGCGATTTTTCACATTTTACGTCAATAATTTGACCTTGTGGGCGCGATAACTTGAAAAGTTTTTCACATATCCTTTTCAAATTTGTTATGCATGTTACTAATGACCAGTTCTCAGACAAGTTCAATAATGGCCGAAAAAAAAAAAAAAAATGGCCGATTTATTGCGATTTTTCACATTTTACGTCAATAATTTGACCTTGTGGGCGCGATAAGTTGAAAAGTTTTTCACATATCCACTTCAAATTGGTTATGCATGTTACTAATAAGTAGTTCTTGGACAAGTTCAATAATGGCCGAAAAAAAATTCAAAATGGCCGATTTATTGCGATTTTTCTCATTTTACGTCAATAATTTGACCTTGTAGTCTATGCAAGTATTATATAGTATATCATATTATACATGTATCTATCTTATTTAACATACCATTTATATCTTGGGTTGTTATTTACGTGATGACATTCGTCTTTACTTTCTTTATCATAATTCGGCGGCGGGCTATTATCGAGTGTGCTCTTGTTAAAATTTACAGCGCCACTCAACTGTAAATTTATTCAATGCTATAGGCCTCTATAGTTCAACAAAAGTTTGACCAGATTATATTTGTCACTTGTTGGTTTAATGCAGAACCAGACTGGGACAGTGGTCCAACCTTAATCTAATGCTGGGTGAACTTCACATGTTTGCTGGCTGGTTTTTGCGAGGTGGATTCCCACTAATTATACATTTTGTGACATTACCCTTTAACCCTTTCAAGCCTGACTTTCCCATTGTCATCTTCATCTACTACAAGCTGCGAATTGCTGTCGCAATTCTCGCCTTGTAGTAGATGAAAATGATTTGATGTGGTTTAAAAATTAAAGAAAATTGCTTTGTAATGGGAAACCAGTTTCATGAAAATTTTCGTTCTAAAACCCTTGGTTGTAGGAAAATTAAGTCTATTTTCAGGGATGTAAAATGATGCATTAATGCATCGTGAGGGCTTAAAGGGTTAAGATAACATAGACTACAATGTTTGCCAGACTACAGTGCTCAGCAATTATAAGTCTTTCAGAGACCTAGCTTTGCCACGTAATTAGGATTGTACTCCAGAAATCTGTATCATAATCCAGATCATCCCCAACTTTGTCTGTAATCCTGCTGACGGACAGACATACAAACCAACACTACCAAATACATGACTACTATTCTAACAAGACTGTGCTCCGGCAATATGTGGTGCGACACTGTAACACTAACAGTGGAGTTATCCTATTATCTGCCCTCTTGTCCTCGAAAATTTATAATATGACATTTGAGCATGCACAGACATATAGGACTTATATAGAAGAAAAATACTACATCATCATGATCATGGATTGTATGTTTGATTTATGATTGAATCAGTTTAGTTTAGAAATTTTATTCATTAACTCTAATGGATAATCAATAGTTATTCCCATTGGTACCTCACACATCCAAGAGGAAGATGGTTAGGTCATCCAGATGTGGTGCTCAAGGTTTACTCCCCTTCCGTATCAATTTTAATATGTTGTTCAATATACATGCAGATAAAAACTGTTGCAAACTAAAATGTACACAGGATCTGCCTAAGTATTGAATCATACTTTAAATAGGTTATCATGGTTATAGTGAATTCAAATTTGTTTCTTGTAAAATGATGAATTATAAGTACTGATATTTTCTAATAAAAATGAATTAGAACACCCCCTGAGGCTACACAGAGGGGGGGAGGGCGCTTTGTAGAGTTGATTTTACCTCTCTGCCCTTTGGGCCCGAAGGGGTATTGTCATGCCACGCCATCTTCGCTGCCGCACGCAGCCTTTTGGCTACTACACCAATGTGGTGCAACAAATTAAATTCATAATTTATGCAAACATTAAACCCCTCCTGGCACATTTTTTTACCGAAGGTCAAGATCATAGGTCAAAGGTCAAGGTCGAAGATTCAAAAAAATTATTGTTAACGCGATAACTTGAAAAATAATTATTGTATCTTACCAATTTTTTACGTGAAGTTACCCATGAGTATGGAGAGAACCTGATTAGATTCTCAACCGATAATCATATAATCAAAATGGCCGCCACCTAGCGACTAATTTTGTTTTTCCGACTTAATTTTTTTTTAGAATTTCTTTGAAACCTAGTATATAAAGGTTTTCGGTGTCTGCGAGTCTATTGGCATTGTCTGTTTTTGTGTGCGAATGAAAACGAGGCTATGGCGGCCATCTTGATTTTTTTATTTGAAAATTCCTTGTTAATGGGACAACTTGAAAAAATATTTGTTAAATCTCTCCAATATTTCAAACTGTGAAGTTACACATGAGTATGAAGATGACCTGATTAGAATTCAAGCTTTCCACGTACCGGTATAATCAAAATTTTTTTTTCTTTTTTTTTTCAGAATTCCATCGAAACCTGGTATAATATATAGGTTTTCAGGGTCTGCGAATCTATTAGTATTTTTTGTTTTCACTTGAGAATAAAAACGAGGCTGCGGAGGCCATTTTGGTTTTATCATTTCAATAAATCGCATTATTTTCAATTAAATGCCTTGAAACCTGGCATATATAGAGTCACTGCATCAGCAAAGGGGTATTAGGATGCTTGCACAATATTTTTAATGTCATAAAGTGTACAATGCTCATGGGTTTTATTTGTTATTTTCAAATTAAGGGAGTGGACGATTATTGGAATATATGGGCATTTATTAGAACAAAATCGGTACTAATTTAAAAGATTTTTTTACAGGAAATTGACAAGGTGTGGCTTTCCAGTTCTTACCTGACAAAAGATATTCGGTTTGTACAGCTCATATTTCGATCATTAAAATTAGTAAAACTTGTACTTATCAGATTCTGAATATTTATGTTTGTACAGCTAGATAATATAATTTAGTCATTTTAGGAAATTGGTGGCTGTATGCGCCGGAGAAATACGTGTGGAAATAGTAAGACAGGTGGAGACAGAATGTACCTCAGCAGAGAGAGAGACTGGCAGTTTAGCTGGTTCAGCTGGCAGGTTAGCCGGTCCAGCAATGGTGAAGAAGTTTCTATATTATCTTCAGGTAAGTCATGTATCTAGATGAATTTAGTCTGCATAACTAGTACATATATATGTAAAATTATTGCATCTATTTTGTTCTGGGGATTAATCAAGATGCATCATGCAGTGCATGACACTATAAGTTTAAATATAGGAAATTGGTGGAGCAAGGTTTAACTCTTACAGTGGGGGGATCGATTTTGTCTGTAGAAGTCAGATTCTAACTACTAAGTCGATCCCTGCACTGAAAGAATCAACATATTTATAATTGGTCGTAGACCCATAACCATGATAACATAGGTATTCAAATGAATCAGAAAGAGCTTCAACTCCAACGAAACAAAAACAACTCCGAGAAGACATCGGCTACATGTTGTCATTAGAAGAGGATGATGAACTGTATGTGGGAAAAGTGATTAAGACCAAGACATAAAAAAACCTTTGGTTGCGATGTTTTTTATTTACAAATTAATTCAGCGCTTAAAGTATTAAAACCAAATGAATGCCTCTGAAATTTACAACATGTCATAGATGAGATATTGTGTCTCACTGTATTGACCCACAATTTTGTTTGAGTGGGCCGCATAAATTTAATACTTGAATAACCTGATAACGTTATGTACATTTATGATTTAGAATCAACACATATCCTCAACCCTTTAGGGCACTGACGTTGACTACAGTAGACATTTTGGGTTTTTATTAACACATATAACCAGCTGTTAAAAGTAAAAGATGCCCTCAATCTTGAAACATGATATATGTTGAGATTTTTATTTTAACTTCACAAATCACACTTCAAGTGACACAAAATTTAAATTCAACTCATTTCTCTATTGGTTGATTATATAACTAGACACGATGTTGGTACTGGTGTGCTCATTGTCATGTTTGAAAATTAACGGAGTAGATCAATAATTTTTGCAGCTTCTTCATGTTGGCGTCTATGTAGACAGCATCAACATTATCATTTTAAGAGGGGCACAACCACCTGAGGGCATTCTGCATTCTACAGTGAAACAAATAAGCATTGACACCTTTATTTCAAACCAAAGGTAAAAAATAATCTTCGGCTAGTGTATTCAATTTTAGGCAAGAATGAGTCATCCAATATGTCTAATGAGCATGCAATTTTTAGGTTGCAGATGACTTGTAGTTTACAATCAAACTTTTCTTAAAATCTAATGTATACACTTATTACGCTTATACATGTTATAGTGCTTGTATTCACTTTGTTCAGATATATTATTTAACAGTGTAAGTTCTGATTGTTATCAAGATTTCCTTATGCGATTATTGCCATGTTTGATTTGTCTGCTCACTTATTTTTTCAAAATAATCTACTTGTTTTTGTATAAGCAAGACATATAAGCAAGACATATATTATAGTGGATCCTGTCACCAACGACCTTGCTCTTGCCAGACATGTCCTGGGGAAAGAAGGGTGCATAGGGAACACGGGCCACGGAAACACAAGCGAAAACATTTTTAATAAAAAAAAATGTTTTTAAAATCCTTGTCAGTTTTGCAGTTGGTGGACAATTTTTTTTATTTCCAAGTGTGACAAAATGAGGGGGTGGGAATGTTTTTTTTCTAGACGAGGTTAAACCTAATGCCGTAATGTGCAGACAGATTTTTTTTTTTACGAAAAAGTTGAAACTAAAAATTGTGGTGCAGCGAATCCATCGAACGTAAAATCAATTTGGCATGGCCTAGCAACAAAGCTCATTGCAAAATCGCTAGATCTAGACCTGTTGGACCATACCTTTGATGTCTTTTACATTACATAAAAAAATCCTCTTAAGAATCCACATATTTCTTTTATATAGCTCAGAGGTTTCTGTCACAGTTGATTCATCTTATACACAAGTTCTTAGAAGTATATCAGAAGTAAGTGTGTTTTATAGATACAGTACAATGAGTATTGTGCAATTATAACTTCTAAGGGGCACACAATTTTCTTTCATTCCCCTTCTCCTACCTGTTTCCCAAAAAGAAAAATAAGAGTCCACATTCCTCTTATTTTCCTCCATCTTTGGGAAACACAATTCATCAAGGTGAAAGTGGGAGATTTTCCTGGGTTTACACATTATGAAAACTCTAGTAAAAAGATGTGATGGGGAACACAAATTTGTGTTCCCTTCCTCTTCATTTCCCCCACCCCCTACAGGTTACAATTGCACAGTAATGGAGACTAATACATACGAATGTAGAATACTGACTGACTAAAATGTATATACAATATTAACCTAAGATGGTCTTGGTATTTCAGTATATTTACATTTTTCAAATGTTCGAAACAAATACAATTCATTCAGCATGTTCAGTTTAGCTTGATGTTGCATTATCAAATAATTCAGAAATAACCCAAAGTACTTCAAGTGATTTACTAATCCTCAGCTATAAATGCACATACCACTACCAGAAGAAAACACACTTGTAAACCTTTTTTAACTCCAAATTATAAAAAAAACATGTGATGTAGCTTTGCCTTGAAAACACAAAGTTTTGCTACTGTGTTAAAAGTTGTAAAATTATTTTTATAAAATGGTTTATAAAGAGTAAAAGGCAGTCCTTGCGAGGTGGGCTGCTTACTCTATTCAACTTAGTCCGCCGCCACCACAGTTGTTTGTCTTCTAAATAGCTACTTATCTATCACTTTTTGCTTCCTCATACTTCACATAGCCATCACATATCACTGGGGAATTGTTTTGGTCACATTTTGATCCCCATATGATCAGCTATGTCAGCCAATGGCCTGATTAACTTTGGGAGAAAACAATTTAATAATTTTGTGATATCTACGTAACTCCAAAAAAGTGCAATATTGCTGGACCAGAACTATATTAAAACAAAATGTAAGGCCTTACACAAGGATAACCCATGACAAATTTTGCAGAAATGAAATCCAAAATGGCTGGTGGCCATTTCAATCAATTTTTTTCATTATCTCGGAAATCTAGCCAACCTATCAATTGCTGCTTCCTCATATGTCATATAGCCATCACATACCACTGGGGAATTTTTGGGTGAAATTTTGATCCCCATACCATCAACCCTTTATTTACAGCCACTAACAAATAAATGCTCCTTAGCACGTTTCAGGAAAAAAGTTTCCATCAGATCTTTTTTTTAACCCTTTAAGTCCTCACGATGCATTAAAGCATCATTTAACATCCCTCAAAACAGAATTAATTTTCCAACCACTAGGGGTTTTAAATTGAAAATTTCCATGAAACTGTTTTATCAATACATTACAATTTTCTTTAATTTTTCAACCGCATCAAATCATCTTCATCCACTACAAGTCGAGAATTGCGACAGCAATTCGCACTTTGTAGTGGATTGAGATGACAATGGTAAATTTAGTCTTGAAAGGGTTAATATGGCATATTTACTCAGCTATGTCAGCCAATGACCTGACTAACATTTGGGAGCAAACAAATTTAACATGGTCGTTTAGTGGCCTTTTTTGAATTTGAGTAATTTTGTGCTATTCAAATGACAAATTTCACAGAAATGAAATCCAAAAAGCCAATTGGCGGCCGTTTTTAATCGTTTTTTCTCCTTATCTAGGAAATATTGCATAATAGCTAAGGCGGTAATATAAAAAAATGTCTGGTGTTACACAAAGACAACATTATAAAGACATTTTGCATTATAAACTGTCCTGTGTTAGAGAATAACCCTTGACAAAGTGTGCTGATCTATAATAAATTCAAAATGGTAGACTGGAAGTAACGGAGGGCTGCTTTCGTGTTTGTTTCCAAACAACTCTTTCTAATTAATGGCTCAAGTCAGCACTATACACAAGTTTGTTTGACTTGAATTACATGTAGCAGACATGCCAACACCGCATTTGGCGGGAAACTACTGCAATAAACTTCTGCCTCACACTCTAACGCCATGGAGCATGCATCTCCCGAGTTCTGCCTATTGTTAGAAAATGTTACTTCTGAGAAGTGAAAATTACGTTTTCAGGGTTTAATTGGATCAGCAATATGAACCAATTTACAAAAGATAACTCCTTCAACATGTTTAATGTCTGTGAAAGATGTTGACTAAAGCCATTATTTTGATCCACATTTAAAAAAAATCATGGTACATGATTCCGAACCTTCCAAGCAGGGCGCTTGCCTGTGGTTAGCACAGTTTCTAGGTTAGACACATCAATCTCCCTCTTTTCAGTTCCTTAAACTTGGCATCTCTGATGTAGATCATAGATAATTAGGATCTCCCAGACATGATATGGATCACAATAGCAATTTGCAGCAGTTTAAGTTTTTGTAATTTCATATTTTCATTGCTATGCTGATTTTTCTTATAATTGCATCGATAGATTATAAGTTATTTGTGTGATCTAAATGTCTTTTTATTCTTTCAGATAGATGTTAATGAAGCCTGTTTAGCAATATTTAGTCTGGCAGGTAAAGTTTCTGCCAGTTTCAGTCCGTCATCATTTGACATTGAGGTAATATCTACTTTTCTCATTTCTTTTTATCAGTATGTTATGGCAAATTATTGCATCATCAAAAACAAAACCTTGTAGATACACTCAAAATGGGTAATTAAAATTAATCGTAATTATTTTTTGTTAAGAAAATACTATTTGTATCAGGAAATATTGTTTAATTCAATTTCATATATTTTCTCTACCAGGAGGTTTATGTGTCAGTAATAAAACCACAAGCTACCATCACTGAGGGTAAGTGGAAATAATCAGGCAGTAGAAATAGATAATACTTGAATTATAATGCACTTTAACTTACATGCTGAACGCTTTCAGTGCTGAAATATAATTTTCTCATTCTTTTTAAGGTGAAAATAGCACATACATTTTCTAGCTTCAAGAGACATAAAACACATCCAACTTAACAATTTGATGTTTCTGTTGCTATAAATATTGATTTACCTTAGTGTACATAAAATGTGCCATATATATTTAGTACAGTACAGTACATGTACTTGTACATCCAGTATGACATTTCTATGAACTGTTTTGAACAGCATTTTTTCTCATTAACCCGATACTTATTTTTGCTGTACGGTAGAGTGTATATGTCCTCACAAGAACAAAATCTCAAAAAAAATTGGCTAAGACTGTAATTTTTATTTTGACATTGCTGCAAAAATATATTTTGAAGCTTAAGATATTTTTTGCATTTGGTCATACTGTACACCATGACCACAAATTGGCCACCAATCACCCCTATTGCATCATATAGCTGTAATTTGTTATTAAATTGTCCTGGGATATACCGTAAAATTTCCAATTGTAGCCGCGGCTTTAATTAGAAAGTAAAAAATAATTTTCCAGTGGCCAATGCCAAAAGTCCACTTGCGGCTTCTATTGGAGGTTTTGCGTGAAAAATTGAATCACTCACCGCGCAGCTATCAATCTCAACTGCCGGTAGCGATCACCCAACCCTTCATGTCCAATGCTCATATAAAGACATATGCCATATAAATCGATTTGATGCTAAAATTAGTCGGGAAGTTTATTTCACATAGCGCTAATTAAACATGTTTTACATTGCAAATCGTTCAGAGAATCTATTAAAAAGATAGGCCATGCATAATTATATAAATAATAATGTATATATCATCATGATCATGTCTATAGCACAGTGAATGTCAGCGTGTGGTATTCGGCATGTTGCGATCCCAGACAGCGCGGCGCCGTGTAGACAGTGGTGGACACCGTCATAATCTGATAATTGTGTAACAGCCTGTCAGTCAGCAACAACACCCCTCTCCAGACGTGAGCTGTCGGTCATGGGAGCGGCGAGCGCGTCCTCACTTGACCAGTTGCTAACTGTACAGCTTGCACGAGATGTCGATGCAGAGTCGGCTTAATGTTGACAAATGATGTCTACAGTGAACCAGCAGTTGGCGTTGCCCAAATAAGCGTGCGGCCACGCGCCCACCTCCCTCTCCTAATGTTGATGAGCTGGTGGGAAATATCAACTTTAGCCATACACTGTTCGTGTAGGCCGACATGGCTGGTCCACACACGGTGATGCTGGTTTAACATGCTTAACGGTGAAGACCACAAATAACCATTGTACTACAATGGTTACAATGGTATACCGGTATATGTAATTGCTACTTGTATTTTATGAAGGACATTTATTACATATATATATATATATATCGATCAAAAAATATTTCAATCTGTTAAGACTGAGTAAGTAGGCTTAACAAGGCAACTGTGACTAGGCCTATAGCGCTTGTAGGGTTACATTACCTGCGCTATTGTCACACATTGTACATGCTGTATGTGAATATAACACCTCATGTCTGTAAAGGGTTAGAAGCTATCTGGGCTTATATAGCGTGAGCTCTATTAGCGCGGTTAGAGTAGCTAGCGGCCGGCGTCTTGATAAACACCTGGTCATTGTCCTTTTTATAAGATATGAAAATACTTTTGGTTCTAGACAAATCTCAAAAGTCGCCATGCGGCTTCAATTGGAGGTTTTCAAAGTAGGAAACTTTTTGTAAAAAAATTGTAAATTTGTTAAAGTTTGGGGGGCGGCTTCTATTGGAGATGCGGCTACAATTAGAAATTTTACGGTATATATAGTTGTCAAAATTGTTGTCTAAAAGCTATGTTGTTATCTATACATAGACATACATTCTTCAATTAAACAAGTTATAACAACTATGATTTCAGTCAAATCACATATTTATAGCAATAGGGTATTAAGCAAATGATTTTTTAGCAACTCAAGTTCAAAATGACCACCGCAGGTTTATTTTATCATTTCACTGTGAGCGCGTGTGATTTTTTTTAGGATTCCAGCAAAACTGAATATGGCAGACACTGGTCAACTTCGTAATTTTTTGATGGCACAAAATCTTTTAGTTAAATGGTATTTTGTGAGATATGGGAGTTATTTTAAAAAATATTTTGCTGAAAATTCTAAATTGCCACCTCTTGTCTAGTATGCACCCCCTATGCACCACTGAGAAGATAATTGTATTATCGACAAGTGTTTTGTTTCTTTCATTCAGGTTTACTTGAAAAGCTAGCTGTGTGGCGACCAAGTAGCTCTTATAATTCTATGGATGATGCAAGTATATATCAGTTTTGTATACATTAATCACACTGTTATGGGCAACTAGTGTCTTTTAAAAGTTTTTTTAAAATATTTTTTTGTTTCTTAGCATGCCTTTTAATTTTAATTGCTGAAATTGGTTCTGCATGTTGCAAATAACCAGCTCATGGACAACTTCAATATTATTTCGTTATTTTTACTTTGTGGGTGCAATAACTTGAGGTTTTCAATGTATCCTGCTCAAATTTGCTCTGCATGTTGCTAATACCCAGGACTCATATAAATTCAAAAATGCCTGGAAAAAAATCCAAATGGCTGATCACAATTTATCATGATTTTTTAGTGTGCTCTTGTTTTTTGTTTCTTTCCATTTGCATTTTAAAGATAACTAACTGATTTTAAAATATAATGGTTTGTCCGTCTGTCCTTCCGTCATTTCTAGCACTACACATGTGTATAACACATTACTGGAATGCACATTAAACTTCATAAACAGGTTAATACTTTCTGGCCTTTTGTCAGCTGATATCTTATTTCAACTTAAAATCCGCCTAAATCAGATGCTGGTGTGAACATGTACGCAATTAGAAGGGTAAGCTATAGTGTCTCATTGACACTGTTTTTTTAGCTCATCCGGTTGAAGTCCAGATGATCTATTGTCATGGGGATACAGTGTCATCTGTTGTCTTTCCTTGGGGGATTTCTTTCATATTGCACCCACTTTACCCACTGTTGTAGTATGTCCCTTTGACTTACTTTTATCTCTCTGCCATAATAGCTTCGATATCACACTCGAGCTAACCAGAGGGTGTAGGCCTTAACTTTGTGTTTGTTCCTCCAGGACCAGTCCCGGATATGTTCAGGATTGATTTCAACTATATAACTATGACGTCATAAATTATTCTGGTCTCTGCACGATGCAACAATTTACTCTGTTGCTCAACAAAATACAGGGACAGACTCTGAAGTATAGCCTACATGGACATTTTAAAATTTCACTTTGATTTTAATCATAGCACAAAAAGCCACATATTTGTGGCATGAATACATCGCAGTCGGGGCTCTGTCTCATAACATATTTTTTTCCCCCGCCGACGAAGTGGGGGCTGGGGGTATTGGCATCGCCTCGTATGTCCGTCCGTCCGGATGTCCATTCGACCGGCGTCTGCATTTTCGTTTCTGGAGCAGAACTCTTTAACCCGTGCATTGATTTCTCTAATTTTTGACACACGCATCCCTTAGGGGGTGTAGATGGGCCTTTTGGGGTTTTTGAAATTTCACCTACCAAATTAGCCGACTATCGGCCATAATTACCTTTAATATGCCTGATATCTGATATATGTGCGGTTTCAGGTAGGGATATGCTCTGGAAATTTTCAACGAGAAAAAATTCAAAATGGCTGACTATCGGCCATAATTAGCTTTAATATGCCTGATATTTGATAAATTGTGCCAGATAGCTAGACCATTACTATAAAACAAAACGTGTGGTTTCAGGTGGGGATATGCTCTGAGAAATTTCAACTTGATCAAATTTAAAATGGCTGATTATCGGCCATAATTAACTTTAATATGCCTGATATCTGACAAACCGTGCCATATAGCTAGACCATTACCATGATTACTGCAAAACAAAATGTGCGGTTTCAGGTAGGGATATGCTCTGAAAATTTTCAACTTGATCAAATTCAAAATGGCCGATTATCGGCCATAATTAACTTTGATATGCCTGATACCGGACAAACTGTGCCAGATAGTTAGATGCTCTAACCTTCACAATTATCATAATTTGGAAAATCATGATGATAAAAGTTATTTGTACACTTTAACTTTTCTGATCCAAAAAATAATATGACTTTAACTTTTTTAATTACCGGACATTCGGTATAAATTTGCATAAATTTAAAATGGCTGACAAAAAAATGGGCTGATTGTTTAAATAAAGTTTTTAAACATGCACAGGAGAAGCAAAGTGAGTCATTGTCTAAACTGTGTACCGTCACCGTTTACGTTTTGCTAGAGAAAAACACATAAAATTAAAATCCACCAACAAAATAACATTGATAATGCATTAAATCTATTCACAGCATCAGCCCTTGGAACAAAAATTCCATAGGATATATACCAGTCCAATAAATACTAATAAACGAAATGTATGGCTTCAGTGAGGGATATATATATATATACCCTCTTAATGGCAACTTGCTCAAATTAAAAAAATGCTGACTTGCGACCATCATTAACTTCAATATCTGTAATATACACAGTAATCTAGATAGATGGGTCATTATTGTAGAACAGAATGTGAGACTTCAGAGAAGTATGCACCCTGCCTGGGCGGGGGATTATGGTGGCCGGCTGGCCTCTTGTAATGATTGTATTGCCAGCTGATTTTCAAAAGGTCGTTTTATGTCAATTTTACGATAAGTGCTTAGAAGATGTTCGGCTCAGACAATTGTGATATATAAAGACAAATAAAATGAGACCAAGTCAGTAAATACTCGCACTACGGCTTATTCATATATTACAATTGGCTTTTTGGGAGTTCTCCAGCATCATAAGGGGGATGTAATTCTTTGATTCACGAGGAAGTGTTAGTGCTGTGTCCCATCAGTGAGGCTACCCTGCCCCGTACCATGATGCTGCTGAGTCTGCTTGAGAGCATGATCGGGTGCCAAGATGGCAATCGAATGCCCACTTATGTTGCTGGGGAAACTATATTTTATGTATCAATTACATTTCTTAGATGAACAAATTTTGGAGCAGATTCTCAAAAATGTTTTTGGTACAGTGTAGCTATGAGAAAGATCAAATAATTGTAATTGAAAGATTGCAAAACTCTTGACTTCATCTATGTCAAGTATTGTTGTACATGTATTCATTTTTCAGATGCTAGTCAAGAACCATCTTCATTAACATCATATTTCAAACTATTTCCAAAGGTAAGTGATCCTTATAATTGGTCATATTTTCTTTGAGAGACATTTTAGATAGCTATAGCTTGTAGCAAATTGTATTTCAATGCTGGGCTATAGTATTTATCTTTTTCACTTTGGTACAGCTTTTAGTGTGATAGACTAGTGATGGGAAATTGTTTGAATTTTGTATCCGATGATGCTGATAACAGTTAATCATTTGATTTTGAGTTTTCAACCCTTTGCCTGCTGATCATGACTATAGTCGATTTTAATCTGTTTTGTTAGCTGATTAAATCACAGTTATTGGGAATGTTTGAACATCAAGATTTGTAAATGTTCATTGTCAAATTAAACATATGTCAGTAATTATCAGCCACTTAAAGTTGTGGGTCAAGGTAGCGAGACACAACTTGAAATGGCTCAAAATTTAATTTAATCAATTTAGCAGGATAAGGGTTTAGAGATGGGATACATGTATATTATTATTAACACTCGCCACAGCTACACTGCAACCATTGCATTCAAAATAATATGGGCAATTAAACAGTCAATCGAACTACACAGGTGCTAAGGAACAATGGGTTCCAATTTAATCTAAGCCAGATCAGGAACATTTCTTTAAGAATTGTGATTTAGCAAAGTATCGATTAATGATATTTATAATTGATGATCATAATTGTTGTACCAAATGAAAGATGATTGATTATAAATTGATCATCCATCACATTACTAGCTGTATCACTGCCAGTAGATTACTGCTACTTATTATATAAGCCTCGTGTGGTGAGCTAGCTTTATTGACAATGGTCCAGCATTAAAACAACATCGGGTCAATCCCTCTTGTTTGCTGGGTAACCTGGTTTGGGGTATAGATCTCAGGGCATTGCATCAGTTGACTATAAGATCTAAACAATGTTTACATGAGCTGAGTAAGACTAAAAACATTACCGTACTTGAGCTGATATTGCTATAGATACTCTTATGAGCTAAACTGAAGGGTATTGTAGGGAAAATTTTGCTCGAAAATTGTTGATTAGCGATTTTCCAACACTTCTATTTCATCCTTATCATTGATGTATAAATATTCGTAATGCTAAAATTGCATAGCTTTTCGCTACCTGACACTGGAAAAATCATGCAGTATGCTTTTAGTGATATCCAGGTGTGTGTATAGTTTTAATATATGACAATTTTTTTTAAATGAACAAAATTTAAAATGGCCACTATTGAAAACTTATTTAGCTGCAATGTTTTGAATAAAACAGGTCTTTCACACCAAAATAGAAGAAGCTCAAGTGGTTTTGGAAAAGCTGGCAGCTAAAAGGTTAGTAACTGTTCTACTTATTCATGGTCTCCCTAGATGACAAGTGTCAATGGGTGATCTGTATTTAATCAGTCACTAATTAACACTGAATCAGTAATCAATAAATCATTAAAGATATCTTGTTATCAAATATAATAATAATATTTTAACAAACGATTTACAGCCATCAGGGTTGAGCCATTGTTTTTAAATCTACAACCAATTTCAAATTTCATCCTGTGGAATCAGGTCTAATGTAAAATATAAACTTATTAATAAATTATATTATAATGGTTCTTTTTCTCGCATGTTAATTTGGGTTTTCAACAATAGTCATGATTTCCTATTGCATGTACAGTGAAACCTGCTATGAGCAGCCACTTACAATGGGAGGCCACTCCCAAAAATGACATTGTATATCGTCGCCTCGGAGCTAAAGGATCCTATCTGACACTCGTCAGAGTGGCAGATAGGATCCTTTAGCTCCGAGGCGACGATATAGAAATGAATCTCCTATGGGCGGCCACCTACCTTAAAAGGCCACTTTTCAAGTACCCCAAGTATCTCATAGCAGGTAACACTAATTAAAAAAATCAGACCTCATTGAAATTATTCACAGAGCTTAGCCACAATATATCTAATTTCTGGTGAAGACAGACATCCGAATTTTTTTTTTTTTTTTATAATTCAGAGCTCAACATTAAAGCTTGACTTATTATCCGTGGCAAGTAAAATAATGATTCAGACCAGTTGGCCATATAATTGACAGTCACTTTGAGTTAAGGCAAATGGTAAATTCTGATATTTTTGTGATTAGTGAAATGATCCACACTTGTCACCACAAAGATACCACTTGATTGTTTCTAGATACATTTTAGTGATCAAATTATGCATTTTGTTGGACAAGAACTGTTTTGATTTGGACAAGTACATTTTCTTAATGAGACAAGTGATGTAGAATCCTTAATGTCGAGGCCTTAAACAGTAATCTGTTTTTCTAATGATTGTTATCAGGAAATTGACTGTAAGATTACCAGTGGTAGAGCTGGATTTGCAACTTGAAAATGTCACAGATGTTGACGCTGTGGGAGAAATCAAACTTTTTGTAAAAGGTCTGTTAATAATTAACACCACGAGAGTCTAAAAGTAACATTTATACTCTTTTACAGTGTTATCACCAATAAACATGATAAAGGAAGTTTTGCCTTACAATTACTGCTTGTATGATCAGTACAGGGTATTAGATGTATGCCATGCAACTTTTAAATGTTTGAAAATTATTAGATAAACTAGAGAATTGAATATATACGAGAGGCTCAATTGACACATGCAATTTTTTAGACTACTTTTACATAACTTGAAAAAAATACAAAATGTGTTTGCTTTAAATTTAGCAACGTTATTAAACATCATTAGTAAATGTATGTCAAATTTGAAGTTTGCTAAGAACTATCAAACTGGCTCAAGCCATTTGTATGATTACATTGCTTATTAGATTTTGGAATATTATCCTGCAGAAGTTTTGCTATTGTGTTTGCTTTAACTGATAATATTTGTTCTAGATATCAGCGGCCGATCGGCCCAAGCTAACCTATTGAGTTTGGCAAATTTAAACAGTTGTTTTCAAGTAAGTGACAATTATGACATTTTCTTACTTATATAAAATCTTGGAATTTGATGCGATTTGATGGCCATTTTTCAACATGGAACCTAATATTTTCCTTGTGAGGAATTTCCAGCCTTAACAGCTGAACCTATTTGCGAGATGTTTGAAGCAAATCATAACTCATACTATGGCTAATATCTGCACAAAAAGGCCCAAATTTAAAAAAATTGGGGAGGCCGTGCTTATTTTTTGTTTTGAAAAAAATATTCACATTATTGGAGTAGTGTGACTAATTTCTCGAAAAATTTAAGCCATGTTTTTGAGAGAGGTGGAAATTTTAGAATTTTTGCACTTAAAATTATTATGTCACCACTGAACGTATGGTTTTTACTGTGGTCATACCCCACCACTTAAATTTTGGCACTGTGTTAACTGGTTGGCTATTCCTTCAGGGCCAAACTGCTTATCTCATTTGTGAGATGCTTGAAGCAAATGAAAGAAGTTACCGATACATGTAGATATTGGGGCAAATCAATAGACCGAATGGCCCCAAATATGGAATTAGTAAAAAAATGGAAGGGGAATTCACTTTAATATTATTATACTACTCTAAAACAAAATTTAAAACTTTTTTTTTGGAGGTCTTTATTTACACATTTACTTTTTTTAAGATTTAATAAAAAAAAATTGTATTTGGGTCATTTTGATAAACACATAGTCACACTTTATAATCTGATAAAAAAAACTTTTTGATAAAAATATTAAAACAATGAATATTTTGTATTGTAGTTCACCAAATTATCTATTGATTGGAAGACTGATTTAAGTGGTTGTTTTATTGGTTATCACCACGATGAAATTTTTTACTGGTTGGCAATGCTGGCTATTGCCAACACTGATGCCAATGTACCTGTTGCTTCTCATGGCTGGACCATCAGGTAAGAAGTTAATGGTTATGGTATATCTTGACGTGATACTGCCAAAGCAGGCGGACTGTGAGAATTTTATTTTGAATTTTTTGCCTTTCTGGAAGATAGCATATTGTCCTGATCATTTCGTTACAAATTTTATTTAAACCATTCTAAATGAAAAAAGTACTTCTGGAAGATTTAAATGTTCTTGAACATGATGTCAGGGGTGAAAATTCAACTGTAATTTTCACCAGCCCAGAGCGAAATTTAACTAGCCCTTACCATCATTTACATACATTTCTGAGGAAAATTACTAACCCTCCCAATATTCTACTCGCCTAGTTATTTTCCATTTTTAAACAAGCTTTATTTCGCCATCAATGACACATAATCATGGGAGACTAGCCATAAATTGCATATACTATGCAAGATAATTTTTAACACCTACCGGGTGCTACACACAAATAATCTTTTTGGCCATTTTCTATGCAATTTTCCACTCACTTGCCACTTGATTTTGCGGTGTCACATCATATATTGTCATCTATCTTCCAGAGTATCGTGTGCACCATTCATTTGAGTGACACATAAGATTGCTCACACTATTTTCCATGCTACATTTTGTATTGCTCTCCTATTCATACTAATGATAGACCTAATAAAATGCAAGGTCAAGTTTGAATATGGGTGACCTTGCCCTATATTTCAAGGTCACAGATACCTTTGTCATCAGGGTATCTACTCTCGTACATTTGGCATTGCCTTTCTAGTCATACTATTACCAGCGATAGACCTACTAAAACTCTAGATCGAGTTCGAAGATTGGGTGACCTTGACCTACTTTTTAAAGTCAAGAAGTTTTTTTCAATTCATCAAATAGTGAAATTATGATCAGTGGACTAAGCTACTTCATAAAAAATATATTTTTAACATCAAAAAGCCCATCAAAAGCCCATTAACATGCAGGGAGGGAAGGCTAAAAAGCCCATTTTCATTACTTCACAGTATAATCTATATTTTAATGCAAAATTTTATAACAATTGTCTTGTAAAATGTTTTAAAATTCCACAATGTTGATTTGTATTTATAAGACACAATTCATTAACTGAACATTTCTACCCATTGTTTAAACAATTCCAATGGCATCTCACATGTATTTGGATTGAATCTTGCTTGAAAGCATATAGAAATGGGCATAGCAGGATAAGGGTTACATGGAATATCTGTAGATGTAGTCATTAATATTTTAATAATTCCTTTTTTTCTTTTTCAGATCTGAAGAAAATGATAAAAAAAATAATTTATTTCAAAATAAGGCTGTCTCTATAAGCATGAATATCAACTCCGCATCTATAGCTGTTGCAATGGCAACAACTAGTGGTATAAAAGGGGGGCTGACACAAGCTCGATTAATTTTTAAAAAGAAGCCACAAGCATTGTGTGAGTATTTGCTGAAACTGGAACTTTATATGTTATATGTACATATATTTACTTTTAAAATGTAAATTTTACAAATATTTTGGATATGTTATTTGCTAAACAAATTTTCTTTTATTTGACAAGTATCAGTCATCAAAGATTTTTGTAGTGATTTATTTTTGAGTGAGTCATTTAACCCTCATCCGGCTGAGCTCATTTATTTAAATTTTCACCCACTTGAAGTTGTGTCTCGCTATCGCGACCCACAACTTTAAGTGGCTGAAAATTATGCATATTTGTTTAATTTGAGATCAAACATTTGCAAATCTTGATATCTAAACACACACTTTGTTCCCAATATCAATGATTTTGTTGACAAATCAAACAAATTATAATCGATAATAGTCGTGATCAACAGGATAAGGGTTCAAATATGTGAGCATACTTGTTGTAGCCCTTGCTGTCTGTGATGCTAAGCTTGATGTTGAGGTGACAGGCATGTACTGTAAATTAAGCGATGGATCGGCTTCTGTGGGAGATTTATCATCACATCATCATCATTGGAACACATTGTACTATACTAGCATTATCATACTCAAGGTGGGCTTATATTATCCTCTCCTAACAGACAAGTTTTTCCTAACAACGCTGAAATATTTTTCTATAAACCTTGGAGAACAAAGGGTCTTTTTCAATTTGAACTTAATAAATGCCTTAATTATCTCTTTTTTTCTTCATTCGACTATTTATGTTATCGGTCTACGGCCATTTACAAATTTCACTAATATAAAATATGAAATATCTTACAGAGGCCATAATTGTTCTTCATTTTGCTCATTATCTCGGAAACTGTGAATAATATTAAGTCATGAATATGAAATAAACTTTTTTGTGTTGCACAAGGATAACTTATGTCAAATTATCTAAATTTAAAATCCAAAATGGCAGACCTCAAATCTTGAATAATCAAGTACTTACCACTGAAGGCTAAGGCCTATTTTTATTTATTTTCAGACTTCCAGGTTATCAGGCCTGACAACTACTGATATCATGATCGACAGTATCCAGCTGGAGATGTCAACTTGTGCCTTTTCTGTGATATCACAATTACTCTCTGCTGTGCAGAGATACCTAACATGGGGAACCACGACAAGGGCCGCTACTAAACAAAGACACTCACAGGGTCTAGTCAGCTCATTATCTGGCAGAGATATTCAACTCAATGTTCAATGTACAAACTTTAATGTCTTCACATGCAATGATTTGAAAGGTGAGTAATAAACCAGGTAAAACACGATATGACTTAGAAGTTACTGCCCTCTACTTTATAAAAAAATCCAATATAATTATTATGCACATTAAACATTCATTTACTGCAATATATTTTTTTTTTTATGAAAAATGTATTTTATGAATAACCAACATTTAATAAATAAACTATGATTAGTTGATTGCTCCATAATGTTTCTATGTAGTGTGTTGTATGCTTCGACTGGATACTGGCTCTAGTCATCTGAGAGGAGCAGATTGGAATGGTTCTTTACAAGGCATCAAACTATCTTATCTCAAACAACAAGCTGGCACAAAAGTAGGTATTTATCTGTACAAATAAATAATATTTTAAAAATGTAACTAGCTATAGTTGTTTCTCAAAGGGCTGGTATGTTAGCCCTTGAAACACCATGATAAATATTTGATATTTCCAATCACTGAGTTCTGACTCACCACCACGACCCACAAATTTATATAGGTGAGAATTACTTATCTTTGTTACGTTACAGTCTGAAATTGTATTCTTGCAGAATCAAGGCATCAATCACATTTAAAACTTAATAAAGCTTGAAAAGTATGTTTTAAAAATGTTATTGTCATCACTAACAAAAAAAAATTATGTTTATTTGGAAATAAATGCATTTGCAATCAGGCACGCCATGTACATATATGTACCAGCATTGATATGGAAAATGCCACACGGTAATGCAGCGTGCCAAAGAGTTCACAATATAGGCCTAATGTACTATACAGATAATTCTTTCAGTGCGGGGATCAAAATTTGACGTCAGAATGTGACGCCAGAAGAGGTCAGATTCGGACTTCTAATGTCGGTCCCTGCACTGAACGAATCAAGTAATTTCAAATTTGAAAAGTAAGATAGCAACACATAAGTTTAGGTGACTAAAAGTTCAAATTTAATTGCTCAGGATTGATACAATTTACCCATAACCATTTTTTTCAGTCTCTCCCCCTTGTGAGATCCCAGGACATCAGTAACCATGTTCTTCACCTGCAGACTGTGAAACTTAGGTATCAAATGAAAAAATGGGTATGTTATATCTGTCTTTTTTCTTCTTTATTTGCCTCGGCGCCTGGTTGCCAGGTGACGGACCGAAAAATCAATGGGAGGGGGAGCCACTGGTCACTCCAGCCCCCTCTCGCATTGGTCACTCATGTCAGTTTTCTTCTAGTTTCGGACGTGGACAGATGTACCTGATGTTACTCTCACTTTAATTGTGCACAGAATTATGGTCTCGAAGGGGATAGCTGGCTGCCCAATAAAAAGTTTCTTGAAAATTGCCATGCTGGAATGCTCAGGTGTAGGAAATGAAGTCACTTTTAGGACATGAAAAATCATGTTTTAAGGAATCATGATTGTTGAAAGGGTTTTTAGTATTTTAGTATATGGCATCTTGTAATTAATTATCGAGCACAGGGGTAAAATGTGATATTTAAATCATGTCGTCAAAAGCCATGCTGCTGTCATAGTGCTCTAGATGTGTACCACAGACCAAGACAAGTAGCTGAGCATTATAACAGTGTAGGTCACAAAAAATAATTTATTTTGGAGACATAAGACAATACAAAAAGATAGAAATGGATCCAAGGAAAGAGGAAAACATACCCCAATGTTTAGTATTGAAATGGTTCTGAAATCAAATAATCTTTCTCAGTGAAGCATCAATGGATATCCTCCATGATGGCTTGCATAACAGATAATGAAAATTTGTTAAATAAATGAGTTACCCAGCGCTAAAGCCAAGGAAAGTGTTCTACTTGATACATAGTAGAGTTGTGGCTGCCCCCTGAAAAAATGGTTGTCCAGGGCATCTATTTCGCATGCCTGTACACATATTGTGACCAAATATTATTCAACCCCTTGTCCTAGGAAATTAAGCAGAGGGGGTACGGTACGTAAGATGTTAGGAGTTCAGTGATTGACAGTTTAATATCAATGTATAGGAAAAAATTGTCAGTTTGTTTAGTCTGAGGCCACTATGTTCTTTTTCCTCGTTTTAGATTAGAAAAATTCCAAAAGGTGATAATAGAGGTCGGGAAAAAAACATTAAAAAAAAACAACATTGAACCTATTTCTGGAAAACGAAACATTGGACAAATTTCTGGAAAATTAAATAAGTTAATAAGAGCGACGAAAACAACAAGAATTTTTTTTTTCTGAATGATGCTTTTGTTTGGTAACGCGCAGCCTTAACCCTTAAAGCGCTGAATTTTTTTATGAAAATCATGGAAACCAAAGGTTTTTTTTTTTTAATTTGAATTCATCATCAATGTCTTATTCAGCTCTTTCCGGTTCATTTGAATACCCATATTATGGGTCTACTGCCATTAGAAATATTTTTACACAGACGTCAGATTCTGACGACTAAAGTCGATAATGCACTGTAAGGGTTAATCTAATGTGCGCGCTCATCTAAAACAGAGAAAAAAACATATTGGCCTGATGTATTATTGATGTTAATAAAACGGTAAAGATAAATTATTGCTACACTGAAGTTGTGTCTTGCTACCGCGATCCACAACCTTAACTGGTAGAAAATTAGTCATATTTGTTTAATTTTAAAGCAAACATTTGCAAATCTTGTTATTCAGGCACATATTTCGCTCCCAATAACAGTGATTTAATTGTGTAAAAAATAGATTAAAAACGACTATAGTCGCGAATAACATATTAGCCCTTTCACCACTGAAGCCCGTTTTTATGTGCTGAATGCCATAGCATTCAGTGGTGAAAGGGTAAAGGGTTAAAATATAGCTCTAAGACTCAATTGATATTATATATAACTTCGTTTCCAGTACATCTGAGGCATTTATAATATAAAAGATTTTATAATTATTACTGTATCCCCGCGCATAAACGTGCATGCACTTATATTTGAATATATACTTAGTTTTCGAAAACAGGTGCATGCACTTATATTCGAACACAAAAAATATTCCAAGCAAAATTCATGCACTTATATTCGAACATTAAGTGACCTTGATAATAAACAAATGATAATATTTTGACAGAAAAAATGTAAATTTGTAATCTTATCTGTTTTGTAGCGACAATTATACATGTAGTACGTATAATCTTTTTAATACACCATCTTAGCATAGAGCTGTGCATTATATAAACTTATTTAAAGAAAATAACTTTCCAAAATATTGGCATTTATTATATAAATATAAATCTAGGCCTAATTCTTTTTAACTGTTTCAACAGCCAGCCACCATTCCACAATGACATACTGCATGTTTGCATCGTCACAGCTATCGTCAACAGTCGCGTCCACACCTCTGGCCAGGAAGGCACAAGACATGATCATTGTTATAAAAACATACAGTTCTCATTGAATGAAATTAAAGATTTGTCCAGCCACGGAGTTTCTCCCCACTGACATGACGCCTCCCCACTCTCCCACCCTCTGTGTACTGCTGTCGCCCACTGCATCATTTTTATTCGTGGAATAATAATACACAATAATCTGTTTAGATGAGTGAAAAGTCTATTTCAATAATTCAGGCCTCTTAACAATAATGGCCAAGATGTGTTACAGGTGTGATTCTTATAATGTGACCTAAAAGACAAATTTCTTCTTGTCGTCTAGGTTGTCAGATTAGGCGACACAATTCCTATTCAGAGGGGTGCACTTAGTTTTCGAAAACAAGTGCATGCACTTATATTCGAACATAAAACAATTTTAAAACATCCATAAAACATGTGATTTTCACTTATAAGTGCATGCACGTTTATGCGCGGGGATACGGTAATCGAATTTTAGGGAAATATTATAAAGTTAGTTTTATGTGTTGTTTTTGACAGGTTATTGATGTTCAAGGTGGAGAATCTGTATCATTGTGCTATAGTACAGCTCTTCATATGTGTCTGCACACTGCACTACATGACTTACAACAACTCTGTAATAAATTTAAAGGTTAGCTTTATGATAATCATACCTTATAGATTATTTTAGGATTTTTTTTTTGTAGAGGGAAAAATTGTTTTGTATTAATTTGAATATTTTTTTTATTTATAAAGCCATTTTTCTTAAACAGAAGCTAGCTCTCCCCAACTGAATAATTCACCTACTGCTCAGAGAGAAACGCCATCTCCAGAATCTCATAATAATGCATGGCACACAGACCAGAGTGCACCCATACCTATGCCTCGTGTACATAAATCACAAACACAGGTTAATGTGAATATCCAGCCGAAAGTTCACCTGCATTTACTACTCTCAAGAAAACACAGGTTAGTTAAAATAAAGCACATCCTGTACACCATAAAAAGATCATTCAAATTGTATCTTGAAACAATCTCAGTTAAAAAAGAAAGGCTTGTCTGTCTTGATTTCACAGTGTGAGTGTGATACCCTGCCAAGTTGTTAACCTGCTTTTTAAATTGTGGCAAAAAAGGGTGATTTATCGAAATTAGAGTTTGGCATCGTTGACATTAACAACAGTCTTCCATATACCGAAGTATCCTCTTGAATTTTTTTCTCTGTGTTTATAATAACCAGTTCTCCAACAATTTTAACCGGCAAGTTATTCAATTTGATTTTTCACCCACTTGAAGTTGTGTCTTGCTGATGCGATACACAACTTCAAGTGGGTGAAAATTATTCAGATGGAGGTCAGACAAAATGGTGATCAACTCTTTTTAACATGTTTAAATGGTGGTTCTTAATGTGTTAATAAAAAAAATGAAAAACCGAATATATATGGAACCGGCGGTGAAAGAGTTTAGTAATATTAAAAAATTTGAGATTTATTGAGATTGTCCTACAGTTTAAACATTTTAAAACCTTTTATTTTCTACTGTTGACTCCAAGTATTCTTTACATTTGTGGTGCCATGTGTTGAATCCAGATTATGCATTTTTGTTTGTGTTATTTTAAAGTGTAACTTTATCTACTGGTAAAGTGGAAGTTGAATACATAAAGCAAAAAACAAGTGCCAAAACTCCAATTATCACCATCATCTGTGATCAACATGAAATTTTCCAGTTTGAGGTAAATGCATACTTTGTTTTTCTGTAGTAAGAATAACTTATCTGCTCATGTATTCTAAAAAGCTTTATCGTAAAGATTTTTCTTGAAATAACAAATATCAACACTCACTCTTTCATTCTACCGGGCTTATTTATTTAAAAATTATCTTAGTAATTTATATTTGATAGTACATGTATATCAATTTTTTTTTATGTTAAGAATTATATTCAGTCCAAATAATTAGATTAGTGTTATGATGTGAATAATAATTAAAGCCATAACATTTAACAGTGATCTGAAATCAAAGTGATCTAAATAATTATTGTTTACAATGTAAAGCTCATTTCAAACTAAACACTAAAACTGGATAAATGATTAATATACATGTATTTTATATTATAAATATGATTATTACTTGATTCCCTGTAGGATGTGCGTGTACACAGTGATCATCATAGTCCACAGCTGAAGTTGGAGCGTGAACTTCTAGGACAATTACAGCAACCTACAAACAAGGCCTGGGTGATTTCCATCGACAAACTTAAATTTTCCTTCCCACCTCACTATGATTTTGCAGATTGTTTTGAAGAGGTAATTACTGTTGTCTCTTTTTTAATATGACATAAAATTATTTCATTCCACAATATGTTTTCGTTTTACAGTGTGTATGTTTAATATTTTACAGTGCATAGCTAGTATAATAGTTTTCCAATAATTGTCTTGTTCAGGTAAAGAATTTGAACAAATTTCGCAAAGCTGTGCACCAAGTGAAACCTATGCCATTTACCATTGACAGCCCACTGCCTCCAGACTTAGTCATTAAAGTACAGGTAGGTGTTGTTCAAATCACCCTTCAAAACGTTGTAAAGTATTATGGACGCCAACTTAACCCTTTCAATCCTGAATTTACCATAGTCATCATCATCCACTACAAGCCGTGAATTGCTGCCGCAATTCTCGACTTGTAGTGGATGAAGATGAATTGATGTGGTTTTAAAATTAAAGAAAATTACCATGAATTGGTAAACAAGTTTCATGGAAATTTTCGTTCTAAAACCCTCAGTTTTTAGGAAAATGAAGTCTGTTTTCAGGGATGTAAAATGATGCTTTAATGCTTAAAGGGTTAATATGGTTTACAGTAGTCTGCTGCACACAGTGGCTGAGCTAATCCTGGCTAACCTGGGTCAAACATAAAACACATGTCACCATCTTGTAATGTTTGGTTATTGGCGGACATATGTGAGGATTTTGCCCTCTAAAGGGCCTTTTTTAGCTTATTCTTCGCATTTTATGGACAAATGAAATAAAAACTCTGGTCAGATGCACAACATTTTAAATGGTATCCAATGAATATATAGTATTTTCAGTTTTTTGAATGAAAAGTGTTATCCTTGTCTTTTTTACAGTCAGTCTGTATTCAACTTTCTGACGATCCATTTGAGGTGAAACTTGGAGACAGCTATGAGGTATGCTTCAATAGTGATAATTTACTTCATGTGTCATTAATATATCAGTCAAATCTTGGTTTGCCTTTAAAGAGATCACATATAGATAATTTATAAAGATTCAACATAAGGCCATATATTAAAAATGGCCTTAAATTGAATCTTTAGAAACATAGTACGCACTAACACACTTTTTTAGTCCTCAGACAATTCCACTATTGTCGTCCCCGTGATTTATATCTGTCTGACTGCATCTCCTTCTAAGCACGATCGATTTTTATTCGATTGTTCTGAAATTAGCCAAAATGTTCACTCTTCAAACCTTCTCGATGTGTTGGAAAATGGCATGGATCAAATTTAAAATAGCCACTGATTGGACATAAATGGCTTTTCATTGTGTGATTCACCGCGGGAGTTTGTTCCAATGTTCTTGGAGCACATTTCTGCCCTATGATATTGCTGAACCAGTTGACAAGGATTTTACCCTACAAGTTACATTGTTTGTTTATCCTTGTGTGATTTAGTGGCAGGACAAGTTATTCGTCGCTGAAGGCAATCCCCATCTGTGATGGCCTATTTTAATTATCATTATAAATACTTGACTCCAAATACACCAGCACCTGTTTTACATAAGACTACTTCATAGAGTGCTCTTAAGAGATTTATTTGTTTGTAAAAAATGTTGGGGGATGTGGCAGTGTGTTCATCCATGAGAGGTTAGATATCCAGATTATACTATACAATATACATTATGCGTAAATCTTCATAAATTTGTATAGATTATTAAATAATGACAATCAAATCAATGTACCTATCCATTCATCTATCGACCTATCAACAATTAAAGTTATAAAAAATAACATTTGTTCATAGCTTCTTTGTGATGAAAATGAAGAGCAGGAGAAAAGAAGACAAGCTATGGACCGACGCATCCAAGAACTTCGCAAAAAACATGGGCTATTGCCAGGTAACTAAGCAACCCCAATAATATCGGGATTTTTGTAGTGTTTTGTCATTTTATCGGCTACTATGGGTGACTACAAATTCATTTAACTCTCACTTTAAGGTGTCAAAGGTGAGCTAAGTAAAAAAATGTTGATTAACCATCTTGAAGTAACCTCTCCATTGTTTAAAAACAGTTTGGTGCAAACTTGTTTCATGTATTTTTTATGTCGAGATGCAGGAACGTTTTGGGTATAATTTTGTTTTCACTAAAGGCTTTTAAATTTGTCATGTGTATGACAGCCACATCTAGTTCTGGTTTACTTTCTGATTTTAAAAAATTTCCTAAGGCACAGAAAAAATTTAGATATTAATTTTGAGACAATCACAGTATAGAATGATATTGCCCAAGTAGAATAACAAACTGTATTATTGGAAAGCTAATGCTAGAAGTTATTTTGTCAATGTATCCTTAAAATGGAAAATTTGACATATAGCATACACCACATCTTTTCTTATTGTTGTAAATGCTATAATTATTAAAATGAAAATTGTGTTTTTCCTGTAATGTTTTAGAAAACTGAATAGATTTGTTTTAATGATGTTATTATGACCTTACAATCCATTATCATAGCTTAAGTGACAATCTTGTATCCATATTAACTTGTGGCATATGATATATTTAACCCTGAAGGCCTAGTAAAATATTTCAATTTTGTTCTTATCAGTTCGTACAGTGGATGAACTGTACTCGACATTGAACCGTAAGAGTGCTGAGGTCTATATACACCGCCACTGTCAGCTGTATACATCTTCACCTATGAGAACTAAATTGTTCACATGGAGTATGATTAAGCTTGAGATAGTGGCACTAGCTGACATCTCTCTCCATGGCAAAGATAATGTGGTGCACCACATGCGGCAGATTGATTCCGAAAGGTAAGTGTTAGATTATATTTTACTAAAGGTTAGAGAGAATCTCGTGTTTCCTTTCAAACATAAATGATAACAGCATAATATTTATAACTAAAAAAATCAAAAATATGTTTTTATCAAATAGCCCTTATCCTGAAGAAGGTTTAGATTTCACTATACTCTGGTGTCGTATGGTGAACGTAAGTGTTGATAACTGGAAAGTACAGCTGAGGGACTTCCCCCAGGATATGCTGGATGTACAGGAATTACACGTTTGGGGAAAACTGGTTGGGGCTGAACAAGTAGCAGCTCCGAGAGGTCTGTGCTATTTCTTTACCTAAGATTCAAAGCCTTAAGAATTGTCTGATTGCCTGCATTAATTATAACTTTTCAATATGATTATTGAGTGAAGACCATACTGCTAAATATAAACTCATTAATTTATACAGATAATCTAGAAAAATGTCTATAGCATTTAAGTCTGCTAAATATACACTTGAATGATAAATAATGTTATGTACATGTATTGCATGTAACACATGCAGATCTTATCAGTAAACTAAATTTAGAAAATATGCCATACATTATAATATATCATACATTATAATAATTTAGTTTGTACATCATAATAAATTAGTTATGTCAACAATATTTTAGTATGAATAGATGTTTCAGCATTACCACATATCACAAATGAGCAGGACAAACTAATCCATGATAGTGTGGGTTTTTTGCAGCTCGACGTGACTGTATGGTAGAGGTGGAATCCCCATGGAGTGATCTCTCTGTTAACCGCAGTATGATGCCTCTTAAGTTTTATCATGACTTCAGCTGTGGTATGTCATTGTATTAACCATGTCTATAGCTGATTTCAGCTTTTTATACCCTACATGTATCTACTTCGAACAAGAAAAATTGAAGGAGAAATCAGACCTTTAAATTTGTTAGATTGACATATGTTTTGATTCAAATTTTGCACATGTAAGTCATTTTTAGTCGTGGTAGCGAGACACAACTACAAGTGGGTAAAAATTAAATTTCATAATGCAACACTGATGAGCTGATGTAATGAATGATAAAGGTACCGAAATATGTATTATATTGATATGAATAGTACTGCCTTGTAAAATGTCCTACTATAAACTGTTTGTTAACCCTTTGCCCTGCAGTATTGTCAGTTGGTATTTTCACTTATTTAAACCTAGAATTTTTCACTCACTAGAAGTTGTATCTCGCAACGTAAATAACACTAACAGAAATTAGGATTTAAAAAATATTGTTATCCATGAAAGACATTTCTCAGATTGAATTATTTATTCAACTGAGGCCATCCTAAGAAATATCCTTGCTTCCGATTTCATGCTGTGGAAATTTCCTTGCGGTAGGTCGGAAAATGTTTTCTTTTGAACTGTCAAAAATTCCATGAGGCAAGTTTTATTTTCGACTGCCAAAAATTTCATGCAGGATTGCGATAAAAGTTTTTTAAAATTTTGTATTGATATAAATCATTTTTTGCACGAATAGTTCTATTTCGTGCAAGACACATTGTTTTTGACAAAAAATTGTAAAACAAAGAACACAATTCTCGTTTTCGCCGGCATGTGCGGCCATTTTCTCAATGTGAACCAGACTCAGCCTAGGATTCTAAACACAGAAGCGTGATCAAAAATTTAACCGCAATAAAAACATTGTATTTGACTGCAATAAGAACTTTGTTCATGCGCTGATTTGGACATGTGCGGGCGGAAATGTTTTCTTTTACTACACAAAATGCCATGCGGTATCTTTTACCACTATTTTTACCCATGCGTTCGGAAACAAACATTTTTTTAGGATGGCCTGAGCATTTACTACACACCATTTTATCATTTACTTTGTTTAAAACTGGTTTGAAATGTATATTTACATGTGAAACAATGGTTTGAATATTGCATATTAGTTACCCGGTAATCATATTTATTTACCCGGCCAATGGTATTAATTACAGATGTAGGAACGTGGACAATGGCGTACGGTGCTTGCTGGGAACCCACACTAGCTCAGTACAATATATCAGTAGATCTAGTCAACAAGCCGTCCATTGATCCTAGCCGTCTCCTGCCATTCTGGGACAAATTCCGCTTGCTGCTTCATGGGCGTCTCACCATGTCTGTACGTAAAATGCGATGGGTCTATTTAGCAAGCTTCAATCCTCACAACACGACAGAGACCATGGACTGGACATGGTCAAACCTAGTTCTGGATTGGACAAATGGTGAATATAATGAGCTGTCAAAGATTATTTAATCAATGAAGAGATATTTAAAATTTTATTGAAACAAATCATGCCCAACGCCGATACTATGTTGACGCAATGTCTCAGAAGCTTCCCCATGGTCAAGTGACTTGTCAAATCTGTGGAAATGCTGAGACAATGTTGTTTGTCAAAATATAATGATTCTTTGCTACAAATTTTAAAACACCTTACAAACTATTTAAAAACGGTTTATAATCAAACAACTATTTTATAAATAAACAACTATTTATAAATATTTTGCCTCAATATCTTATACTAATACTTCAGAAAATGTTTATATTATGATTTTTATGACTTTTCTTTTCTGAAATCTTGATCAAATTATTGTTTTTGACATTTTATTTTATTCTAAATATTTAGCCAAATGGGTATTTTGTGCGGACCTAGACATATATGTGCATACAGCTTCAAAGTATGATGAGTGTCGCCTACTACATTTACCTAATATGCGACTCAGGTGAGCTTTTTCATTTTTAGTCATTTTCTGGCAAGAATCATATTTTATTTCTGTTAGGTAGTCTAACATTTATTCTTATTATCTAAATTTGTTATAAATAGAGAATGTTCTAGTTATTTGTATATAATTTAATTTTTTTAAATAATTTTTGTTTTGAGACACTAACACTGAATAATGTGTATTTAGAAACGTGCATTTTTGTTTGTATTTAGTTTAAGACTTGATTGGTTATGTCTTGGTGATCCCAATGATCACCACTCTGTGACTCCCTGTGCACCTAACAAAGTACCAGAATACTCTATGCAGGTTAGTACCATAATATGTTAGTTACTACAGCACATTAATTAATTGTGATAGCAAACAACATCAGTTACATATTTAAAAGTTATGTTTAAAATAACTGTATCATGAAATATAAAAGAAATATAGCAACTTTTTCAGTGCTCCACTTATATGAAACATTTTGCAAACAATTTTTAAAAATTGTGTTAAGCGATTTAATTTCGATCTGTAATTCAAAACTTGAGATGCTTGAATTGTATTATTCCCTGACATTTGAAGTAATGAGGAGGAAGGTTGTATTCTCAATATACAAGGAGATGCATGTATTTTAAGACGTCAGTATTAGCACATACAGTGGCACTCACTATACAAATAAACCTCCTATGGGCAGCCACCTGCCTTTCAAGTGCCCCAAAGGTTGCTGCTAATAGCAGGTTCTACTGTACATGTTTCTGCGGATGGGATATTTTTTCGAAATGTACCTTTTATGACGTCACAAAACAGGCTCCATTTTGTACTGTCAAAAGAGCTAGCCCAAGATATCTCAGGCTCCACCAGGAAAGAGTTAACAGCTAAATGTTCTTGTGTATTATACTTTTAAGCTGCCATAGATCTAAATACATGTACTTTCATTGCTACATTGACCAGTATTTTTTTGTATTGAATATAATGGATTTCCCTTACAAATAAGAAGTTGGGTAAATGTAAAACTAACAAAATAGATAACATGCACTGCATCATCATGTCACCATTTGCAGGAACATGACTCCTACCGGGCATTCCGATCTAAAAATTTGAATGCTAGCTTGGATGTTGAGACTAGACCAAAAGAAGATGGAGACAAACCTTCTTGTCAGTTTTATGCCAGCACATTGAGATGGATGGACAAAATTGCGGTAAAAAACTTTTCTTATAGCTGTACATATTTGAGTTCATTATACAGTATTTTTTCATTATATGATTGCGATTTGTGCTATAAGCTGAACGTGTTAGACGAAATGACCTGATTTAATCTAGTACTAGGTCGATATGATGGGAGATACACGGGATATGGTAATAGCTTACACGGGATACGACAGTAGCTTATAGCATACCCTCATTTACTGGACAAATATCAGAGTTTAGAAGTTGTAATAAAGCAACACAATCAGGTTAAAAGCATCAAAAAATCAGTATTTTTATTTTGGCTTCTTTATTTGACCATATGATGTAAAAATGTCCATAGTATTTCTTATTTTTGACATGCATGTGAGAAATAAGAAATCGTGAATTTTTCCTTTATATGTCGCCTAACTGGTAAATGCGCAACACAAAAATTGTAAAAACTTACGCAGTTCTAGTCTATGGACATGTTCACATCATATGGCCATATTAAAGAGCGAAAATAAAAAGACTGATTTTTTAATGATTTTAGCCTGATTGTGTCGCTTTGAGTATTACCGGTATTTGTAAATAGTAAAAATGTGGTTGAATTTGTCTGATATAAACAGTAGAAGTTAAATTAGTGGAATCAGAGAATACGGGATTCGCAACCAGACTGAGGCTGTGCGAACAAAGCTGTGTCATGTGCAGTGTTCAATTACGTCATCACTTGGAGGGTACAGGTGTGCATATCACTATCTCGTGAAATAACACTCTCATCTTGAGATCTTACGAGACCTGTCAATCATGCTTACTTTGTAATATCAGAATTTTGTTTATAAGCTGATGTTTCCCACTCTCTTCCCAACCTCAGATTGGTCTGGGTTTCTCACAGTATGTATTATATAATATATAGGCCCAGATTAGTATTTGTTAGGGTCACTCCTTTTGTAATGTATATAATATAATGTGAACGAAAATTAAAATAACAGACTTCTAATGGTAAGATAAAAAATAATGTCTATGTCAATGTAAAAACAATAGGAATGGATAGAAAATCTGTCTATGTCAATGTAGCAAAAAATGTTTGTAAATAACTAATTTTGAGAAGACAATTTACCGCAAACGAACATTGCATCTTGTGGTGTGTAGAATTTGCTTTGCTATTTTTAGCCCACTCATCTCAGCGAGTTGTAAAATCATTGACATGACATTACGGAAACTGGTAGCTTAAGGGGATAGAATGTGACCTGGGAGAAAAATAATATACTTTTTCTGTAAATGATTTTGTAATAAGTTGAATTTTAATACATTCAAGTCTATGAGAAACGATCCGTTTCATGAAAATCTTTCCTGATACTGTATCACAAGTAATAATAGCTTAAATATCACTTTCTGCAGATGTGTTTTGGTCGCGTTTCACGGCCTATAAGAAGAGGGCCTTTTTACAATCGTACTAAGCCTAGAAAGCCACAGCTTCTACGTCACTACAGGTATTCACTTACTTCAGTTGAACATTACAGGAAACAAGATTGTTGAATTACAATTATTAGCTATTTATTAAGTAACAGTTATCAGGTAATTTATTAAGTATTGGAAGATAGTATATTTTTGTTGATACACAGAGTCAGTGTGGGAATGTTTTGATACAATAAGACACTGAGGTGTTTTGTCCATGCTGCTTGCTTGTTATCATGGTACAATGTCACCTGTCCATTACTACTACTCAATATTCAGTTTGCATAGATTTTTTGACTGGTTAAAAAAGCCAGTGGTGTACAGAAGTACATTTGTTTAGCAGCCCAGCCAATTATTTGTTGGAGATCAGTGAAATAAGTGGTGTGACCTGGTAGCCTACCAGTGGTAGGACATAAAACACATAGGCCTACTGTTATTCTTTCATATTGAGTTTACGGTATGCAGATATATATTTAGGTTGAAGAAGATAATTTTAGGTTATAAGCCTTATGTTTTCTCTCCGCAATTTTGTTTTTCTTTTTTTATAGGAATCTTAAGATTTCTTTCAATATTCATCAATTCTGGGTGCAATATTGGGCATCATTTGCAAAGCAGCATGGAATGGAAATGCATGGCAATGGGTTTGGTCTTGATGCCACATTAACTCAGTCTTTAGTGTCAGTAGATGATGGATTGACACATAGACCTCGTTCGTCATGGGAAATTAAGGATCTACATTCAGAATTGAAGGAGACCACAATCTGGCTTTGCAATGGTGTCTTTAAGAAAAAAGTTAGTAGTTTTGGGTTTATATTCAATTATTTTTCATTTCTGATGTCTACAAATTAATATTTGATTACCAACTCAATAAAATATATGACAATTTATCTCCAGGTGCCTTGTCATATTTTGATATTTGCCAAAATATTTTGTTACAGGCAGCGGAGAAGAAAATGAAAAAGAATTATTTTCTCAGTCTTGAACGGTATATATAAAAGAAGTAGCACTAGTTGTTAAGTTCACTTTCTTACATTTACATGGCATTAAAACTGTTTGCACGAAAAGTGTTTATTCTGAAAAGCCAATATTAAGTGAACAGAACTCTCTTGACAGATTAGTTTAGTATTGCTTGTGTTATTGTGTGTCTGATTACTTGTAGAATCCTCTACCAAAGAGCTCAGGAGTATGAGCAAGGTACAGGTGAGCCTCAAGAGGTAAGCCTAATAACATTATATAATTATCTGCAACTATGTTTTCTCATATATTTACTTAAAGCAGGCTTCAAAAAATTAAATTGCATATTTAAGAATATGCAATAAACAAACACATACTAATTTACAATCAAGCCACTTTGTACGTGCAGTTAGCACCAATGTTTAAATTATGTTGAAAATGAAGGATTTGATGAAATTTGAAGAAAGTAAGCATATTTCAAAATGCATGGCAGAGTTTATTTGTGAGGCACATCATTCAAATCCCTGTAGACTATTTGTGGTGGATCCATGTAATTATGTTGTTGTTGATACATATACACATCAGATGGAGGAGGAGCCATCTCGTCACTGTGTACAGATTGAGGGTTTAAAGGCAGCCTGGACAGTGGAGAACCGTAATGTGGCATTTACCCTTTATGATGGCTACGGCAAAGCTAGCATGTTGAAAAAGAATCTCTCATCAGATGCTCTCAAGGGATTTAAGGTGGACACAACACATACACCGCAGGTATGGTACTGAGCAGCAGATAGGTATTCTTATGTATCCTTCCCATTAAACACTACTTGTTGACCCAATATCAGTTTAATGTTGATCCAATGTTTAGGCAATGGGCCAACATTAAAACAATATTGATTCAAAGCATTTTGTTTGCTACGTTGCCATTTGCTGAATTTATGAAAATTTAGCAGCACAAAAAGTTAAATATTTATATCGTGTCACATTTTTATAAAATGAGTACTTCCAAAGTTAAACTAATGTATGGTAGAAAAATGTAATTTTAGTTTATAGCACTTTTCATCATATTTTTTTTCTCAGAAAGGCAATCGTTCATTGTCAGCGAATTCTCCATCATTACCCAGTCACTCCACACCAAGCCCTGTGAGTCGTATTCAACAAGGCATGGCTTACAGCATGCTGAGACAATTACTGGCTGAAACACGATCAAAGCCAGTGGTCAGCACAGATGAGCAATGGTCAGAAGCTGTGAGTAGCCCTATAATTACAACAAAATTTATCTGAATGTCAGGTTCATCAAGTAGAATTTCTATTTTGCTGAGTATGTTATAGAAATTTCATAACCCTTAAAGCGCTTAAGTACTTTTATACAAAACAGAGAGACCAAAGGTTGTTTTTTTCAATTTGAAAGAATCATAAATGTCTTTATGTGAGCTCTTTCTGCCTCACTGCACATACAGTGCGAGGAGCGACTTTAGGTGTCAGATTCTGACGTCTAAAGTCGATCTCCGCGCTGTAATGGTTAAAGTTCTAATGGCACACTATTTCCATACAGGTTGATGGTGGTAATGGCATGGAGCATCAGTTACATGGAATCTCTGCTTGTCGAACAGATAATGTTTTACACAGAAACTGGCACAGTATGTACATTATTGGCATTAGTGAAATGTCTAAAAACCAGTATTTATGATAGATAACACCATCATCTAATTTTTAGCAAATCTTTGTATTTTATTGACATCATTCTAAATGCAATTTCCAGCTGCCAATCTAGGACAAAACTGTTTTAATTTTTTATTAATTAGCAGCTGGATTTGTGTTCATCCACTTTAACATTCTTCCCACGAAACACTAAACATAATGTTGAGCATCTCGTTTTTGCTTGGATTAGCACCTAGTTACATTCATTCATCACATTGCATATTTTATTCCGAAATTCAGTGAATAAAACATGATAGAAAAAATCAAAATACCTATGTTCTGAGATTGTTTTTGATGTATTACACTTGGGATTTTTGATAAAATGTAGCCATATAAAATTGTGTCATGTTGTGGCAGTTGTGATACACACATGTTGTGGCAGTTGTGATACACACATTAATACACTGGTGTACTCAAATAGTTATCAGTGCTAGTACTTTTCGGTCTGATTCAACATTTCATGTGCTGCATGGTACTTCACGAGAACTGGTCAATCTTTTAACTCCTTGGGTCTTAAATTTTTCAATGTTTTTTTTTTTATTTATTCACAGTTGAGCTTTATAATAGTCAAGTGATGCTTAAAGGCTGTGAAACTCCTGGGTACGTGATTGTAAGTGCCGCTAAAACATTTGTTCATTCGTTCGAGCACCGACCAGTCTGGCAAGATAATGAGCTTCGAAGCAAAACGACATGGGTGGGAACACTGGAATCCATGCAGGTTAGTCACTATGTGATCTTTCATGACTCAGCAATGACTGTGATATAAACATTTAATTCATTGGTATGAAATATATCTTCTCACATGTGCGTGTGAAAATGAATTACGGTACATGTATTACCTTATTCCAATCCCAGCGAATTTATATAATATCAACTTCATCTTGTTCAACATCTAAGCTACTGTTATTGTTATGTTCAAGATTAATTGCAAAATAATTTGGTATCCGATCCAATGGTAGTCCTCTGTTATTTTTCCCTTGCCTTTTAATTAAAAATGGTGGGCAATTAAAGTTAGTTGGCATTGGCGTTAACATTTAGTCGTGGGCACGATAACTTGAATAGTTTTTCATGTATCCTGCCCAAATTTGTTATGCATATTGCTAGTAACCAGTTCTCGGGTAGTTAAGTAATGGCTCTTATGGACGCAATAATGGACAAGTTTAAAAATGGCATCGGGCTATTGTTACGTGTGCTCTTGTCACATTAATATCTCACTTATCTCCTATTTACTCTTGCATGGATTTTAACTTATAAATTACTAAGTCAGAAGAAGCATTGTTTTACTACTGCTTCATACCAGAAATTTTCCACTTCTTACACTGTCTAATTTGTTCCTGATACCATTTTGTATTACTAATGTCATCTACAATGGAGGATACACTTGTTTGCTATTTTTCTTTGCATTTTCAGTATTACGCTACAGTTGATCCAGGAAGAGAGTTCTCAGTAGATAAATTAAACTGGTTGACTAAGGATAATATTGATGACAGTATACTGGATGCTGTGCATCACTCTGCATTATTACCTGGTGAAGTATCTCCGGGGCTACTGGAGACTACCATACCAGAGATGATGAGGTCCGGTCAGAGTGTTGGTGGGGTTGTCAATACACCTCTCCAACAAGAACAGGTTAGTATCACACACATCAGCTTCAAATAACAAAAATTATTTATATTTAGAAAAAAATAGACTCGTGTATTGATTTTTAAAATAATTTACAGTATACTGCTCTGCAAAGCCAAAAGAGAGTATCTGCTTAGTTGTAATGTAAGCAGATACTGCCTTTTAGCTTTGCAGGCAGTATCATGTAATTTTTTTATAGCTCTGTGTATTAACCATTATTCTGCTGATCACGACCATTGTCCTTTTTAACCTTTTTTGCAGATTAAATCACTGTTATCGGTGATAAAATGACTCTTTATACATCACTATATTTGTTAATGTTTAGTTTCAAATTAGACAAATATGAGTAATTTACAACCGCTTGATGTTGTGGATCGCGGTAGCGAGACACAACCTCAAGTGGTTGAAAATTTAAATAAATTACCTTAGCAAAGGGTTACCATACACTATGTTACCATCGGCTTTTTTTACACAGGTAGAAGGGCAGAGTGTTCAGCTTCAACGTATCATATCAAGATGCTGTTGTCAGTTTTATTATGCTAACTATGGAGAAGTCGAGAGCGAAACTCCAGAAGTACCTCTACCAGTAAGTGTTTTTAGTAACAGTTTTGCAAGTTGTGGAATTGCTGGATGTAATCTCTGCACTATTTACCTCGCCCTGTGAAGCCCGATGCATTGGCCCAATGTTGTTTTCATATTCTGGGCCAGTGCCTTAGATGGTGTCTCAGCATGGAAACAACATTGAGTCAGTGTCTTGTGTTTGCTGGGATCTTCCCATTATGGTGGCGATTTATTGTTTTAGTGCTGTCCCGTGTTGTTATTAGGTCTCCATCCACTATTTTGAAACGGAATAGAGTGATGTAATTAACAGAGAATAATACACATGTTTGACCTAGCTGAAAACCCTTGTGACCCCTTGAGTATATGATCAGCAGGAATTAAATCAGCTAAATTATAATATCACTGTTTATCACCCAGAAACACGACTGTTGAAATGTTTTTCAAACTCAGTATTATTGATGACCAAGCATTTAGAGAGTGAAATTCAGACTATTCAGACTATATATATGATACATTAGCTGGATATTACAGCCTGCTGGCTTCCTCAGGGTTACAACGACTGCCGGATATGACACTTTTTTATGGCCTTAACCCTTATATATGTTTGTATGAACCATGAAGATCAAAGTCTTTTTTCAATTTGAAATCATTATAGAATTATGTCTTAGTCAGCTCTTTCCACTTCATTTATATACCTATGTGAGGGAATTGCAGCTACAGCTGTAATATAAATATTTTACTCTTTCAGTGCGGTGATGAACTATTTTTTATAATATTTTTATTTACAAACCACATATCAAATCATTCATACATGTATACAAATTATACATAATTATTAATATTATAAATAATAAACGGTGATCAAAAACGATGACAAACTTTATATCATATATACTAAATAATTGAAACATAAATATAAAAATGTGGCTGAGAGATTGGCTGCAATTACAGTACTTTATTTTAAAGTAAGCGGTTGCTGCCTTTGGCTCTGCACGGTTAATACTTTCACTTTTAACATTCCTCAATGTCAATAATATAGCATGATCTTATGAACAAATCTTCAAGGTGAAATAATGACCAACTGATAGCATACATTAGCATACATTTATATTGGCATGCAAAGCGTAAAGGCAGTCTATGCTCACTTTTCACGTACTGGTAAGCAGATACCGCCTCCCCGATCTGCAAGGCACTATGTATCGTATTTCACCCTTTCACTTTTTATGGAAAAAAATGGAAGCTTGATGGTCCTTTTAAATAGATATAGCAAATAAACCTAACTACCGTATATTGCCGGTTAGTAACCACGGTTTATAACTGGAAATATATTTGGTAAAATATCTATAAAAAAATTTAGGGTGCGGTTTATAACCAGGCATTCTGAGTGAAATACAACGATTTCCAGTCAAAAAAGGAGTGTTTGCCGGGACTGGCAACCAACTGACAAACTGGGTGTCATCACCTGCGGTAGTGAGAGCTTTGTCGTCTCACTGTGAAGTCTATTAACCATCTGCGTCCCGATGTGAATAATGAAATGAGCCATATTGAAATTAAATTGCAACATATTTGTGTGCTTAAAACACAAAGAAATATTTATGTTCATGAAATGTCACGAGAGGAGCTGATTTTAAACGTCAAATGTAATATAAATATCACAGTATTGTGATTGTCTGCAGGGCTGCTATCGTCGTCAGAACAGCTTAATCAGCGGTGTGGAAGAACGAAGCGAAGCGCGGTGATAGTGCCGTGGAAAGTTAATAGGCATTAACTGTTCACTTGTGAAGTAAACAGTTACTGCCCTTTGGCTTTGTAAGACGTTATACTAGTTCTCTACCAGGTGCTGTCATCCCGTGGATGGCCTACATTGACTTGATGTTAGATTAACTTTGGTGGATCAGCATCGTTTACCCAAGCATGTATCAATTAGATTTATTGGTGATATAAAAAATCAACAAAAGAATTAAGATATATAATTATGAAAGCCAAACTCAAATTTGATAACACTATTTTAATAACATATCGTATTTATGAAGTGGTATGTACAATAATGATCAGCTATCAGTTATTTAGTGTTCATTGATTATGTATTGTAAGCACAGTTGTGTTCCGCATGCCCACAAATGTATGTTTTCTGGCACAAAATTAAATATTAATTTTGGCCAAATAAGGCCATAGTTACTGTAAATAAAATATTGTTCTTTAGGCAAATCCTTCCAAATGAGATTCCTCATCTGAACTTAACATGCTGTCAGGGATAGACATATTGTTCATAGATGTATCTACATCACTGTCATCAGATTCATTATTGAGTGGGGGCATCATTTCCCGGGTCAGCACAGCATGGTGCCTATCATATCGCTGAATAACTCCTCATCTTCTGTTCCATCAAGACGATTGCTGCTTCTCGTCTCTAGGAACAATCTGGCCACCATGTTCTCAGGAATAGCCTGCCATGCACTTGTCAGCCACTCAAGTCGCTTCTCACGGGAAGGGGGGCGTCGCCGGCCAGCTGGGGTGTGATCTGTCTTGACGTTCACCATCTAATCTTGCCTGATGTTCGGACTCTGTCTTTAAAGGGTTTGTTCATACAGACATCCAGGGGCTGTAGTAGGGGTTTGAGGCTACCAGGAATCACAGCAATATCCACTTTCCCCTTGGCTAGCTCTTTCGGTCAAAGTGTAGTACTCGACACCAAAACTGAATGACTGGTGTTCATTGACAATTTACCACCACGTGACATGAAACACTGTCTATTCTTTGGAAGCTGTCACAATTCTCGACTTGTAGTGGATGAAGATGATTTGATGTGGTTTAAAAATTAAAGAAAATTGCCACGTATTGGTAAACCAGTTTCATGGAAATTTTCAGTCTAAAACCCATAGTTGTAGGAAAATTAGGCCTGTTTCCTAGGATGTAAAATGATGCTTTGATGCATCGTGCTGGTTTAACCCTTTCACCACTGAAGCTCGTTTTTATGTGCTGAATGCCATAGCATTCAGCACATAAAGACGGGCTTCAGTGGTGAAAGGGTTAAAGGGTTAATCCACAAAAGGCATAACTCAATGTCTATGTATCCCTTCTGTTGGACTTTTACAGTGACATCACTGACGCTTGTCTTTACTTCACGTTCCCCTTTGAAGATAACCCACGGATGGTTTTTTTTAAATACCATCAGCCGTCACTTTTTAAATCACTGTATAGCCTCTCTTCTCAGCCAACCTCTCTTGTAACACCCCTTCGCCGTCATTGGTCATGTCGACCAGTGAAGTGATGTGGTTGCAAAGCAATACAGTGAATCTATGCACTGGACAAGAAATTAGAAAATCTAATTATATGCGGAATCAATGAAATAAACCAAACAAAGGGATAATGCAATGTGCATTATGAGCCTGCACTATATCATATATTTCTAACGATGCTGTACTTCTGCAATAAATTGTGTAATTAAATAATATCTATAAAAATAACGATTTTTAAGTCGACTCAGAATTTTATGCATTATACATGTATATTTATATTTAACATTCTACAATTTATTAGTGGAAATTCTTTGTGGAATAAAGCGGTTTAAAAGGATAGAAACAATCAAGCAATCACACAAATGTCCCAGCGGTATACAACGAAACAAACCTGAGAGATGTCCAGTGATATTTTCTAAACTAGGGGTGCGGTATAAACCAAGTTTTTCAAGATTGTCAAAACAGTTTATAACCAGGATGCAATTATTAAACGGCAATATAGGGTAATATATTGATCATTATCATTGTAAGATGAAAATTGCGTAAATCCCAGTACAGTGTATTAGAGCGAATCAGCTATAAATGACTAAAAACCAATATCTCAGTTCCCAGCAAACACAAGACCCTGGACCAATGCTGACCCAAAGCCGGCGCATCATCTCTGACTCCAGGCCGAAACTAAATCAACACCCGCTCAGCGCTTCATCTTTGCCGTGATACCCATAATTACACATAATTAGAAAATATATATAAAATATAAAGTTTTAGTTTCAAATTAAATTCCATGAGGTCCATTTTTCTTAGAAATAATATATTTAAATTTTCTTATATTCTCAATGCTCATCATCAATGCTACTCTCATAATCCCTGTCCACTTCTCCGTCAGACAACTCAGTTAGAGATGTGATCTGACTGGCAATGTTCTGATTGTATTCCTCAGCAACAAGAATATCTTCAGCTGTCAATCCTTCAAATTTGTTTTCACTTTCATCATTATCAGAGTACTGAAATGCGTCATCCTCAGTGCCATCCAGGAGATTGCTAATTCCACACTTCTTGAAGGTTTCTTTAAAACTTCTACACTGATGTTGTCCCAGGCCAGCTTCACCCATTTCAAAAACCTTCTCATCATATGAGGCTGCCTTCCACCACGGATCACTGTCAGTGTGATCTCACCAGAGGATATACACTTCTCATAAAGTTCAACATTCTTCAAATTAAAGTGTTTGTTTCAGCTCACATCAGCTGGCTGCAGCTTTGATGTACACCCACCTGGTATCATGGTCATGTCACTTTTAAAGGTCGACCTTACTGCTTCTTTGACATGTGGTGTGATATGTGCCCAGAAACTATCCCACACAAGTAGATGACGATAATTACTGTTCCGGCACCATATCTTGGCTAACCAATAAATAATGACAGAGATGTTTTTTTTCTCCCGCCCCACAAAGTTAGGACGGGGGGTTATGGCGTCGCCTCGATGTCCGTCCATCCTCTGTCTGTCCATCTGTCCTTTTTATTTCGGAGCAGATCTCGGAAACCCATTGGGAGGATTTCTTTCATTTTGCACACACACATCCCTCAGGTGTATAGTGATTAGGAAATTTAACCTACTTTTAAAATGTCCAACCATCTGTCATAATTAAAAATTTGAAAAAGATTATCCTTGATACAAGTCCAAAAAGAGATTTGAATTTGCTATGATGTCCTCATGCTCCACCAGTCCAACAGAAAGATACATATGATGGACCATATAATCAGTAGCATTATATATACAATTATAAATAAACTTACATTCATCTCTTCACTGGAGTTCAAGGATCCGGACTGAACTATACTATGCCAAATATAATTTTAGATTTTGTATACAGAAAGTACACAATCTCGTTATACAAATCTGTACATATATACAAAGTTACAATTAGGGTCTAGTGAGCTACTGAGCTGCCACTAGTGGACCTAATTTAAAAAGTCCATCGGCACAGTTGGAGAGATCATATAACTTAAGTAGAATGAAATAAAGGTTGATTCTCATTTCCATTGTGCCGATTCCGAGGTACTGGGATGATTACTAGTAGTAGTACTTTTTCCCCAATCCGGGGGGCGGGGGGTTGGGGGGGGGGGATCACTGGGGTACGAAAGCACTAGTCTATAACAATCATTCAAGGGAAGATGCAGCTATGCTAATACAGCTCCTGTATCAGTGCACGTACTGTCAGTGCAGTATCACTACAGTGCAGTCACTGATGTTGGCTGGGTAGCCTTGAAACAACCGCAATAGTGTTAGAGTGTTAGACATAATGTGTCTCACGTGCAATGAATAGAGTTACCCTTAGCTATTGTTGCTCTGAGGACTATCCGAGTCTTTGGACCTCTGGGCATGCCTGGGGGTAAATACCCTTGATATGCCTAAAACCCCAAATTGGGTGAGGGAAGTAAAACACTCGCAACAACCCACCACGCCCTATCACCCCACCCTTACGTCATCATCTGTTCATCATTCATCTCATCAAAGGACTGCACTGTTTTTATCTGTATCTCATACATTGTCACTTAACCCTTAGCACACTGATGTCGACTACAGTTGACTATAGTAATGTTTCCTCATGTTTCAATTGTCTTGTATAACCAGGTTTTAAAAATTAAATATGTCTCAAATCTGTGATAATCATATACACTTCAACCTAGATTTTACATATTAAACTAATTTTTAGTCACTTGAAGTTGTGGATCGCGGTAGCGAGACACAACTTCAAGTGGTTGAAAATTTAAATTTCTTGGCCCAGTGCTCCAAGGGTTAAATGGCCATTAGTGCTGAAAAGTGACGCAAAGTAACAATTTACTACTACTTTTACTACTACTGTGCCGATTCCAGTATATCTTTCATAGCTACGTTTCTTAAAGCAGCCAGAGAGGCACTCATAGCTCTGACTGACATAATGAGCCTTAACATTAGAGGGCGGAATTCTAACACCCGCAACAGAAGTTATAATCAGAAGTTATATTCGATACAATTAGGGTCTAGTCAGCTGCTGAGCTGCCACTAGCGGACCTAATTTAAGAAGTCCATCGGCACAGTGGGAAAAATCATATAACTTAAGTAGAGTGAAATAAAGGTTGATTCTCATTTCCATTGTGCCGATTCCGGGGTACTAGGATGCTTACTAGTAGTAGTACTTTTCTCCCTAATCCGGAGGTGCTCACTGGGGTATGCTCACTGGGGTACGGAAGCACTAGTCTATAACAATTATTCAAGGGAAGCTGCTGCCTTTACATATGTGGCCATAAATCTTCGGGCGGATTGCCAGCGGCTTACCCTGGTTTCTCCGTTCAACAGCGGTGCTTATACAGCTCCCACATCAGTGCACGTACAGTCAGTGCAGTATCACTACAGTGCAGGCACTGATGTTGGCCATGGTAGCCTTGAAACAACTGCAATAGAGTGCTAGACATTATGTGTCTCACGTGGGATGAATAGAGTTACCCTTAGCTGTTGTTACTCTGAGGGCTGTACGAGTCTCTGACATCTGGGCATGCCTGGGGGTAAATCCCCTCGATTTGCCCATAACCCCTTTTTATCCCCCGCCCATAGTGGAAGGGGGATAAAAAGGATTCTGTCCGGCGCCACGTTTTCTTGTGGGCGCAAAAACTCAAAAACTGCTGATCAATTTTTTTTGAAATTTCAACATGACATTCCTTACAACATGGGGATACCATTGATACCCGGGTAGATTAATCTCGTCTCTGCCACTGAGAAGGGTTTCGCTGAGGCAAACAATATCTGCATTCACATAGTTTAACACATGGATTCTGGAATTTTATTATTTTCTGTCCAACTGTTAACATTCCACTGCACAAGCTTTAGCGCCGTATGTCTGTAAAGGGCCGTGGGAGTTCCTATTCCGGATTGTGGCGTCTTCTTCACGATCCAACCATTACCAGTGATCCTGAAGGTGTCTCCATTGGGAAGCTGTTGTAGTAGAGTTCAGGCATTCAGTTCGATCAGTCGCTCAGCATGCGATTTGTTGGATCTCATGAACACTTTACCAAATTTATCGTGATTGCGTAGTGCGGGTTTACCTTGCAATAGTATTTTTTTCTGCTTAGGATTTTTAAGGGCCAGCTTAACCACACCTGGCTTCCCCTGCTGACAGCTGAGTAATCTTACACAACTATTTACTTTCACGTTGCAACCAACTGCCTCGATTAAGTTCAGTGTTATCTTCTTGCAGATTGTGAATTATAACCGTTACCTCATTGTTTTCTTCTGTCTGGCTCTTACCGCATGCCTGTGCTGCTGGATGGTCATTCACTCTCTGTATGATCTGTGCCTGAGTGGTCAATGTTTTCTCGACCTTCTCTATTTTAAGTTTTAATTCATCATATTTACGAGTCACATGACCAAGCTCGAGATGCATATCTTCTTTAAATGCTTTAATCCACTGGTCCGTGGTAGCCGTCAACTCAATTCAAAGCTTGTCAAGTTTGGAGTCCATTTTCTTGCACATGTTTTCCTGGCCGTGCTTAAGTTCATCTAAGCGAGTGATACACCATTTAAGACCTGCTGTATACCGACAATACTGTCTGCAACACACAACGGCTTGTTCACTGTATGGGCAGCTTGACCACTCATATTGACCACCTTCGTTTTGTCTGACATCCTGCACGCTTTCGCTGGCGGCTTCGTAGATTCTGAATCCGAAGAACTTTTTCTATCCCGTTTCTTAAAAGTTCATCTAAGCGAGTGACACACCATTTGAGACCTGCTGTATACCGACAATACTGTCTGCAACACACAACGGCTTGTTCACTGTATGGGCAGCTTGACCACTCATATTGACCACCTTCGTTTTGTCTGACATCCTGCACGCTTTCGCTGGCGGCTTCGTAGATTCTGAATCCGAAGAACTTTTTCTATCCCGTTTCTTAAAAGTTCATCTAAGCGAGTGACACACCATTTGAGACCTGCTGTATACCGACAATACTGTCTGCAACACACAACGGCTTGTTCACTGTATGGGCAGCTTGACCACTCATATTGACCACCTTCGTTTTGTCTGACATCCTGCAAGCTTTCGCTGGCGGCTTCGTAGATTCTGAATCCGAAGAACTTTTTCTATCCCGTTTCTTAAAATGTTTATTGTTTTCACATGTTGTTTTATCATCAGTGGGTTCCATGAGTCTTCATTATATATTATAATATTTCTTGGAGATGCAGTCATTATGAATTACATAACTTTTTTGAGTCTTGGAAAGGAACCCTAATTTAGTTTTAAACTGGATCCACTCACCCTAAGGGAATCCGCCATCAAACAGCACTCATCCAGAGAAAAGTCCTCCTTCACGTTAACTTGTGAGATAACGGCCAGACATCAGGAACCAAAAGACCTAAGAAGTTTCAAAAGCTGCTGATAATAAGGGAACTCGCAGGGCTGCGCATACAGCAGGTTCCAGATCCCCGCTAAGCACAGCTGTTTGGGCCACCTGGGAGCTATCCGAAGAATACAATAGTTGTGTCTGCGTATCTTTGCAAATAGTTAGTGATTTCGTGGGAGGGGAGGCGTAAGCATCTAACACCTCACACGAAATATTCAGAGCATCGATCTCTCACACCAGATGGTGCTGGGAGGGGGATACAATCACTGCTAGTGTAGTTTGTGGCTCGCGAACAAGTCCACCATAGTGATGTCTGACACCAGGAGGTCTCTGTCCCAGATAGAGATAGGCCTGGCAAGACCGCAGAGCTGCGGTCATTTCCGGGATGTTGATATGCCTGGCCTCGCTTGTGCCCTGCACTGAAAGTGAATTCAGACATATACCCCACATGTCTCAAAGCATCTGTGTACAGCTGTATTTAATCTAAAAATGGCCGAAGGGGCTTTCCTACTATGATTGTGGTTCTGAAAGGAACAATCTTCGTAAGCGACACTGAGTGATCTATTAGCTTCTGCCAGGACACCGCTGGCTGTAGAGGCTTCCTTAGAAACATATGTATCACCTCTAGCCAATGTTTCATTCGGTCCTGGGAGGGCTGAGCCTGGTACCTGACAGGATCTAATACTATCCCTAGGAAGATCTTCTCCTGCTCTGGGTTAAAGTCTGATTTTTTTTAAAATATACCTTGAACCCCAGATCAATCAGCCACTCTGTGATCTCCTTGAACATAGAAATGGTATGGGCTCCGAGGAGCCAGTCCTCTAAACATTGGTGGACCAACACTTCTTGAGCATGTGCAAACACTGCCACAGACAAATGACTGATGTTGACGCAAAACTAAATTGGTCGAATATTATTTCAACACGCATCGCAAAAGATCTTCTGTTTATGAACCCCTTTCCCAACGCCAAAAGGTAGTAGTTTGGAATAGCAGCTTGGGCTCCCATCTCAACTGATGGATACAGAATAACATATAAACTATTTTATATAACTTGTGTATAACTTGTATAATAACCTTGAAGAGCTGTTAGTGAACACTAGTCATGCTGATTGCAATTCAATGTAGTAGCAAAATTACATTAAAATTGCACAACTATTACAATGGGAATACAAATGTTCATGACAGGTGGAAATTTGCAAACATATCGTCGCCCATGAGCCCTAATTGTCAGTAGCACGTTTTATATTTTAGCTCCTATGCCATATTTGAATACTACATATTGTGTTCATCAGAGTTTGTAATGCTCCATCCTTAGTCAGAGAATTAGTCAGATGGAGATGATGTCAGCTTCCTTGTGGGTGTGGTATGTTTGGAAGCACGGGGAAACACCCTGGGAGCCACACCACATGGGCCACATTCATAACTAGACTGAGCTCCGATGCGCCTTCCCCTGAGTAGGTTCTCACCATTAGTGAGCATGGATCTCCTCACGTGTGTACTGCAAACACGACATACACGCTCTGGTCGTTTCCTGCAAGGTGTAGGAGGAATGGGCTGGCCGAAGTGCCTCTCTGTAAGCTGTGTTGGAGGATCTTGGGCCTGACGGCCTTTTCAAGACAATTCTGCTCGGTACTTCTGGATCATTTCACCTAGGAGATATTGTAGGAAAGCTTCATGGGTTAGCTTTTGGTTGCTGAACTTGTTGTAGATCAGGTAAGCATTATGAAGGACCTCCCCAAGAAAATGCTGGAACAGCTTCATGTACCACTGTTTGGACTTCTAGGAGCAATCATAAGTGCCAAACATCTGGTCTGAAACATCAACGATTCCCATAATTGAATTATAGGCAATGACGCATTCTGGTTTCTTGATTGCCTCTCCAGCACTGTGGTGTTTATTCTGGTGTACTTCTTCCCATGTCCGTGGATGGTGGTCTTTCCAGTGGACCAACTTCAGTTTTGAGTTGTCCCTCGATTGCCATGCCTCCACTCTCCTTTCGTGGCTTTTGATATCTTAGCAGCTGGGGGTAGGTGCTTTCTAGGGGGTAGGTGCTTCCTAGGGGGTAGGTGCTTCCATATATGCGGTATATATGCAACACCGGCAGTTGAAGGTTGAAACAAATATGCCATATTAGAAATTGATTGCGAAATTTTCCCACCACCTGAACTGTCTGATACTAGAATAGTGGAGCTGTGTTTTGTATAGATAAATATAATGTCTCTGGACTTCTGGGCATGTCTGGGGGTGAATCTCCTGGGACATTTTCTACGAACACCTTATCGTGCAAGTGAAGGAAAACACTCAACAACCCATCATGCCCTATCACCCCATCCTCACGTCATCATCATTCATTTCATCAATGTTTTGCACCGTTTTTTTTGTGTTGCAATGTCACTTAAATGACCATTCGTGCCAAAAAGTGATGTAAAGCAAAGATGTACTACAGTGCTGTGCAAATTAATTGTGGCGCATATGATTTATATCGCCATATGGGGTATTTTCGGCTTCACAGTGTTTGATCTTGTCGATGAATAGCAACGTTAGTATATTATTTCTAGGCGACTTTGGCAACATACCGATTACTTAACATAATTTTAATACGCTTGATGTGTTTTGGCAAACAAAATAACTTGCCCATAATATAAAATATTCAAGAGGTAGGCCTAAGTATTTCTCATAAATACTTGTTTATAATAGTTATAATTTCTTCATTATTTGTTTTTCTAGGTCATCTATATACAATACCAATTATATTTTTTGTGAGATAAAAAGCCTGATATTTGAATTGAGCCTCCCATTTTTCAAAATTATTACAAATAAGTAGTGGAGTGTAGTTATAGAAATCATTCAAATAAAATACCAGACCACCTAGACTTTCATATAGGTGAGATCGTCAGTAATCACCTACCAAGAGCTCTTTCGCTTTGTCCTAGAAGTTAGTATTTGGTGACAGTGATCATGGTGAAAAAATCTTGCGATAATAGTTGGGGGTCTAGCATCTCTGTCTTTAGCTACACTTAAGCTAAAGCTTTAGCTGCCTTTAGCTGCATTCACGTATGGTGCTGATATTAAGTTTGTCACATAGCAACTTAATCACCTTTTGCTTGCCGTCAATATCAGGGCTGACATAAATGCGGTGGAAATGGAGGCACCATCCACACGAGTACTGTTCTGTATCATTGCTTACAATAGTGGCCTCCTTCCATTGTTCTTCTATCACATATCGGATAACTCTCCCTTAATAATTTGTTGTATTGATTTCTGGATATCTTTCAAATTATCTTCGATGACTTTCTTTATCATCAGCTCCACAATGGTAACGATTCATCTGTGCTAGTAGTCGTGCTTCCACCCCCCACCCCCCCACCCCCAAACTGGGGAGAATCATTTGGGTTTTGTTCCATCTGTTGCATGCTGTATGGCATGGTGTGAAACTCCGAAGCACTAGTAGTCTACACTGATTATCCAATGGAAGCTGCAGCCTTCACATGTTTGACCAGAATCTTCAGGTGGGGTACCCTGTTTCTTCTGCTCACCAGCGTTGCCAAATAATGCAGCTCCCGTATTAGTGCCTGTTAGTACAGACACTGATGTTGGCCATGATAGCCTTAAACATCCGGCAATAAGCATTAAGTCTCTCACGTCATGGGATGAATGGAGTTACCCTCAGCTATTGTTACTGTTTGAAATATCTGACACGAGGATAGTGGAGCTGTGTTTTGAATAAACAACTGGAGTCTCAGAGCAGCTTGTATCTACACATTTTCAGGCTCCCTGACCCCTCCCCGATTTTTCGAGTATCGGCTGGCGCCTCGACCGATACGCTGACATTTCAGGCTGGTTAGAACCCTGACATGGGATGAATGCATTTACTCTCAGCTATTGTTACTGTTTGAAATATCTGACATGAGGATAGTGGAGCGGTGTTTTGAACAAACAACTGGAGTCTTTGGACGTCTGGGCATGTTTGGGGGTAAATCCCCTGGACATGCCCAGAACCCCTTATCGGTCGAGTGAAGAAGAGCACTCCAAACAAACCCACAATGACCTACTCTCCCACTGCCACGTCTTTATCTGTACATCGACATTCATCTCATCAATGGACTGCACAGCACCATTTTTATCATATAACAATGTCACTTAAATGACCATTAGTCCCGAAAAGTGATGTAAAGCAATAATTTACTGTACTAGGGTACTACCTATCCCCGGGTACCCATCTAACACCAGCTATCTCCTTCAATGTTCACATCAGACATAAGAGGTTAAGCATTATGATTTTTTGTTAATTAAAAAGTGCAGTTTTATTTTAATCCTGTTTTTTTGTACCTTTATAAGTAACATTTTTCTGACTGTTTCACATTTAATGTTTATAATGAAATTAAACTCTTTGTCCACCAGTCAGCGTTTCCCGTCGAAAGACTTAATATCCTGTAAAACAACGAAGTATAAAATTGTGTCATTATATTGATAGGGGCCTACTAAACTTGCTTCATCAATGAATGATCTAATGAGCTGAAATTTAGATTGAAAAATGCCTAGCAGGTATTATATTAAAAAAATTGTTCTATAAAAAAAAATCAACTCTTGATGTCACTTAATGTCACAGGGTTCAATGGTACACCGACCATTGAACCCTTCTTGTGGTGGGCTTACCTCTGCCCGAGCACACACCCACCGGCCAACTTTAGAAAAACTGGTCGTGAGCAAGGCTCAGACAAGCCTTTCCGGCTCGTCCTGAGCCTCCAAATGGCATCACAACAGGTCACCATCTGAATTTCAACTGGTGGTATTTTCTGATTGATTTTAAATAATTTGATCATGGTTGTAAAGTGCTTTCACAGCCTGCTCAATATTTACAGTCGGCTGCATTATCACAATTTAATGTTAGGTAAATGTACATATAACTCCTCTAAAAAGTAAATGTTTCTGTCAGACAGGCACAATAGCACAGTAACTAGTAACTAATTTGAGTATAAGAACCTCACATGTACTAGGACATAAATTAATGTACCCATGCATGAAATACAAATTATTATTGCTTATAATTGTGTTCCTCTACTTATTATACATGTATATCTGAAAATAGTCCAATGAATATTACACAGGGATTGAAATGCAACAAAAAATCCAGATTATTTATTAATTACTGAAAATCCCACTCTTAAGAGATTACATTTTTCTCAGACTTAAGCTTATCTCGATAAAAAAAATGTCCTTGTTAGATCAAAGGACATATCTTACATGTACTCATTCAGTCACACCAAATAAATTTGTTTTCTTTCCTGCTTAAGCCTTTGGATATAGCAATGAATTTGTTTTTAAAAATAAAACATCAGCTGTCTAAAATTTTGAGTTTTTTCAATGTTGAATTTCTGTATACGTAATGTAACAGCTAGGAAATGAAAATGAATTGAAGATTTACAACAAAGTGAAGTGCATATCAAACTAAAGTAATATAATTTTAGCTAAATTAGACTTACTGCTGTTACTGTTTTAGTTCATGAAGCTAATATTTCAGTCAATAAAACAAATAATTAAATTTGGAACATGTAGACATGTTTTTCTTGAATGGAAGATTGAAATTACATCAGGAAATCCAGCTTTCAATAAATGAAGAAATGTGACTGACAATTTAGCTGGACAATTGTCAACCCTTACAGTGCTGAAATATTGTTGTATGAACCATGGAGACCAATTTTTTTTTTTTTTTGAAATCATTGGGAATGGTTAAGCTAACATGTAGCAAAGCTGGTTTATAGGGTTATTAAGTCTCCACCCACTATGTGTTGATGGAGAATTATTGTTTTTGCTGAGTCCGTCCACTGCCGCCGCCGCCGCCAATTGTTTCTGCTCTCACTCGAATATCCCTACTCGGATTATTTCTAAATATTTGCAGTATGCATACTGGACCTGGGGAATTTGCCTGGTCAATTTTTTGGGGGGTTTTTCAGTTTCTTCAACAAATCCAAGATGGCCGCCAAAATCCTATGGCGCACGCTAGAGCTTGAACCACTTCATCGATTTGTTTCATGTTTGGTTTGAAGGAAAGACCTCACCCTGGCTGTGAGCTGAAAAGCTTTTAGTGTGATTCTGATCATAAAAACTTTGATTTTTTTACGTTCTAGTATTTTAGCGGATATTTTGGCTATTATAAAAATTTGTTAATATGGTTATACAGCTCAAATTTTATCTTTTGTGTATGCTCAGTGGCCCTGAGAAAAAAGTCAAGAGAATTTTTTTTTTTTTTTACTAAAATTCAAGATGGCCGACGAGTCACATGTTACTCTGAAGAGCTTGAACTGCTTCACCAATTTGTTCCAAGGAAGCAACTTACCCTGGCCATATATGATTAGATTCTGGTGTGATTCTGACCTCACATTTTCAAGGGTTTACATAAAAATTGGGTGACAGTGCTGTATTTCTCTATAATTAATGTACTATGTGGGCGGGTGGAGACGCAAGCTTTGCCCCTCAGGCAAATCTAGTTTAGTCTGATATATGACAACAATCCTTATTAGAACCTAAGCACAACTACTACTTTAATCATTTATATTCTGTTTTATTAGCCAGTTAAATCATTGTTATTTTGAACGAGCTGGGTATTTAGACATAAAGATTTCTAAATGTTTGGTCCTAAATTAACCCTTACACTGCTGGAATGTTTTATTTTTAAATTTAAAATCATCATAAATGTCTCAGTTATCCCATTCCGCTTCATTTGAATGCCTCTGCTATGGGTCTATGTCCATTATAAATATATTAATTCTTTCAGCGCAGGGACCGTCTTTATATATCAAAATTTGATGTCTGACATCAGATTTTAATTTAAAAAAAGTCTTTATATGCGCGCAGAAGCAGTTAAACAAATATGAGTAATTTTCACCAACTTGAAGTTCAAGTGGGTGTAACTTGTATAATGTAGCACTTTAACATGTTTAGCCCTTAACCCTTACAGCGCGGGGATCGACTTTAGTTGTCAGAATCTGACGTCTGTAGACGTCAGATTCTGACAACTAAAGTCGATCCCCACACTGTAAGAGTAAAACTATTTCTAATGGTCGTAGACCTATGACATAGGTATTCAAATGAATGAGAAAGAGCTCACTAAAACATTTATGATGATCTCAAATTGAAATAAACCCTTTGGTCTCCATGTTTTTACAAAATTAATCCAGCGTTGTAAGGGTTAAGGGTTATTACATGTAATAATAAAAATACAAAGAATTAACGTGACTTTTTTTTACTTTGCATGTTTTGTTTAGCCAGCTGATGTAGACACTGACATGATGAAGCAGGAGGAAGGGGCTGACTGCTTTACTCTAGTTCATCATGACCTCAATATCTGCACTAACTCGGTAAATTATCATCTTAAGACACATGGCCTATGTTATGTTATGCCTTGATAATCGTCTGTGCTTAGTGCTTTACATACAACATACATCAATTGTATATACACAATGCATTAAGACTACTGGTGATGTATTTGCACCTTATGACTGTATTGTTGTAGTCTGCCATTATGGTGACTTTTCACTTTATATAGACTATTGTTATATCAACTCGAAATAAATATGCATGCAATACCTTACAGTTGAAGTAGATTTTGAGAATGTATTAAATCAGTATGCTCTGGTTGATAAATATCTATAATTCGAATGTAAAGTGATAATAATCTTGCTAACAATGTTTTGTTTTGCTTTACAGTTACAGTATGCCATGATTCTGGACATTGTTAACAACCTGTTGTTATATGTGGAACCGAGAAAGAAAGTGAGAATTAGAAAATCAAAGTGATAAAATACAATTCATTGTGGAATTATTTTAGAACCTCTACAATATATTCTTTTATTTGTATATTGTTTATATTTTATGTATAGGAGCTCACGGTTAAACTACAAAATATGAAGTTCAAACTACAGTTAGCAAGTATAGAAGATCAGCGCACTCCTATATTACACAGACAAAACAATCTCAGGTGAACAATATAATGTACTTATTTGATTTCTTTTTATACACAGTCTGATAATACCGGTAATTACACTTTTATTTCACATGGATTCACATATTGTATTGTTGTCCCACAAATTCAGGGTTGGCAAAACCCGGGTAATATTAATATTACCCGGCCCACCCGGGCAATAATGGGCAATATGGATAAATACGAGTTTTAATGGGCAATAATGGGCAATATTGGACGGCTGCCTATATTCTCCATTTCATGCATTTCTTAATTCAGACCCCCTGATCCCTATGTTTGCTTTATTTACAATAAAAATATTAATTTAATATCAGTCACGATGTCATTTTATTTATTTTTTATATATATAATTGATATTAAAAACTACGTATTTTATGATTTTAATTGACATGTTTTTTTCATGTGTACACACACACTGCAGCTGTCATGAACCCTTTGAGGCTGGTATTCTCGGTTATTATATCTAATATAATTTCTAATCTAATTTAATTTCTTATGAAATATAATTTATTATTAGATAAAAAAATAGGCCTACACTGCCGCTAATAAATGATCTTGTCAAAGTATTTGTTATAAAATGGGAAAGGAGGAACACAACGGCAGGCTTTTAAATAATATAAATACGAACCCTAGACCACAAACGCTAATTCCCCTGTCGCATGTCGCCTTCTGAGATCAAAGGTGCATGGTCAGCATCGACAATGGTTGTTTCTTTTTCTTACAAACACGATACATGTACATTGAATCAACGTCGACTTAACGTTGTTTCAAAGTCTGCGAAGCTGGCTGGACAATAAAACAACATTGGGTCAAAATCTAGTGCACAGTGGGTATTCACCCAATGCCGGTCGTATTATGTGTTTCTCAGGCGCGCTGCAATCACACCTCTTGTCAATAGAAAGTTTACCGTCTGGAGGCGTCTACACATTACGTAACAATAATCCCAGCTCTGATTGCGTATGCTTGTGCAGTATATCACTGACTGTTTTTTCTTGTCTAAATAATATCCGTATGAGTTTTTTTTAAATTGATTTGTAAGTTTCACTGAAAGACACTGTAAATCGATACAAAATATTTAAATTCAGCACTAAAACTAGCGAATTGCACATTTAGAACCCAAATGATTTCATGGTATGAGCAGTCATGCATGGCCGCATTGTATATAGTGCCCAAGGGACTACACAATTTTAAATTTATGATGAGATTATCTATGAGAAACACATTTAGTACATTCGACTAGCCCTCCCTTATAACAAGTAAAATAATATCCTTAATTACTTTTTTTACGATTGATTTATACATTTATTTCACTGTTAGGCACTGTAGATCGATACCAATTATTTAAATATATAGCAAATATATAACTGACGAATTGCACATTTAGAACCCAAATGGTTTCATGGTATGAGCAGTCGTGCAGGGCACGTATTCAGTACTCAAGAAATTTAGTGGTGATACTATCTATGAAAAATGAATTAAGTACATGCGACTAGACCTCCCTTATAAGAAGTTATTATGATGTTTAAACATTTAATTCGAATAATATTAATTTAAGGTCTGAACATTAATCACATCTATTCTGATCACCTTGCGAGTAAAGTGTTTTGACAATATTATTTTTACTTTTCATTTTGTGATATTGTAGTATTTTTTATTTTTTATTATTGCCTATTATTGCCCATTATTGCCCACCTTGGCTAAAAAAGCATTATTGCCTAGCCCGGGTTTTCCCGGGGTGGGAAAACCCGGGCCGGGCAATATTGCCAACCCTATCCCACATGCCTATGTACTACGTCAGTGGTTTTTGCAAATAGTTTCCCTATCAACATGCCTCATTTGCTTTGAGACATTCCTTTGGAAAAATATGTTCTCCTGTCACTATAACTTTTTTTCAAGTCAAGGTCACCAAAGTTTGTCACTCATAAGTACTTACATTACTGTATGTATATTTTGATACCTACATGTGATTGCGTTCTAATGTGAAGGTTAAATATGAATATTATTAAAAGAAATATTAAGTGATTTCTCCTGCCATCATGTTTTAAACTTGATTATTGGAACCTGAGACATCCATTAATGTATATCCACCATAAATAAAGAATGGTAGCCAACATCTTATAATAATATCTTTGGAGGTTATGGTGTCATATGTTTGTCAAGGGATTGCCTATATATGTTAATTTTGTTCAGAAGTTGCATAAATCTTCACACTACATCAGCAAATAAAACCTACTATTGACAGCTCTACTATTTTTTCTTTCAGGGAGCAGCTGTTACGAATTAGACGACTTGAAAAAGAACTTCACATTTTACAAAAAGAAGAAAAAGAAGATGATCAATCATATCAGCAGTATGTACTGGTTGTTAGAAATACTGCTTTATCAATACAGTGCATGTAATTTTGTTTACAACTTGATAAAAGAAAACATCCCGATTTAAATGCTTCAACATTTAGAATTTATTGATTATCCACCACGGTTTATGTGATCATTTTTAACCTGTTTCTGGTTTGTTATCTACTAAATGGAGTAAATTGTAGAATCTTAACATTTACTACTTCCATATGGTTGGATTTTTGACCCCCGCCCGATGGATATTGTCAGCGTCGTGTTTCTTTTCAAGACAATATCTCGCAAACCATTAGCTGGATTATTTTCATATTGTACACACACACATCCCTTAGGGTTTGTAAATGTCCCTTTTTAGGTGTTATGACCTTTTATCTAATTTTAAACCCTCAACTTTGCAGCGACTTTGCAGCCATTATTGACTGGATAGGTTTCATTTCCAGGCTATATCTCAGAATCCGTCTGCTGGATTGTTTTCACACACACATCCTTTGGGAGTGTGGATGTGCCTTTTAACCCAATTCTTTACCTTCGGACTTCGAGGCCTTTAATTAATTACTTTAAATAATGGCCGGGGATATCGTTAGTGTCAGTGTTCTTGTTGTAGGTTTGCTGAACAACGAGCAACAGTTGAAGAGGAATTAGAAACATACAAAGAACAGCTATTAGCTGCTAGTGAGGAGCTTGCCATTATGGTTAGGTGAGTAACAAGTTTAGGATTTTGTATTTTTTTCTTTAAATCAATTGTTTGAATGATTATCATGATGCCAGCTTATGAATAGAGCCTAGTTTGTGCCAAGGTAGGCTAAACTGATCAGTGCAACCATCTGAAGAACATAGTTGGAGGGGTGATCTTTTTGTACTAGCACCATGCTTTTAAAAACGTTTTCACTTTTAATCAGACATAAATTTCATAAAGGTTATTTTTCCTAATGGCAATGTAAAGTTGACTTCTCAACAGATTAGGCCTATGTTTGCTGATTGTGTAAATATTTCAAGATATTTTTTTCTCTTCACGATTTATATACTTGCCTGACTATACATGTACTGTGGTACTCAATATAATAGTCATTGAATAAAAATTATCTTTTCCAATAGTTAAATTTTGCAAGCCTAAGAATTGATGGACGTCAGTAGAAAATAATTGTAAATATTTGTGACAATTTGTACCAGTGATATACGTCAAAAAGCTAAATATATTAGTAAGTTCTTGTGCAAACACAAATTATTGTACATGTATTACCAGTAGGTTATTTTAATACTGAGCCACCTTGTCAATGTTAAATATTTGTTTGCTTCATATTTTGTAGCTGCTTCAAAGAAGGCCAGCTCCTTAAGGAGCAGAGGAAGACATCACATCAGAAGAAAGAAGCCGCATTAGTCCGATACAACGAAGTCTGCTTCAAACAGGCTCAGTGGCGAATGACAGAGGCTGATGGACAAATAGGCATTGCTGACATCAACCTCAGAAACTTCTTGTAAGTTGTAGTAACAAAAAAATAAGACAATATTTTATGCAATTAAAATTTTATGTCTCTTGTGAAAAAAATTGTTGCAAAGGCGGACCATGGACACTTTTATTTTAACCCTTCAAGTGCGGGCGACGCTTTTAAGCGCATTCATACTGTTTTTTCACAACTGAAATTTGACAGAAATTGAACAAATATGCATGTATAAATCTTGAGTAAAGCCCCGATTGTGAAATTTAGCAGGTTTAATTTTTAAGTGAGGAGGTATTTTCCTTTCATTTGAAGTTGGCAATTGCGTGAGCAATGCCAACTTCAAATGAAAGGAAAATGTTAAGTAGTAATGAAGCACTTAAAGAGTTAATGTAGTCTGGGAAAAGTGAAATTGTAGTCTACTCTCATATATCATAATTCATCAATTGAAAAGTACTTATATTTGTTTAATTTGAGACCACACATTAACAAATCTTGATGTTTAAACAGTCATTTCATTCCCAATAACTGTGACTTAATCAGCTAATAGTACGGATTTAAAACGACTATTGTTGTGATCAGCAGGCAAAGGGTTAATTTATATAGCCTTTCATTTAATGATTGTTGCTGTACTTTATTACTGTGATCCACAGGTACACCAAGGTGAACCGTGAAGATGATTCTGGGTCACATCAACTAGAACTAGGACTAATCAAAGTGTCTAACCTACTTCCTAATTCACTATACACGGTAAGATACAAATAGTATTTTTTTTTTAAAATGATGACTTTATATTGATTGAAATTTACCAAATGTGCATCTGCAGATTGCATATACGACACCAGTTATTAATTATAAAGTAAGTCTAGTAATTGTAATTTAAAATTGTTAAGCTATGGAAGCTCCAAATTTATGAAAAATGTTGACAAGTAATTAATGCAATTAGCACTCTTATTCTAGAAATAGTTAAATAAAACAATGTCTGTATTTTTAGGAAGTTCTTGGTCCACACGAGTCACTTGGACAAGATGTTGAGAGACAAATAATGCTGAGAATACTTTGTCGTTTTAAGGCACCAGGTACAGTTTTATTATCAGTCAACATAAGATACTTCTACTGTAAGATATAGTATGATTAGATACTCTATATGCCGCATATCTTCAGAGATGTGAGCTAAAGTACTGCCATTTTTAACTGAGCTTGTCACCTGCCTAGAGGAACTGTAAATTTAGATATATTAAATTTTTTTAAATACAGTTAAGGAAATTGTAATAATAGTTGCTTTTGCCACATTTAGGGTAATCATTACAGAGCTATTCCCAGCAACCACAAAACATTTGTATAACATTTGCACTGTACTGTATATTTATGATGCCATACCTCCACCACTGAGCTGTTATTTGTTGCAGTTGGTGGTATATCGGTACGTGAGCATATAGAAGTGAATGTCATACCTCTCACAATAGGTGTCACACACCGCTTCTATGATGCAGTTATGGCTTTCTTCTTCCCAGGCAAAAATGTGGAACCGGACGATGATGAAGGTATAGTTAAGCTCCCATTATTATATTACTCTGTGATTGTGTGCAGTGGGATCATGGAAATACTATGTTATTAACATTAGCCGCCAAATGGTTGTTTTCTATTTTTCAATCATTTGACGAAAAGTACATCTTTTATATGAAAAAAGGACATTTTCCAAATTGATTAATTTTATTAATGGACTGTCATTCACAAACATTTTATCAATTTCAGTGGCATTTCATTTTGTTTTAAACTTGTTTTAAACCGTATATATACGGTCCTAGCAGTACAATGGTTGACATTTCCTTTGCATTTAAATGATACTAAGTGGTTGCTAACAAACTGATATGCTGATATGGACAGATACCAATCTAGTTAATGTAACTTAATGATTGTTTTATAATAGATGATGAACTAACTGAATCGTCTACACTCAGTCGACTACGAAAGAAGGACGAGAAGAAAGAAAGAAATTCACTCAAAAAGAAGTTTAATCCATCTAACGTTGGTGATATTGACAAAATGAAGGTAACTACCAGTACTGCATGACATTTATTTATTGCCATCTACACTTACCGGTAGACCAATTAACAAACAACAGGTATGCAATTTGGTTTCAATGCGTATCTTTCGATCTCCTAATACATATGGTTATGTATGCAAATCTTTTTTAAAATAATGGCGAGAAAAGATTTGTGGCTGCATTTCACAATTTTTTTTCTAAACTATTTTAATCGGAATATTCCTAGGAAATGACATCATGTCATTCTACAACTTGTAATATATCTAATGCCTTGAAGCAAGGCTGATATGTTATCACCCATACTATGTTGACTTTACTTAGACGATCTACTACTCAAACTAAAACAGTCATAGGCAATATTTTTAAGGAGCCCTTGTCTACGCCGACAATATTATTTGGTCGGCCCCGGTGAATCAGTTGTTATCAAGCTTCGTTATTTCAAAGGCAATGTTAAAAGAATTGTTTTATTTCATTATGTATGTCAGTGTATGACTCTCCACTTTGGAACTACCAGTACTCTACTAATGCTCCTGACATGTTTTATACAGTCTGGAGGAAATGTCTTGGGTGCATTGATTAATTATCAAACAGAACTTCTAAAGTGATATCACCCATATTGTGGGCTGAGAAACCCATAGCAATACTGCGAAAACGTTTTGCAAACTTTGTAAATAAAAATGCTAAAATTTAAAATGGAATAATAAAAATATGCCATGATCTTGCAATGTATTGCATAACCCCCATCCTATCAAATAATGTTAGATATCTTTTCTGTATAATATATATCCCATATACAGTACCTTTTCTATGTAATATATCAAAACACTCGACACGCCTACCAATTTTAACTACTGATGTTGAAAAATAATGTACACTTGAGTAACATACCAGCGGATAATTTAATATCTAGTATTGAATAGTACATACCCCGGTATACATTATTATTATAATTTATGACATTGATATGGCAAATCATTATAATAAACAATTTGAATTTTTAGCTCATCCGGCCTTTAGGCCTAAGATGAGCTTATTCCATCGTGTTGCGTCTGTCATCTGTCCTCAATTCACAAGAAATGCTTCTTCTCCCTCAATTCTTGTCCGATTTCATTTATGTTTGGTTTGTTTGAAAGAGCTCAGGCCTGTGCATTAAACTTTCTCATGGATTTCTAAAATTTAGTTAATAATTAACTTATGACCTAATTAAGACCCAATTAGGGCACTCTGTCCACAATTCACAAGAAATGCTTCTCCTCCCTCAATTCTTATCCGATTTCAATTCTGTTTGGTTTGTTTGAAAGAGCTCGGGCCTGTGCATTAAACCTCCTCACGGATTTTAGAAATTTTAATTAACTCGTGACCTAATTAAGACCCGATTAGGGCACTCTGTCCACAATTTTACAACAAATGCTTCTCCTCCCTCAATTCTTATCTGATTTCAATTATGTCTAGTTTGTTTGAAAGAGCTCGGGCCTGTGCATAAAAAGTTCTCACAGATTTCAGAAATTTTAATTATTAATTAACTTATGACCTTGCTGTTACGGCATTGTACGGAAGCACTAGTCTACAGCAATCATCCAAGGGCAGCTGCAGCCTCCTCGTATCTGGCTATAATCTTCGGGCGGATTGCCAGTGGCGTACCCTGGTTCCTCCGCTCAACAGCGGAGCCAATGCAGCACCCGCATCAGTGCTGGAGCTGATGTAGGCCGTGGTAGCCTTAAATAACCGGCAATAGCGTGTTTGACATTAGGTCTCTCACGTGGGATGAATGGAGTTACCCAGAGGGAGTGATCCTTCCTATTGTTACTCTGGGGACTATCCGACCCGAGGATAGCGGAGCTGCGCGAAATGCCACGAGTTTCATTATTAAATTGTACAGCGAAACTCAAGTCTCCGGCCGTCTGGGCATGTCTGGGGGTATATCCCCTAGACATGCCCAGAACCCCTTATCGGGCGAGCGAAGGAAAACGCTCTCAATAACCCACCATGCCCTATCACCCCCACCCTCACATCATCATCTGTACATCATTCATCTCATCAATTGACTACAACGTTTTTATCGTATTATAATGTCACTTAAAAGACCTTTGTGCCGAAAAGTGACGTAAAGCAATGATTTACTACTACTACTACTAACTTATGACCTAATTAAGACCCAATTAGGGCACTCGTCCACAATTCACAAGAAATGCTTCTCCTCCCTCAATTCTTATCCGATTTAAATTTTGTTTGGTTTATTTGAAAGAGCATGTGCCTGTGCATAAAACTGCCTCACGGATTTTAGAAATCTTAATTTGTAATCAACTTGCGCTAATTAAGGATGAGCTTCTGTGTCATTGAGACTGTGGTCTTTTGTATTTTCAGGAGAGAGCAGCTAAAAACACAATGTTCCTCTTCGTTAAGATCCCTCAGGTTCCTCTACGGTTCAGTTACAAGGGCAGCAAGGATAAGAATCTGACTGATGTACATGAGTTCTACTTTTTGCTTCCACCTCTGGAGTATCATAACCAGACATGGACATGGCTAGACCTCCTCCTGGCCATCAAGAACGACAGCAAAAAAGTCCTCATCTCGCAGGTATCTCAGCTTTTTAACATACTCACTGTGGGCAACGTTACAATTTCTAGTTGATGTTTGAAGTTGATGTTTTGACGCAAGAATTAACGTAAAACATTATTTTATTACACGATGGAGTGATTGCAACAACATTTTCATCTTCAAATATGAAAATGCCTTTAGCTTCAACTCCTTGACTGGTATGATGTAGGGACTGTAAAACCCACCAAGTTATCTTATTTAAATTTTCAACTTTTAAGTGGGTGAAATTATTTATACAGATTACATCAGCATGTCACTGTTAAAGTTTTTCATTATGAACTTACCACAGTTATATAGTAATATTTTTCAATGTGTTCTGTTTGCCACTTGATAGGCCATCAAACAAAAGCTGCATATGAAGAGTAGGCGTGGTGAAGACCCAGTCAGACCTGAGGTACGAGAAGACAGGGATAAGGCGCGCATGCTGCTTGGAGCAAAGCTATTGGTGAGTATAATAATACAATAGTACAAGGTTTTATGTAGGACATTCATTTACCCTTGTCTTGTTCCATTGTTCTGTCTTGTATTTTTTGACGAGTTTTAAGAAATATTTTTGTGCCCTCTGGAAATCCAGGCGTACACCATATTAATCAAATTTTCGTTGAGTGTTTCGTTAAGAAAAATGTGCATTCTTTGTATACAAATTGTCTATTAATAATTACTAAGTTGAAGTTTTTTGAGCGATAGCAATACCAAAATAATTTAACTTTTTTAGAATTAAGATTACATTCATTTGATTTTTGTTCTGCTTCGAGTATGTTAACACAAACCATATGATTGGTCATGTATGGTGTTTGTATGATTAGGTTTTTCTTTTTCTCTACCACAGGGAAGCGATAAATCATCAAAAAAGAGTTTGTTTGGAAAATCCTCCAAATCTTAGCAATCACACTAGTCGAAGCAGATATGCCCGCACATCATATGTAGAAAATCGACTGGATCTTCACATCTGTTACAACTCTTACTCATATATATTCCTTCAACAAGCAAAGTGTCATATGTGTCACTCAGTTGAGTGACACATATGACACTTTGCTTGCTGAAGGAACAAGAACATTGTTCATATTGAACTCATCATAACGAAGCACTGGCTTCAGATCTATTACTCATTGACTACATGTATTGTTATAATGATTTGTTAATAAATAAAGACAAACTGTATTTGGTTAAGAATCACAATTTGTATACCTGCTATTGTTTTAATTATGTACAGAAACTGTTGTTTTAATGTGATTCCCCTTCTATTTGTTTTTGCAGTTCAGATTGTGCTTAGTGTGTATTTTTATAATAATGTTTATTATTCTGGTACTACATGTTTCACTTGACTGACTGTTTAAATCTCAATTTAGTGGAATTGTACGTCATTCTATAATGAAAAACGTTCCTTTGTGTTAACCCTTCAGCTACTAGGCCCATATATAAAAGCATATTTTTTTTGTTAACCCTTTGTTTTCCAATCTACCAATCAGGCTTATAATTGTTTTAATCCTTATTTTTAATCGGATTGAGTGTATATTTTGTGTTTAATTAAATGAACGTAATTTATTTTTAACCACTGGGAGGTGTGGATTGTGACAGCGAGACACAACTTCGTGTGGATGAAAATTTAAATGTATGAATTGGCGCTTTAAAGGCTAGGCCTTCTACTATGAAAATATCCATTTGAAATTGGAATTCTGTTTTAAACTCTTGTTTAACTTGATGATATAGATGAAGCAACATAATTATAACTTCCGGCTCTGCTATACACGTTTTCTTATACAAATTTAGCATTCAAGCATAAATGTGAAGCTCAGCTCAAATTTAAGAGACAGCTACTTATCATTATTAGAACTTTTTTTGTTTTATGTAGGACTTTAGTTACTTTGAAACACAGAACCAGTGGGAAGATAATTTATTATAACAACGGGAACAAAAGACTTAAAAGATGATTTGTATATTAGCAAAAAGCTGTCGTGGCTGTCAATTTACAAGTCAATTTCAGAAAGATAACGTTTTAGCTATTTTTATTATTTTTCTTTATTCATTCAAATTGATTTTAATTGATTTTACCATTAGTTAACATCGATCCTTAAGTAGCCTACCAGTCACATTCACAACAACTTTTTATCGTCTCAAAATATATTTTTTGTGGGGGAGGGGACATTTGTGATACAACTAGACTTTGTAAAAAATATATTGCGTTGTCGTGCAGGGTTGATAGTCTAATATGAAGTCTGGACCTGTTCATTCAATTGATTATTTAAGCTCCCCAGGGGGCATACAGCCCACGGGCCACTTCGGTGCGCTTGAAGTTATTGCACACCTGTCCTGCCAAGTGGGCCTGCTTATTTACAACTGAGTGAAGTTAAGCACATCGGGGTGACATGCCTTGGCTAGGGACAGAGCATTGAACCAATGTTCCACCCTGTACCCATTGAGCCATTTCCCTAGTGGGTACTAATGATTCTCGTCTGATAAAATAATTATTAGCCAGCCAGTACGAGACATTGAATCGCTGAGAGAGTGAACAAATACATTATGCCAACATTGGCTTACCGAATCGTATGTTACATGTATCAAAAATTTTTTATAATGAATACACAACGGCTAAATAATAAAATTATAATAAAATTATTAAAGCATTAGTTATGTGATATTTAAGCTTAATTTAAAATTCAATTTTGTGAAATGTTATGACCTGTATTTATTAGTGATATAATTGAGAAAATATCGTCCCCTTAAATATGAAAGGATCTGCCACTTTACCAAGTGGCAGATACACCCTTTCATATCCAAGTGGACAATATGTTTATTATTGACCGTTTGTTTGAAGACAATATCTGGGTTGCTTATATTTATGTGGTTTACTGTACCAATATAATGTGTATAATAATATGCAATCAGCGTTTTCTCGCAGGTAAAAAGTGCAGTGCATTTCTTGTTATAAAGAACTTCTATTTTATCCAATCTGCGCTTAGTGCTATAGCATTACGTCTATGAATCTCTTATAAATATATATACTCTATATATTTTATTCATAACCCATCAAATGGCAAAACGGCTGGTGCTCTTCTTAGTTGATGGCTATGCAACGTGATATTTAACATATAACATAGTTATACTGCATACTTGATATGATGTAAATTTGACGCTTGATTTGTGACTATGTATTTTAATACTACATTACTGTGTGTGTTTAATTATTTTCATCCTCATTGAGCACCCTTTAAACGCTAAGCACGGCTATGATCGGTTCTAATTCATGTTTTGGGAGAGAAATGAGTTAAACATAGTTCTTTGCAAATGTTTGTTCTGAAATTAAACAAAGATGAGTAATTTTCAGCCACTTGACGTAGTGGGTCGCGCTAGCGACTCACTACGTCAAGTGGCTGAAAATTTAAATAAGATAACTCGGCGAGCAAAGGGTTAATTTATCAACATTTCCACCTCCGCTTCAAGTTGTGGCGTCCACGATCCATGAATTCCCCTGAAAGACTAATGGTGTAGTGTTTATTTTTAAGTTGGGACTGAAAGAGAGATAAGGGCCACTTTGTAGAGTTGGTGGGGCTTCAAAACCTCACCCCACCTACAGCCTATAAAGTAAGGTTTCTTATTGTTGAAATTGTTGATCAATAATTATTGAATGGTCAGTCTCAATTTGACGCACCTCACTATAGTTGTGTTTATTCTGTTTTATTAGCCGATTGAAATCACTGTTATTGGGAACGAAATGTCTGTATAACCCTTTCAAATTTACCATTGACATCTTCATCCACTACAAGCCGCTAATAGCTGTCGCCATTCTCGACTTGTGGTGAATAAAGATGACTTGGAATAGGTGGAAAATTGACGAAAATTGTCATGTAAAATAGTCTCATTAAATTAATTTTTCCTGCTAAAACCCCTTAGGAAAATCAAGCCTGTTTTCATCGATATAAGATGATGCTTTAGTGAATCGTGAGGGCTTAAAGGTTTGTACATTAAAGGGACTGGCCCAGGCTAATATCATAAAAAAATCGGTGATTTTATTTTGGCTTCTTTACATGACCATATGATGTATACATGTCCATAGACTAGAACTGCAAAAGTTTTTTAATTTTCCTGCAGCGCATTCAACAGTTAGGCTAGATATAGAGACGAAATTCCTGATTTCTAATTATTGAGAAAAATGTCAAAAATTTAAAATACAGGAATTTCGTCTCTATATCTAGTCTAACTGGTAAGTGCGCAGCACAAAAAATTAAAAAACTTTTGCAGTACTAGTCTATGGACATGTTTACGTCATATGGTTATAATCAGAAGCCAAAATAAAATCACCGATTTTTTGATAATTTTAGCCTGGGCCAGTCTCTTTAAGATTTGCTAATGTTTTGGCTGAAATTAAACAAATACTCGTATAAGTAATTTTCACTCACTTTAGTTGTGGGTTGCGTAGCCAGATACAACTTCAAGTGCGTAAAAAAATTTATTGCAGGATGTCGGTATTGAAGCTACTGACATTTGTTGGAAAGGTTGGAATTATTTAATTTGGCGCTCAACCTGATAATGGAGTCTTTGTAATTATTATTTGACTAGAGTATACATAGGGTTATTACATAGCTATCACAGTGTATGAATTCTCACGTCATTATTCGACACAGCCATCTTATTAACCCTTTAACCGCCAAATTATTCAATCTGAATTTTCACTCACTTGAAGTTGTGTCTCGCTGACGCGATCCACAACTTCATGTGAGTGAAAATTCAGATTTGACAAAATGGTGGTCAACTGTTTTCAAATATTGCTGATTGATGTCACACTTTATCTTTAACATATTTAAAATGTGGTACTTAATGTGCTAATAAAAACTGAAAACCCGAACATATGCGGCACCGGCGGGTAAAGGGTTAACCTGCAACATGAACATGATAAACTGATAATAAGCTTGAAATACTGGACTAGCTTTCATATTCTTATCCATGTGTTGGGTATCGCATTGAGATATTTTTGTAATTTACTGTGGCGGTATTCTTACAGGGTCAAGAATCAATATATATCCTATTTAGGTATTCTAAGCAGTAGGGAATTTTGCTTCACTTTTATGTGGAAATTGGGTTGTTATGCTTCAAAGGTAAGGAAAATTTGCAGAGATACGCAATTCAACAGATATGCGACCAAGCTAATTTTCTACCAAATCTACCTGGATTAAATTTTGTCAGGCTGAATGGTAATCACTAGAACTGTGAAAATATTCTGGAAATTGTAAAAAATTATTGGAAGTTATTTTTTTCTCATTTATTCTTGTTAAATCAGAACATACGAAATCTACAAAATAGATAAATTGTTATGGCTTATAAAATGAATGGTATCTTGTAAGATCCCAATAAAATGTCATATTCATTGCTTGTTTTGATAGCGTGTTGATTTTTTTAACGGATGATAAATTATGGTTTCAGGCCACTTGACCTGAGTGCGGCTTGTCACTTTGTTTATCGCTGCAATTTGTATTGTAAAGTGATAAGTAAATGAAATAAAATGAATCGGGCTTTGGGCCACTTTTGTGCACATTCAGGCTAAATTGGACCAGGACAATCTCTCCCTAGGATGATGAGATGAGTGAGATGACACTGCCCTCCAGACACAAGATTTGAAATTCAAACCCTGGAGGTCTGAGGCCGAGCACGTTATCTCTCGGTCACGGAGGCTCCCCACAATACTGAGTTTTACGAGTGGATGGGGGAGAAACATTTTCATTTCTTCCAAACCGCCGAGAGCTGGAAACGAACCATGAACTTTGGCGTGAAAGGCAGCGGTGCTGACCACTACCCTAGGGCCCCTGGCCATAGTGATCAGTGCCACAACCGTGGGGTGTTGTATCTCTTATATTCCGAAAAGAGATTCTTTTTACTTTTTGGATGTAGAAATGTTATTGTCATTTGATGGGAGTTGTCAACTACCGGTACCGGTACATAACGCGTAAAACATGGACTATAACCACCAAAAGTATTCAAGAAGCCTTTGAATTATGTCTAAATGTGGTCGATATCAGTTTATATTTTCTTATTAAATAATATTGATCATGACCACCGTCATCGTAGAAATATTATAGAACAGACTCTAGTTTTTTAAAGGTGTATACTGTCTACCGTGATCCATGTTTGTTAATTCTGTGAAACTCAATGGTCAGCTGGCTAATACAATGAAGTATGGGGGAGGGGGTCTTATATAACTTTATTTTCACCGAGTTCCCATTCAAAACGGTTTCCGGTGACGTCACTGTTTTCACAGAATGAGCTAGGTATCTCCGTAACACTTTTGAAAGCAACCAGATGAGCTGTTTGGAATGTAGGCCTATTGGTTGCAAGGTTTACAGCCTTTTAAAATATTGGAATAATCTCGCATATATATTGGCATGGCGCCAGTATGGTGTTTTCAACTCGTACATTGAACCGTAATAGCCCGCTAAAGGACGTTATTATACCGCTACTGCTCAGGGTGGTACCTGCTTTTAAAACTTATTTATATCAGTGAATAATTACTTTTATTGTCAAATCTCTGATGTATTCGATTAAATCCACTTATAGATCACGTGAAGCTTATGTATGCGACATTAATAAGGCAGGCTCAAACATCCAATCTGATACAGTTACCTTATTTGACACACAACTTGAACTGATTTTTTATTTCAATGTCAATTTTCCTGAATTTCTCCTCTGCGGATACCAGATAATAGTGTTATCTGTTTTATAACTTGTAGCTTTAATAACGCCAACAAAGAAATACTGACACTGAAATACACAAACGTCAATTACTCTTAAACTAGTCCTATCATTTGGCAGTGAAAAACAAGAGCATCCTTCTTGAACTTTTTAGCTCCCGCCGTCACCGTAGGTGAGCGAAGGGAGCTATGGATTCTACCTCCGTTTTTTTTTGGCCTCTTCTTTTGCCTATAACTTTGTGAGAAAATAAGCTAGGATAACAATTTTTGGTATGTGGGTTACTTCCAGGTGGCTAATGGACGGGTTGAAATATTTTTAATCTGAATTCAATACGCAAGGTTGCAGAGGAGAAAATGATGATGTGACGGCGTTGGGACGTTGGGCCGTTGGGCCGTTGGGCCGTCCGTAAACAATTCGTTTCCGGAGCATATCTCTGAAAGTACTTGTCCGATAGTCTTCAAATTTTACACACAACCCCCTAGGGGGTCTAGTTGTGCCTTTTGGGGTATTTGAACTTTGACCTACTTTTGGTTCAGAACTATGACCTATTTAGACGTTTTGACGCGCACTTCGTTTCCGGAGCAGATCTCGAAAAGTACTGGGCCGATGACAGTCATATTGCACATACATGTTCTCTAAGGTCCCTAGTTGTGCCTTTTCAGGTTTTTGGACCTTGACCTGGAAGTTGACCCAGCACTTTGACCTAATTTATAACATCGGTAAATCCGACTGAAAGATTTTGCGGAATATCATGAAAACCGCTCAAGATAGCTACACCATTACTATAAAACAAATTGTGAGGTTCCAGGAGAGGATGCATCTTGAAAAATTTCAAGTTGATAAAATCAAAAATGGCCGCCTATTGGCCATTATTCACCTCGACAGGCCTGATATTGCGGAATATCATGAACACCGCTCAAGATAGCTACACCATTAATAACAAATAAATTGTAAGGTTTCAGGAGAGGATGCATCTTGAAAAATTTCAAGTTGATAAAATTCAAAATGGCCGCCTATCGGCCATTATTCACCTCGACAGGCCTGATATTGTGGAATATCATGAAAACTGCTCAAGATATCTACACCATTACTATAAAACAAATTGTAAGGTTTCAGGAGAGGATGCATTTTGAAAAAATTCATTTTGTCCAAGTTCAAAATGGCCGCCAATCGGCCATTATTCACTTTCACATGGCCGTTATTTGGTAAACCGTGCTAGATGGCTAGACCATTACTATAAAACAAAATGTGTGATTTCAGGAGAGGATGCATCTTGAAAAAATTTGACTCGATAAAATTCAAAATGGCCGCTTATCGGCCATTATTCACTTTCACATGGCCGATATTTGGTCAACCGTGCTAGATGGCTGGACCATTACTATAAATCGAAATGTGAGATTTCAGATGAGGATGCATCTTGAAAAAGTTTGACTTGATCAAATTTAAAATGGCCGCCTTTTCGGCCATTATTCATTTTCACATGGCTGATATTTGGTAAACCGTGCTAGATGGCTAGACCATTACCTGATTACTATAAAACAAAGTGTGAGTTTTTGGGGGAGGATGCACCCTGAACATTTTTAACTTACGAATTCAAAATGGCCGACAATCAGCATTATTTACCTCGATAGGCCTGATATCAGGTAAACCGTGCTAGATAGCTAGACCATTACTATAAAACAAAATGTGAGATTACAAGAGAGGATGCATCTTGAAAAAAAATGACTAGATCAAATTCAAAATGGCCGCCTATCGGCCATTATTCACTTTCACATAGCCGTTTTTTGGTAAACCTTGCTAGATGGCTAGACCATTACTATAGAATGAAATGTGAGATTTCAGCTGAGGATGCATCTTGGAAAATTTCGACTTGATCAAATCAAAATGGCCGCCTTTAGGCCATTATTCACTTCCACATGGCCGATATTTGGTAAACCGTGCTAGATAGCTAGACGATTACTATAGAATGAAATGTGAGATTTCAGCTGAGGATGCATCTTGAAAAATGTTAGTCCATTACTATAAAACAAAATTTGAGGTTTCGGGGGAGGATGCACCCTAAGTTTTTTACTAATTTATATCGAACTCAAAATGACCGTAAATCAGCTATTAGTTACCTCGATTGGCCTGATATCGGGTAAACCGTGCCAGATAGGTAGACCATTACTGGGATACTGATTAGGATCATTAATTTCAATGGAGGTTTGCAATCTCTGACAGACTGTTTAGTTCTTATCTTACTCTTAGACTGGGCTTCTTAGACCTAGTTGTCTTGCGTCTTGTTGACCTAGCTTAGGACAACATTAAAAACCCTACACAAAATTGCTTAAATCAAATTCTAATTCGTCGCGGGAGCTCCTGGACTTATGTAGTCTTGTTTGTTTTATATTTAATATTGTAGGCATGAAAATTGTATGTCTTCCATTTATTTGCCTTCAACAAAGATGTCGGCACAACAAACCAATTTAAATTATCTAAGGACACAAAAATCAATTTAAATTATCTGATGAACTAAGGTAATTAAATGTGTTCAATAGCAGATACCTTATTTGTTTATTAACTCGCGCGAAACGTTTGAGGGGTATGGTGGTTCCCGCGATTTCTGGCATAAACACACCACAAAACCCCAAAATTATCGGGATACCCTAAAACAAGTTCCGAATCTCCCAAGTTTCGGGAACTTGAAGTTCCGAAATTCCGAAAAAAAATTTAAAAAAAGTATTTCTCCTATTTCAACAACAAAAATTTTAGATACTGCCTTTTGCCTTTCCATGCATTATAGTATTGCCAAGCTGCGCGCATGAATGGAATTCAATGTGGTTTTCTAGACTAGGCCACCTTTGTGTAGGCCTACATAGGCCTATGTCAGAGGAGGGTTCGAGCCAGCGATCTCTGAGGGTTCGAACCAGCGATCTCTGATTGCCAGGCTTTAACCACTCCACCAGAGACTGCGCACACTCATTTTTATGTTCAAATGACGAATTAGGCCTCTATGACTATGTGTAGGCCCGACGTTGACCCACAGTTGAGGTAAGGTTTGCCCAACGTCTGCGACCTAACAGCAGCATTAATCCAAGATCTGGTCAATGTCTGTTTGATGAGAGATTTACAGCTGGTATCAAGCAACAATCCACAGAAGAGTTGATCTGAGTAGGCCCAGTTTTTTCAAGTTCAAAGACTATTATAACATGTTGCTATAGGCCGAGGCATAGAAAATATATAGGCCTAATCATCTATGGGCCTAATGATATAGGCCTACAAATCACACCGCGCTGCCGCAGATGACAACCCAGCAAACACCAATGCGTCGTCTTTGCTGGGAAGGAATCCATATGGAGTCTCAACGTTGGTCCTTAAAAGATCATCGACACTGTTTTACTGTACTGTCACATGTCATAACATTCTCACGGGTGGAGATGCTTGTTGATTGCGGGGGGGGGGGGGGGGAGGAGCGGTGCAAACAGCGTCGCGCGTTGAGGAAAGACCTCAATAAGTCTACAGGATATTAAATAATATATCCCATCAAACACGACAAAGACCCAATACTAGTATTCGTTTAATAATGCTGTTCTATCGTCTGCGACCACCACTCGAACATGAGTAGGCCTACATGTATCATATTGTAGGCCTAGGCCTAATACTCTTCTTTTTAGATTTTGTAAAATAAATTTGTTGTTCTATTGTGAATTTGATTTCTGTACCTATATATATTTTATTTCACATCATGAAATGTTTGCCAAGATCCCTATAAACAAAATATAAATATGTGAAAAACTAACTTTAGTCTACAGCACTTAAAATTAATAATGGGTACCAAACTGTTTTTCCGACCAAAAACGATTTTTGCAAAATAATAATGTTTTACCATATTTTTTCATTTCGGAACTTGAAGTTCCCGGAACTTGAAAACTGGGAACTTGAAGTTCCCGGAACTTGGGAACTTGTTTAAGGGTATCTCAAAATTATCTGCCCCAGTGCAATATCATAATGTACGTGTGAAAATCTATGCCATGTAATATTAATCATGATGTGAAATATAAACGCCTGCCATTTATCTGGCAATAAACGCTCAGCCCGTCGTCCACGGGTGACTTAATGCCTGTCTGACAGATCTATTGCAACAGCAGTCGGCAAGTTTTAGGCATCACTTTCACCTACACAGGTTATTTTATAATATAACCCAGATTTCTCACAAGACAGTAGTAGGTAGATATGTAGACAAATTGTTCAAATGACTTCTTATCACAGTAGTCGGCCCCGATGGCTCGTTCGTATCGACTGGGGCTTGTAACCTGTAGGTACCAGGTTCGAATCCCGGTCGTGCCGGATATGTGTCATATTGGTTGTGCATATACAGTGCTTCAAACTGTTCAAAGGTTTGGGGTGTACAGTGCTGCCTATGGTACTTTGTACTATAAAGAACCCTGAAGTAATTCTAAAAAAGAGTAGGGCACAGTCCCGGCTTCGGGCCTTTTTCTGTCGCGATATTGCCATTAGTGTGCAGAAAGCGACGTAGCGCAATATGCACTTGCCCACTTAGCAAAAAGTATAACTTGTGTGTTGCAAGAGGAATTATAGCGTTATTTTAGCATAATTAATTTATGTTATAAAAATTAACCCAGACTATCTGATATTTTATGAAAACCCCAGCACAGTGGACGTTGGCTAAATGATCATACAATAAGTGCACATACAAGCTGACGATTGGCGAGATGATTATCGTGAGAGGGAAATGAACCCCCGAGATGCTGTCACAGGCAGTAAAAATAAAGGTCACATTAAATCTGTCACTTTTGCGTTGCATGTTTTTCGCTAATTTCTACAGGCAATGATAATCCGATTGTCATGACATCAGGCAAGCATTATGTACCGGTCTTACGGCAACTACCCTGGATATTTCGAGAAAACGTCCTATGTAGTGTAAAAAAGACCATTTGACATGTAGGTCCTAGTAAATTTCTAATTATGACGCTCCTCTAAAATTCCACCACATTTCAAATAGTGTAGGCCTAACTTTTGACATACTGACTCACATTTCACGAAACTCTCAATACAAGTAGTCACCGCTATACTTGCAAATAGTGTCTACAAAATTCCATGGCAAGAACTGTTACTATATGTAGTGCTGACCACTACACCAAGCCCCTCCCTCAATGCCCATACTAATGTTATTCTGTATTGACCATGATATTAACTAATTGTCCCTTCAAGCTACCTCGTCGCAAGTAGGGGCCTATATAATACACAACGTGGCATATTTTGAGTAAAACTAATTGGACTAAAAAACGGTATTATCCCCGTCAATAACTGATTGTATGCCTATATCTAGCGTGCCTTCTATTTAAACGACAATTTTTTTAATTGTAATTTTGATTTGACAAAATGGAGGTTATCAATTTTGTAATATATTGTTGATTGATGTCACATTTCATCTTGACATGTTTAAAATCTGGTATTTAATGTCTTGATAAAACACGAAAAGACTAATACATGTATAATCGGATCGCGGTTGAATAGTCAATATGTAATTTGAAAATAATAGATTCCTTAAAATGAATAAGGTGAATAAAAGTAAATGTATAGGTCTTGTAGAGTGCTTAGACGGGTGGGGTCTTGTCTGCTGCCTATATTGCTGTTGTAGAATGTAATCTAGACTGTGCTGCACTGCTAAATCTATGTGCCATGCAAGATAGATTCAAGTCAAAAAGACACATTTGCCCAATGTAAATTTCACATTGTATCAGTGTCTGAGACGGTGGGCCAACAGAGGACCAACGTTGGTTTCAGGGGTATCGCTGCCTGTAAAAATCTTGTGGAGAGATGTGGAGAAGATACAGCACGGGCCAGCTCACAGACATGTTTATTCTCTTCCTAACTACTTAAACGTATCCATAAACCATCTAGGAACAAAGCGAGAATTCATTTGTAAAGTTTTCGTTTTTCAAATGTACATTTAAAGGATCTACTAAATTACAACTTTATCGGCCTTTTTCATTCAGATTTTGAGAGATAAGACACGAGATACAGGGTTGCTACTGGCTGACTCAACACCTCATTTAGACCACCGCGACCCTCTGTCCGCCAAAGGCGCATCTAAATTAATTAAATTCTAAAATGCTTGTTTTCAGGTTCCTTGCCTCCGTTGCCAACCAGACATTTGCAGCTTTTAAACAAGCTTTGTTGCCTTTATCTCACTCTCAGCACCCTTCGGGTGCTAGGGTTCACGCAAAATTGCTCGTTTTAAATTATCGACCTGATAAGCTATTATATTTCACATTCTGTAAACGTTAAAAACGGTGAATCATCTGATTTTGTTGTAAATGATAAGCTGGGCAGTTCTCTATAATGAACTACAAGCATGAGGTAAAAGCTTAGGTGGGTCGTGATGATTCGCTGAGTAAACATTGTGGGCGCCCACGCATGCGCATCATTGTCAACGTGGGGTCCACCGCAAGATAAATATCATGCCTCAGTGAAGCAAAACGACGCAGCTGCTTTAATTCAGTAAATTACTACATAAATATCTGCAATATTTAGGCTACTTACCTATAGCCAGTGAACAGTTGGTTTTATATTATACTGTTATATTATTTTATTATATAATTTTAATTCACTAATATGGTTGATAGACATTGTATAGGTCGTCTCGACCTGTTCCCGTCAACCAAAGTTATTAACATGTTCAAAAAAATACCCAATTAATAATAATGATAATGTACCATTTCTGCATGTTTTTAACTGGAAGTCAAATAAATGATAGCCACATAGCTCCTATGTGGCGACAGAAGCAAATCTTTACAATGCAAATCTTTAAAATTTGACCATTCAGAGCAGCTAAAAGTAGGAATTTGTTGCGAATGGTTTTCTTTCTCTTGTCCACCCTTATTTAGTGTGAGATAGAAATATTTTTCAAACATTCTTTTTTTTTAAAAAGAAACATTAAAATATATAAAAAACTTTGTGTTAGTCTTGGCCAATAATTGAAACGTTGAGCGAAACTTGAAACAACGTTATGGAGAATAAATATGCTAAGATTCATGATAATTATCATAGAATGCCTTGAAACAACGTTGTTCCAAAGTAGATATGCTAAGATCGATAGTAATTATCATAGACTATCCTACCCTATGCTAATTATAACACACCACAAGCACAATCCACAGTAGGCTATGGGGATCGCTTGAAACGGGCAACGGCTTAGGGTTGGACGTGCTGCCCTCTCAAGCACTTAGCGTTGCATAAAATAAAATAATAAGGACCACGGGATACAGATTATTCCTTAATTACCATGATTCTTTCACCTGGGTGATGGCGAATTCATTTTTCAAGAGATATCATCTCTGAGACTCAGTCTTGAGAACAAATGGATAAAAAACAGGGTCGCTTTTTCAATTTCCCAAATTTAATTGTTTCAGGGCCTATTTGAATTTTTCGTATTTTCTCAGTGCAATATATAGACCTCCAGTATAGCCACTGACACGAAATAATTCAGACACAGCTGGGACTCAACAGCTTTTTTTATCAGAGACGAAATCAAGAATAAGAATTGAAAATTGGCAGTAAAGTTGTTTTAAAAATGTGGAACTACAACCAATACTAACACATATATCTGATATAGGCCTAACTGATGATGAACTGGAATATAATTGTCCACAACTTTTTTCAATGACATGTTATCACTTTTAATAGATGATTCTTGCACAATTAGGCCGTACATAATTGCATACTCGGCATTCCACAAACAAGGTTGCATAATTATTATCACAATGAGGCTGACCCAACGTTTGATTAATATTATTGTTGCTCCACCGTCTGCTACGCTGGCGAAACATTAACGCAACATTGGATCGACAGCTGTTTATTTTTATCTAGCTCATTTAATATGCCTAGTAGTTCGCACTCGCTATTAAATGAGCTAATGATCATGTTTACGTTTTTTTTTTCATTGTGTGGTTGTGTTAGCTTAAATAGTTGGACTAGAGTAGGCTAGGTTAATCTGTCATTAAGTTAAAACTGACATTTTAGCCTGTATCTCATATCTTCGTTTTACAGCAAAGATACCACGAAATCGCACTATTTGATGTTTATTTTTTACAAATTTTGCGGAGGCATGCCCCCTATAGGTCCCTGCTGTTAAATGGTTTCTTTGAAATCTGAGCACCCCCCTTAATTTATTTCTGGATACGCCACTGGGACTAGTGGGAAGAAGGGGGTGGGTGAGTGAAGGGAACGTGCATTGAGACTGTTGAGATAAACATAGAGGAGTAGGTGGTCTACAGGCCAGCAGATTAGTCTGAGAGATTCCTACAGGACCCAGAGAGGTACCAGAGGAGAGGCAGATAGAAGCACGACCAGAGCACATGCCAGCCACCACACTCACGCTACACAATGGTCCTGTTTTCGATCATCGGATGCGCCTTGGTGCTGCCTTTTGTCATCCTAGTTCTCATCAAGTTCTACATTGGATCGGCTGTCAAATGTCAGACAAAGAATAAGCTCGAAGGTCGTACAGTGGTCGTCACAGGTCAGTAAAGTTATTATCCGATAATAAATAACATGAGCTGCAACTTCAAATTTGCATAGGTCCCTCTTATAAATTGAGTATCGTTTATAATCAAGAATATGCCTATGCATATAAGGCCTGCTATGCTGCTGTTCCAGCATGTATCAAACAAAATAACATGCCTTTCAAATATTTTTGCTTGATGCCTATTTATTCAAATAATTCCATCTGAGAGATTTTTTTCTATTTATCAAAAATGTAAATATTTTTTCATTCAATTAAAGCTTGAAATTGCTTGAGAAATTCTAGCTGTAATTGAATGAAAAATAGAAACAATTAATTCAACAAAACAATTTGCTAATAATTGCACAGCGTAGTTCACACGAATGAAGTGTCCAGTCCAGTCGTATATTGTATCATTACTATGTCGTGACATGCTGTCATACTGTAATTATAAAAGACAGCATGGCACGAAATCAGATAGTTATAATTAATATGTCACTATATATCAATATATCTTCTGAATGATTGATTAAAGATCAAATTACTATAACGCTCCTAGCTGGTTCTGACATATTGTCTACTATAAGGCACATGGAGCATGTCCCGCCATCTGGATCACATTTAGACTCCTGTAGTAGGCCTACCGGTAGCTTTATACTTTCTCTTGGATTAACCATCCAGCTCTTTCACTATTTCGGAATTACCAAGTGGCCCACATGTTTCACCATAAAGACTGGTATGAAATTGTCTTAAGATCTATGCACAAGTATCTACATGAATATGAAAATACATCTGCCATTGACAGTGTATTAACCTTATCAAATGTGATGTCTTAGCACAGTATTTTACTAATCTTGTTTAGGACCAATCAATCTTGCTGGATCAGCTTCATAAACATTGGCCCAACGCATGGAAAGATAATAATATAATATAGGCCTACTGTTTCTGTGATGTAACCAGGTAAACGTCCAGCTCGGACTCCAATCTCCACGTGGCCTGTTTTACGGAGGATATCATATCAGGTACTTGGGGGCGGTCCATCATTCTCGTCATTTCCAAGGTTACACAAGGGCATACAACTCCCATAATCAACATATCTGTCTGTCATAGAACTAAAACATGTTCTATTGACCCTTACAACGCCGAATTATTTTGTATAAACCATGGAGACCAAAGGGTTTTTTTCAATTTGAAATCATCCTAAACGTCTCAGTGATCTCTTTCTGATTCATTTGAATATATATGTCATTGGTCTACGAACATTATAAATATGTTAATTCTTTCAGTGCGGGGACGGTCTTACAGACGGCAGATTCTGCCGTATAAAGACGGTTCACGCGCTGCCAGACTAAGCAGTTAAAGCACACTTTGAACAATTTAACTTGCTGAAAAGTTATATATTTAAGGTGGCATAGGCCTATAAATTTATAGGAGATATATATATTTATATATATCTATAAAATTATAGAGGTGAATGGCGTTTTGTTTCCCCTCAGATCTCTTCCGCGTTGCTATCTCTGCATGACCACAGATGGTGATACATATGGATGCTCCGTATAGACGAGTCTGTAACTAATATATCGGTTATCACCTTACTGGGGGGGGGGGGGGGGCAGTACCGATTCCGCGTCAGGTCAGCTCTGGATCCACTCCAACACACCTCTGTTCTCAGTCTCATCAATCACTGCTCCTAGTGGTGATCCATGCCGGTCAAGTCAGAGATTTACTCTCTCTATTTTACAGTGACCAATTGCACAATAATCCTAAACATATCGGTAAATATAGTCAATCAAAATGGAGAAAGTACACTTTAAATAAGATTTTAATAATCACTATAATAATAATACTTGCATGGTATTTAGTAGATGGTTTAAATTGAAAAAGTTGCACACTTGCATGGCCATGGCTACAGGCTACTACCCAGCAAACACAAAACATTTGTATAACATTTGTAGAGCGTTGGACCAGCATCAAAAAAGTTGGGTTGACGTTGTACGAATGTTTAACAAATGTTTTGTGTTTTGTACAGTTTGGCCTACTTTTTGGCCTCCTTCGGTCAGTTGATCGCCGTGGCGGTCAACTGCCCGAAGCTGGTGGGAATATATCGTCGCCTCGGAGCTAAAGGATCCTTTAGCTCCGAGGCGACGATATAAAACTAATAATAATTGTAATGTTCAGTTCTCCTTCAGATTTATTTATTTTAAGGTCAAATAAATAGGCTAAAATGTCGGCTATAGACGCGAATAACCTTTTCAGTGCGGGGATCAACTTAGACGTCAGAATATCGATCCCGGCGCCGAATCACTAAAATATTTATAAAGCCCGGTATCCACGTGAACCAGAAAGAACTAACTAAGACATTTATGATGATTTCGTAGTGAGAAAAACCCTTTGGTCTCTTGGTGTATAGAAAAGTATTTCAGCGCGTTAACCCTTTCAAGCCTGAATTTACTATTGTCATCTTCATCCATTACAAGCCGCGAATGGCTGCCGCAATTCTCGACTTGTAGTGGATGAAGATGATTTGAAGTGGGTGGAAAAGTAATGATAATTTCCCATGTACTGGAAAACCAGCTTCATGGAAATTTTCATTTTAAAACCTGTGGTTGTAGCAAAATTAAGTCTGTTGACAGAGATGTAAAATGATGCTTTAACCCTTTAACCGCCGGTGCCGCATATATTCGGGCTTTCATTTTTTATTAGCACATTAAGTACCACATTTTAAAGATAAAATGTGACATCAACCAGCAAGATTTGTAAAGAGTTGACCTCCATTTTGTCAAATCTTAATAATTTTCACTCACTTGAAGTTGTGGATCGCGTCAGCGAGACAAAACTTCAAGTGGGTGAAAATTCAAATTGAATAATTTGGCGGTTAAAGGGTTAATGGATCGTGAGGGCTTTAAGACGGTTGAGACGGTTTACGACATCTGTAGCAGAGAGGCTGATGTACCGAACAAGAAAAACTAGTCATATCTTGAATTGATCAGAGAAGTTGAGTAGTGGCGTTCTTTGTAACATTTAGCAGGCGAGGTCAGGCTGGCCTATTTCACAAAGAAATGATAACGAGAGCTTGTTGTGATTAGAGCTCCACAGCCGGCAGGTTGATCCGGTGTTGGCTTCCAGCCCGGGAGAGATCTCACGGTGATCCTCACAGCTAGCCACGGTCAGCTCAGGATGATTAATATACGTTAATACGGGATCCTGAACAGCTTATACCAGCGATGAGACAAAATCATTTGCCAGATATAGCCATCATGCACTTTTGACATGGACCCAGTATAACCCTGCTAATACATGATTTATGTCCAGTCGTTGGATAGTGACATTTTGTCAAATCAATAAATAACTTTTACTTTTAAAACTATGACATCTATCCCTTTGATAACATGTAATTATAGTCTTTTGGCAGGTTCCATGAGATTTTGTACCATAACGTTAGCATTATTATGATTGCAAATTACATTTGATTGTTCTAGTAATGATTCAGTAGTAACGTTAGCATTTTTGGTTCATGAAGATTTGACAATTCAAGCCTGTTAAGTGCCCAGTTTATACCTCTGAACATGAACATTTCCATAGAAAATGACATAATGTATATCATTACAGCGAATGTAATGCTTTGCACCAGTCAAGGCTATAATTAAACACATTTTGTGTTTGTGTTGCTATCGTTCAGGAATACTGGACAAACCACACGTTATTTGGATGTTTTTCACTGTTAACGGTATGTTATTTGGACGTCTTTCACTTTGAACGTTACGTTAATCGGATATTTTTCACTGTGAACGTTATGTTATTTGGATCCACAAACGTTATGTTTGTGGATGTTTTTAACTGTGAATGTTATGCATTTGGATGTTTTCATTGTTAGGGTTACAAAAAAAGATGTAGGCCTACTGGTAATATTCTACTTCATAAACATGATCAAATTGAAGTAGTTTGTATTTATTTGAGGAGGGCACGTTGAAACATTCCACCTAGAAATGAAGGAAATGTGCAAATTAAAGAACACTTGAACCTTGAACACACAATTGTTCTTAAACAACCATATATGCATGTTAATTGCAAAAAGGCCAATCTCTTTAAGCGAAAAGATGAACATTTTTTGTATTTATGAAAAAAACATCTACCACTCATGAAAATAACAGTTCAAACGTAAGTAACATATTGATTAATAGCCATGCACAGAACAAACTGTTTTAGGGAATTGTGGGACGTGATGCAATGGATACAGCCTGCCTTGCGAGATTAAGGCTCGCTTGGTGCAGGATTTTCAGACAAATATCATGTTTCTCCCCTCTCCACGCTGGGACATTGATGTGTCAATGTTGAGCCCCCACGTGCTTCATTTCACTCAGGTGTGAGTGAGTGGGCTTACCTAGTGGGATAGAGATCGAAATTGTATACGATGAGTAAAAAAAAAATATTAATGCGTGAGTGACTGAGGTACGGCAAAAACACAACTATAATATTTCTAAACGAAGCTTCACCAAAATGCAGATAAGTAGTGTTTCTCCCTCGGTGATTCCGCGCGATAATCTCACGTTTGCCGGCGTGCGAGTTGATACGTCAGGTGAACTGAGTGCACAAAGGCTGATTGTGTACCAAATAAACGTCCTGTTTGGAGAAGAAACATCGGGATCTGCTGGAGAGCGTGTGTATTTACCTCATCTCTCATATCTGCCTCTTCACCCTTCACCTCCTGCATTGTTATGTCGTATTTTTCATCCGTTTGAAGGTGGAATTGCTGACGCAATTCCACCTTCAAACGGATGAAAAATGTTTTTATGACAACCTGGATGTTAGATAATGATAAATATTATTTTCCGGGTGATCTTAACGTTATTAACACCAAGTGGTAATTTAAGCTGCATATTATACAGTCGTGGGGGCTAAAGGGTTAAGAATGGCTCTTAAGAGAAGTGAATCTCACACGTATTGGGCTCTTCTCGGCTCTGCATGCTGGGTCTACAACCCACGAAACATAATACACACAGGCAGAGTGTGGCAGCAGCTGTATAGATAACTGTGAGAATCCTAGTCAATCAGGTACAATGTTGCTTTTTAATCTTCTGTAGAGGTGATGAAAATAACAGATTAGCAAGTATTTTTTTCCGAGGTGTGGGTATTCATGGCATTTGTAGGCCTACAAATGTATCTTTGATGAAATGAACGCTGCGTTTTCTTTAAAATGCCTTTTATTGTAGTCATCGATTGTGTTATTCCAATACTTGAAAACGACGCAAGGCCTCGACTAGTGTAACGTTTGTTTATGAAAATATATAGGCAAAATAAATTATAACGATGGTCGTCACCGATCTGCCTTAAATACATATATCACACATTTCATATGCAACAAACAAACAAACAAACAAACAAACAAACAAACAAACAAACAAACAAACAAACAAACAAACAAACAAACAAACAAACAAACAAACAAACAAACAAACAAACAAACAAACAAACAAACAAACAAACAAACAAACAAACAAACAAACAAACAAACAAACAAACAAACAAACAAACAAACAAACAAACAAACAAACAAACAAACAAACAAACAAACAAACAAACAAACAAACAAACAAACAAACAGACAGACAGACAGACAGACAGACAAATAAACAAACAAACAAACAAACAAACAAACAAACAAACAAACAAACAAACAAACAAACAAACAAACAAACAAACAAACAAACAAACAAACAGACAAACAAACGTATGCACCCGTAGCTTAGAACTAAGTGAAATAAATAAGTCTTACTGCAGTCTTACTTATTCTTGGTATTATGTATACAATCATTTTACTATCCTTTAAAACATACATGCATGTAGTCTGTTTTTCATGAATGAGTGATACAACATGTCTATATACAAATAGCTCCTAATCGCGGGGCTGATACCATATGTTGGACAAAAAGCAGTCCGAAAGCAGAGGCCGTTTAAGTGACATGACAAGTTAAAGGGACATGCCCAGGTCTGAAATCAGCAAAAAATCGGTGATTTTATTTTGGCTTCTTAATATGACCATATGATGTAAACATGTCCATAGACTAGAACTGTAAAAGTATTTTAATTTTTGTGCTGCTTACTTACCAGTTAGGCTAGTAGATATAGAGATGAAATTACTGATTTCTAATTATTGACAACCATGTCAAAAATAAGAAATACGGGAATTTCGTCACTATATCTAGCCTAGCTGGTAAGTGCGCAAAACAAAAATAAAATACTTTTACAGTTCTAGTCTATGAACATGTTTACATTATATGGTCATATTAAGAAGCCAAAATAAAATCATCGATTTTTTTATGATTTAAGACTTGGGCATGTCCCTTTAAATTCTGCCAGTATATTGAATGGGAATATGGTGATTCTCTACCATTACCACTTGATCATACATTATTCTACATTTCAACGTTTTAATCAATTTGAAATACTATATTATTATTCTTTAAATACAAGTTTAAATTAAGCCTGATTGAATGGTTTGTGTGGATTAAAAATAATTTAACAGGTAGGCCCTACGTATGAGAGGGTCGATAATAAATAAATACACCTGTAAAGCTAATGCTAAATCATTTAACTGCCAAATTATCACTAGCGATATTTTTTCCTTGAGCAACGGAATTTGCTGAATATTTGGAAACTACATGTATTTAAAACATGTATGTCATTCATCTACTAGTAAGTATATATGTATGATGATAAAAATCCACAAACTCTACATTATACTGAAATTTGTCATCCGGGGGTCTATCTATGAGAGTATGGATAATAAATAAACATACTGTGAAACTATACTAATTCTGAACCTTTTAACTGCCAAATTATCATTAACCCTTTAACCGCTAAATTATTTAATATGAATTTTCACCTACTTGAAGTTGTGTCTCGCCAAATCTTCAAGTGAGTGAAATTTATTCAGATTTGACAACATAGAGGTCAGCTAATTTGAAATCTTGCTGATTAATGTCACGTTTTATCTTTAACATGTTTGAAAGCTGATATGTAATGTCCCAATGAAAATGTAAAAAACGAATATAATCGGGACCGGTGCTTAAAGAAATGTTTGTCCACGAGAAAGTCATTTTGCTGACAATTCTCGACTCTACATGGATCGGAAGAACACTGGAAGTTTGAAAAGCAGGCAGTGAATTACGTAAAGCAATAATACGCATATTATGTAATACTATGGCAATACAAGGGTTAGCTACCTTTACCTGTGTGCACGCCAAATAACTATTGATGACCATGCTATGATTGCATCGCCCAGACTAAACTACTGGATAAGTACTCAACACAATACTAAGTACACCCCTTGTTATCTTCATCCATGATTGCGATTTTTCACAGCTCATTTGTCTCTTTATCTGAACGCTCAGAGATTTCCCATAAAGCACACGACGTTGAATCAATGCTGGTTAAATGTTGGCCCACCGTCTACGACGCTCGGCCAACATTAAACCAGCATTGGTTCAATGTGTCGTGTTTGCGGAGTTGTTTGTGTTTTATCATGCATTGAATCGCGCACGGAGCCACGTAAAACACTCCTGACTGACAGATATGTTACGTACGGCGAGCACTAATGTGTTCCACGATAGTCTGCTATAGGAAGGGGTGATAAAATACAAACGAGCTATGAAGTTGGTTTTGAAACCGGGAATGAGTTGATATTCATAGATCATCATATCAAGTTGTCAGCTCTGATAAGTTTCCCGTTTATTGCTTGTAAATCTTCCATAAAAAAGTTACCCTTTACAAAACACCAGAGAAAGATTAACTTTGAGCATGACACTGGCATCCAGACTATTGGATCCCAAATTGAAGTACCTAATAGTCTAACATGTCTAAAGTCAAGCGTGTTACCTCTCATCTTCGGTGGTGACGTCTATTGGTTTGTAGGGCATAATTATACTTTATCTATCTAAATTATACGAAGGTGATTCATTGATATACCACGTACAGTAGTAAATTATGAGATACTTATAATAGAAGCATTTCATAATTTACTACTCTATAAAAAACTTTCCATAAAAAAGTTACCCTTTACAAAACACCAGAGAAAAGATTAACTTTGAGCATGACACCAGCATCCACACTATTTGATCCTGAATTGAAGTACGTTAGTCTAACATGTCTTTACACAATAAGACATGTGTAAATCCCATCTCTCAGTTTATGAGGGGCTGGCTGCACACGCCACACTGTTAATCGGCAGCAAAAACTTCATGACTAGGCCCCGCTGGAACTGTTTACTGTTTTTTTTTAAATCCAGCTGTTCTTATATGAACAGCCGGATTTTTTTCATGATGATAAACTATTAGATTTATGACCTCAACAATTAGTCAGGCACCACTCCTGACAATAAGTGAGTACATTAACCCTTTAACCGCCGGTGCTGCATATATTCGGGTTTTTATTTTTATAAACACATTAAGTACCACCTTTTAAACATGTTAAAGATAAAATGTGACATCAATCAGCAATATTTGAGAACAGATGACGTCCATTTTTGTCAAACCTGAATAATTTTCACTCACTTGAAGCTGTGGATCGCGTCAGCGAGACACAACTTTAAGTGGGTGAAAATTCAGATTGAATAATTTGGCGGTTAAAGGGTTAACCCAATCTGCATTGACAAATGTATCTTTTTAAATGCAGGATCAAGTAGGTGTTATGTGATCCAATGTCTTCAAATAGGCAAGGCATTGCAACGACTTTCCAGAGAATATCTGGCACCAGTAAGGCAAAGTGAGTTCCCAGCAAGCCGGAGCCCGTATTCTCGTACAAGTTACGATATATCGTAGGCTTCTGATTGGTTGAGATGGCAATCTCGACCAATCAGAAGCCTACGATATATCGTAACTTGTACGAGAATACGGGCCCTGTGATACTGCAGGTATAAGAAAAAGAGAGGCATGATTATCGTCTGTATTGATAAATGGATGATGGTTTTATCTCGTCTCTTGCGGCTATTTACTTCTATGGCAGAGCGTCTAGTTCTACTAGTATTTGGGCAGACTTTTTCACAACTGATCCTTTGCACATTGCAATGTAGATGCATTTACTCAGCACAGGATAATTTTATTGTTTAATTAACTTGAGAATAACTGCTTACCATATCGAGGATTTCAGATCGACAGCAGATAGATATCACGAATACTCCACAAATATTATTTTTAACTAATTAGGTGAAAATAATATTCGTGGCAGTATTCGTCTGATCTATCATCTAAAACAAATTATTAGAGAACTACTGGGGATCTGAAATCCTCGATTCTATTTCCCCAGATTGATCGAGCCACATAAAGAGAAAGTGGAATTCGCTGCTGCAGCGCAAAGTTAATGGTTTCAATAGTTTCCAAGGATAAATAATTGTATCCTTGTGGGCTACCCAGCAAACATGAGACGTTGCTACAATCATTTCATGTTTGCTGGGTGTGTAGACAGGTGACTGATCGTAGACAGAAGGATGATCGCTTTATAATAATCACCATGTCATAATTTATGGAGATGATGTTTTTTTCCTGCAGACGATTATCGTGATTATCCTTGATCACCCACGCACATTACCAAATGATTACCTGATCACTACTGGCCAGTAAGTGTGTTAGAAACAACATTTAAACGATTGATACATTTATATTATATAAGTAAGTCTAACGTTTTCATGGTTGTAGGACAGTACGCTTAACAAATATTTTAATGGAAGCAATACGTTTACTAAAAATACACAAGCACAACTTGATCTTTGTTACGTCACACACACTTCAGACATTTTTATGAGAAAATACCTCAATAAACTTGATGCCAACCCCACTAGAAAATCAAATTTAAATAACTAAAACTATATGATTTTTAAGAAGTAGTGAGCAGACATAGAAGGTGAGTTTTCCTGAGTATTATGTACGGTTTCTGGCTATTCTACCATCGTTTGGTTGACATCAGAGGTGATGGGAACCTAGCCATTAAAAGTTTCGGTTGAGATTAAGTGGTGATAAACCAAGAAAGAGAGAGAACAGCAAACACGAGCCATCGACCCAATGTTGAACCAGTGTTGGTCCACCGTCTACGACGCTGACCCAACATTGGTTCAACATTGGGTCGATGTCTCGTGTTTGCTGGGGAGAGCAGCCAGTGAACCATCAATCACACAGTGAAGTACAAACAGGCGGAGGGGAAAGAAGCAGTCCTAGTTTTTGTGCTGAGCTCCCTATGTAGGCTACGTGATCTGGTGATAAGTTTTATTTATTTTACTAGGTTACCCTCAGCATGTCTGTGCGCTGCCTCGTTTATCACACGTGCGGGCGAAAACGCGTGCCACAAAAACTTAACATGTAGACCCACCATTCAATAAATTATGGCTCAACGTCAAAGAGTTTGGGCCAAGGGTGAGGCAAAGTTAATCATACCTACCACTGATCCTTGTTTGACCCACGCAGAGTAGTCTCGCCTAGCCCTTTAACCGCCATATCATTCAATCTGAATTTTCACCCACTTGAAGTTGTGTCTCGCTGACGCGATCCACAACTTCAAGTGAGTGAAAATTATTCAGATTTGACAAAATGGAGGTCAACTGTTCTCAACTATTGCTGATCGATGTCACATTTGAGCTTTAACATGTTTTAAAGGAGGTACTTAATGTGCTAATAAAAATGAAAACCCGAATATATGCGACACCGGCGGTTAAAGATCTGGATCTGGATCTTATAAATATAGGCGCCTGATTAGTTATGACCGACTCCTTGGATCTCGACATTTCACACGTGCTCCGCTCGACGCAAATGTACTGGAAAACCTCGTGGAACAGTATGTTAATCATAATATTTCTATTGATATCGCATTAACATCTTCTCCGCGAGACCTTGAACCAGTCTTCATACAATATTGGGCCAGGGTCGCAAACGGTTGGCCAACATTGACTTTGATTTATCGTCTATACTAGTGTTTGCTGGGTTAAAACTAGAAAGATTAATATAGCCGGGAGAACCTCCTGAGGATGGTGAGATGACACTGCCCTCCAGACACAGGATTCGAAATTCGAACCCTGGCGGTCTGAGGCCGAGCTCGTTACCTCACGGTCATGGAGACTCCCCACAATATTGACTATTTTACGAGTGAGCAGGGAAGAAATATTTTGTTTCTTTGAAACGTGAATGACAGAGTGGGTTCGAGCCAGCGATCTCCGACTTTCCAAGCAGGCAGCTTTATTCACTGCACCAGGACAAGTGAGCAAGAGAGCAAGAAACAGCCGTAGAAAAAAGGAAATCCGTTAGGAAAACAATAGTTTGGACTTTGGACGTAGTAAAATGTTCCAACTAATAAATGAATAAACAATAAAACAAAATATATAGTCACGAGGTGAGCTCAACACAGATCCTGGATAGAACTTAAATTAACATTACTTGTAAATTTGATCTCTGAGAAACGGATCTTAGATGGGGTAGGTAAACATGATAAAGGGTCCAAAACAAAACGCTGCGTTTTCGACTGCATCGAAATGTCATTTTTCATAAATGTGCAAATTTAATTTCCTGACAGATTTATTATGAAATCACTACGATATAATTGTAGGTTTTTTTAACGAGGGTGCCTTACGAAATACTTTTTTTTTTCATGTGAATTATATAGAAGAGTCAAACACCATGCTGGGTGGAAAATGGCCAATCTATTTGATAAAATACTATAATTTATGATGAAACACATAAAGAGGTCAGTGTACAATATAAGTGATTTTACCAAGTGTGGAGTCAAAAGCGCTGAACAAAAAACTCCACATACTGCAATAATGTATAACGTTAAAATCTATAGGAGTGTACATGGTGGTGGAAAAACTTCTGCACAATTAATCAGTCCACTAACAAAACGCGCTTAATAAGCTGAGTGTGGTTGTGAGGGCTACGTTATGATAATACTGGAGTAGGGTCAACTTCACAAGAGTCGAGCCTGACTCAGCACCCGACTGATATAAATGAATTTAGCATCCCAAAATTACATAGGACCTATAAGTTACAAATCACTAGCCTATGTGGTGAACCGATGGAAATATAATTGTTGTTTTATCACATTTTAGCAGCCATATTGAATTTTAGGCTCCAAAACCCCTTAAACTCATCTTTCATCTTGGTAACAGGCATCTTATTCGGCATACCTTAATTATGTTTGAAAATGTGGTTACCAACTTGTACTCAAAAATGCACTCAAAAACACGATTTTTTTTTAAATCCGTCTGGGCTATATGCCTCACAGCTTTTAAGTAATTATGAACCAAATTACTCTGTACTTTTTTTTGGACACGCATTCCAAGTTACAAAGTCAGTTAATACATACTTTTAAGACAAGTTTTAATCGTAAACAAACATTTAACATGTTGAAGTATATCTATAGTTTCCCTTGCATTGACGTTGTCCTTTCAAATAATAAAGTTAGTTACGGCAGATAAATCTGAGGTCAGGAGGCCTCGATTATCTCTAAGAGATATCTATATTTTGTTGTATAACATACAGTGTATCAAGCGTTCATGTCGTGTATTGTTTGTAATTGGTAACCCCTATACTCTGCATAATCTCAGGGAGGGGTATAGCATGGCTATGCAAAAGCTCTGGCCAGCAAAAGGCGTTGGTTTAGTACTGAACTGACGTCTAACGACGTCGGCCCAGCACTAAGCCAATGTCTCGTGCTTGCCAGATCTATAAGGATCAACCAGACTTGATGTTAGGTTGATGGGGATCTGCCTGTCTGGCTATCTCCCAGGCTTTGTGGCTCTTGAGACAAGAGCATATCCCCTTTCGTTCTGGCAGAGCAAAGACAGACAATACATTGCACCACGTCTACATTTACCAAATTCTCTTAAATAGACAGACAATAATAACTACAGTTATTATATCTACAGCTATTATATATTTACTATTTATTTCCTATCCCTTTATGTTCTATAAAAATATCGTTTTGTGCATTGTTTTATTCATTTATGTCCGGTGTAGTAGATAGAACAATGAATGGTTGTAGGGACTAGCCAAATACAAAGTTTGTGATCAGGCAGTGACCAACAGTCATCCACTTTTAATTTTTATTCTTGAAATACTTCAGTCTAGTGATATTTTCACAATGAAAAATAAAATAAACCAACTGTTAATCCACCGGCAAGTTTAGACTTTTTGACAACCATGACTAAAAATAGGCTGGTCGCTTTAACCCTGTAACCGCCAAATTATTCAACCTAAATGTTGACCCACTTGAAGTTGTGTCTCGCTGACGCGATCCACAACTTCAAGTGAGTGAAAATTATTTCAGATTTGACAAAATGGAGGTCAACTGTTTTCAAATATTGCTGATTGATGGCACATTTTATCTTTAACATGTTTAAAAGGTGGTACTTAATGTGCTAATAAAAAAAGAAAACCCGAATATATGCGGCACCGGCGGTTGAAGAGTTACTTAATTGATTGTAATAATAATAATAATAAAATCTTAATTTAACGAGTGTACATATTATATAGGCATACAATAATATACAAAATCAGTAGGGTTTGTTTGTTTTTCGGTTTGCTCATACAGCTGGATATATTTGGCAAGGTACCTGGCTGGCTGACTAATTGGTTGGTTGGGTGGCTGGCTGGCTGATTAGTTGATTTGTTGATTGATCCATCCGTCTGTCGAATTTGTATGTGACTGTTTTGGATTGATTACCTTAAATGATTTATTATTCGTTTGCTTTTTATAATGATATGTTGGATCGAGGGCACGGTTTTTCTATTGTTTTGCAAATGCTAAATGCGTGAATATTATAACAATAGTCAATTATTTTAACTGTATTACTTACAAATACTAAATACATCTATACTCGGTTATTATACTTAATACAGGATCAACGTCGGGGATAGGAAAGGCGGTGGCGACAGAATGTGCCAGCAAGGGCGCCAAGGTGATATTAGCATGCCGTGACAAGAACAGGAGTGAAGCATGTGTCACTCAGATCAGAAAGAAGACCAACAACGAAAACGTTCACTTTATCTTATTGGATCTGTCCTCGCTAAAAACCGTCACTGAATTTGTGGATGTCTGCTCCAAGATTTATGGGCCAGTTGACGTTCTAGTAAACAATGCAGGTATGTGGATAGCTGTAGTATTTACTTCATATTTAAATTTGTGTACATATAAAGGCATTATCCACTCGCATACATTATCGGTCTGAAAGTGTGTGGTGACCTATAGCAGAGTCATGTTTTGGCTACCAGAAGGGGATGGTGTTTCCCTTAAAATTGATAATTTTTAGCTATTATTTCGATTGGTGTGCCCATGAATTAGGTTTGTCGCTGCTACTATAATATTAAAGTGGATGAAAAAGGTAAAGGTGCAGGTTTGTAGTCTTATATCAAGTCTGAAGACCTATCATCCGATTTTACATTTTACCCCCTGGTCATTGGACCTGTTCATTCGTGTGCCATTTCAACTACACGGTGAACATACAGTCCTGCAGCCGTTTCGGCGCATTAAACTTATCGTACATATTGCCATCTCTGTCCTACCAGGTACTCATTTTTACCTGAGTCAAGTGAAGCATTTGAGGGTGAAGTGCCTTGCCCAAGGACACAACATCTTAACAATGTCCCAAGATTGACAGGGGAGGAACATGCGCCACGTCCCTATCTAATGAAAGCTTTTTTAATTTTAACATTTTATCATACATATTGCCATAATATAATATATAAACAATGTCATTGCTCCAGCATACTTGGGCCCAAAGTCGAAGAGCGAAGAGGGATTTGACCTGACGTTTCAGGTAAACTACTTGGGTCACTTCATGTTGACGTTTTTACAAGTGGAACAACAGAAACCCCTTCCTGGAAGACCACTAAGGGTGATCAACGTGGTGTCGGATGCGTACAAGAAGGCCATTATGAACTTTGACGATGTGATGTACACTAAGAGGAAGTATGACATATATGGTGTGTACGCTGCTAGTAAGCTGGCCATGATGCTGTTCACCATGGAGATGAGCTACAGATACGCCAATACAGGAGTAGTAGCTATGGCTGTACATCCAGGTATGTCTGTGGACAGGTGAAAACCTAACTTGGTTTAAAGGGGATAGGTGATATTAGCATGGGATAGACACTTGTTCTCAGAACAACCTGCTGGATCTTAGTGCACACTCATGTACGCTGCTGGTACCGCCTGTCATTCTTGCGTGTGGGTGGAGACTCTGGTGTAGTGACTAACACTGCCTCTGTCACGCCGAAGCTCGCTTGTTTATCTGCCGATTGCATCAGTTAGATTTGAAAATAACAATAACAATGTATGCTTCTTTTCCGTTCACTCATACAGATTCCTTTTTGTGTGAAGCTTCTATTACTGTGAGGCAGTGTGCTGGCGTTTAATAATCATTACATATATCACACTGAGAGAACTCGAACAAATTATAAAATATATTCATATATTGTCCATATGATTTACCTCCAGTGAGCGGCGACCCTAGTGTAGTAGTTAACGCTACCTGTCTGTCACGCCGGAGGTCGAGGTCTCGTTCCCCCCTCTGGTTTTCAGGTTTCAAAGAAGCAATGTTTCATCCCCGTTTACCCATAACGATTCAGTATTGTTACCGAGATGTAGTGCTCGGCCTCGGACTGCCATTTTGGGGGAGGGGGGGGGGGTCGAATTTCGAATCATGCGTCCTGATGGCAATGCTGATTCATCTAAATATCCTCACTCACTCACTCACTCACTCACTCACTCACTCACTCACTCACTCACTCACTCACTCACTCACTCACTCACTCACTCACTCACTCACTCACTCACTCACTCACTCACTCACTCACTCACTCTCTCACTCACTCACTCACTCACTCACTCACTCACTCACTCACTCACTCACTCACTCACTCACTCACTCACGCACTCACGCTCACTCACTCACGCACTCACGCACTCACGCACTCACGCACTCACTCACTCACTCACTCACTCACTCACTCACTCACTCACTCACTCACTCTCTCACTCACTCACTCACTCACTCACTCACTCACTCACTCACTCACTCACTCACTCTCTCACTCACTCACTCTCTCACTCACTCACTCACTCACTCACTCACTCACTCACTCACTCACTCACTCACTCACTCACTCACTCACTCACTCACTCACTCACTCACTCACTCACTCACTCACTCACTCACTCACTCACTCACTCACTCACTCACTCACTCACTCACTCACTCACTCACTCACTCACTCACTCACTCACTCACTCACTCACTCACTCACTCACTCACTCACTCACTCACTCACTCACTCACTCACTCACTCACTCACTCACGCACTCACTCACTCACTCACTCACTCACTCACTCACTCACTCACTCACTCACTCACTCACTCACTCACTCTCTCACTCACTCACTCACTCACTCACTCACTCACTCACTAACTCACTCACTCACTCACTCACTAACTCACTCACTCACTCACTCACTCACTCACTCACTCACTCACTCACTCACTCACTCACTCACTCACTCACTCACTCACTCACTCACGCACGCACGCACGCACGCACGCACGCACTCACCCATTCACCCATTCCCCACCTCATATCAGTGAGGCATTGTTTTTCACTTTCAGCCATGCTGTTTGGTTTCAGCATGGGCACTTATCCCTAATTGAAAAACGTGGCTAATTTGCACAGGCATGTTTAGAGTAGTAAATATATGGTAATATCGTACAGACAGTTGCCTAAATAAACTGGCTGTGTCAAATTTACTAATGAGATGAGTGAGAAGTTTGTTTTTGTTACAGACCATATTTATTTGCATGTCGTGCTGGGTTGAGCGATAGACTGATTGTTTGCAGATGTTCGACCCAATATAACTAGACCAAAACTACTTTATAGCTTATTTTACCAATAAAATCAGTGTTCTATCCCAGCGGACCGAGCTTAACATATATGTTTTAGACAGATAGACATCACCATAAATAGGATGATTTGATTAAGCTGCTTTTATCATTTTTTTTTCTTTTCTATAAGTTTGCTTTCTTTAATTATTTAGTTTTGACATGTTCGCTGTTGTATTTCTCATATAAAAATAGGTCAGGGACACTCGTCTCATAGCGCGACCTGCATTTTCTTGTATGTATATAACCGTTGAGCAACAGGCAGACCACAGCAATAGGCAGACTCACATGTGGATATGATATATGTTTGTGAAAATGCGGTGACGGCGGCGGACGAAGACAGACGGACGACGCTGGGGATGACCATTCCCTCTCGGACCCTAAGGCCGAGGGGATAAACAGATGAAGTGACGTGGGGAAACAATTTAATTCGCTCTTGAACATGTTGAAAGGCTTGAGTAGCTCTACAAACCGCCAGTAGGCCTATAGGCTATTAGTACGTTTTTTTTTGTAAAAACATGTAATCGTCTTTTCAGCACGGTTCTTTATTTTGGGAGACTCTCTCGGAACAGACATTGGAGATAACTAAGTGGCGTTTGCCATTTTTTCGTCTGAAAAGAAGAGTGCCCACAGCTACGTGCTTGTCTCGGTGTGGTGCTTCTAGACTAAGATACCATGGGGAAAAACAGCAAATCCGACTTATTCTGGCAATGGACAGTCCTTCATTTATATAACGCAAATGTAAATACTTATGAATAGGAAACAATTATGTTCCAATTTTGTAGAATATAATCCACTCAACGGGCACAGGGGAATTTTAAAATGGTTATACTTATTTTTGACTCCGCACATATTATCCTGTAGGCTATATGCTATATTTTATTTAACTTGTTGGTCACTACTTTTAAAATTTAGCGTGTATAGGCCTACATATTTCATTATTTCAAATTTAGACACAAACACATTCTACTTCTAACTTCAAACTTCTCGCTTCTTATCCTTCCTGCTTTTTATTTTCAGCTTATAATATATATTTTCTATCTTACCTGTATATATAGTTTTACTTCTAACTTATCACTTGAGAAAATATAACTTTGTACTTCTCCAATTTAGTTTGTCTCACTTATTTTTCTTACAGAAGGATATTAACTACTTGAATTACATTTAATTCAATGTTTATATTTATTTCAAATCACGAAAATAATCGTCAAATAACTCAGTTATTTATTTTTATTGCCAGGCCCTGTATGCAGTGGATTACAACGTCACTGGCCAGGCATCCCTGGCGCCCTCTTGCGAGCTGCTGCAAAGCTTCTGTTCCGCTCACCAGATGGCGGTGCACAAAGCATCATACATTGTGCCACAGGTAAGAAGCACCCAGCAAACACCACACAAAAATAGGCCAACAAACACAAAACATGTCTATAAACATATTTGTACAATGTTGGAACAACGTCGAGGACGTTGGGCCGACGTTGTACAAATGTTATACAAATGTTTTGTGTTTGCTTGGTACACTCTGAACAACATACATAGGTTCTTTAGAAGGAATCTTAAGTAATATCACCATGCAACCCCTGGAGAACCCTGCAAGGGTTCTCTTGGGGTTGCATGGTAATAGTACTGAAGGGTTAACAAATTAACAATGTTGTATATACATGTACATATCTCTAGTTCTATGACAAATAAGTCTGGATTGACTTTCTTTTTGTCAATAAAATATCTGTGTGTGTGGTTCTTTTTAAAGAACCTACATGTATATTGTTTAGAGTGGCGGACGACAATACAACGACATCAGTTTAACGTACCATGTTGGGAAAATACATGTGGAAGTATACTTCAAAGCTCGAATACGCTATATATGCAGATATGGGGAAAATAATTCACATTACAACATGGTTCACAAATTGTTAAATAACATCCCACTTTTAATAAGCATGTTTAATGCTTGTTCAGTGTATTTTATTCTACTTGTTGTATAACATGTATAAAGAGTTAATGGCAGTGCTTTTCGTTTGATGATTAGGTCTTAGGTATAGACTTAGGCCTACACATGACTTAAAAAAAATGCGTGTTATATAGGCCTATATTATTATGTATTTTAGTATTCACAGTTGATGTCGCTGATGTTCGCGATGAGATGATTTGGCACAGTAGACTAAAGGGGTGTTCACACCTGTTACGACTTTTTCCTAGCACTACGACTCTTCTTGCTCACGACGCGTCCGGAGAAGTTGAGCCTTTAATAATATGATAAGGTGACCGTGTTCACACCAGAAAGCGTCTCGAACGCGCGTCCGCTACCCCTCGCGGCGCGTCCGTAGAATGTTGAAAAATGTTCAACTTTTGTCGCAGAGAGGCTCATGATTTTTTTTTTGTCAGCGAATTACGGCACTGTTTCGCGTTATGTGGCAAAACATGCGAAATGCTATGTAGCCAGACGCTTACACTGAAAAATAAACAGAGCACACAGCAGAGCATGGCCGAATGTCGGCTAGGAAATATGTTGCTTACTTGGCCATGCACGTATTTTCCTGATAGCGATGTACATATATATATGGCCAAGAAGCCATCTTTCTACATTTGTATAATTATGTCCCTCCCTTTGCTTTATAGAGTTTCGTGAACCCATTCTGTTCTGTGTTTTGACAGTTGTGAAGAATAACAGCAATCATTAACATATCGTCTTCGTCTGCCACGTGAGTTGCAGCTGTCACAATGTCAAGTGATTTGAGGGGCGTTCGCGTTTTGTCGTAATTATGTGAACACCGACGCGCGTTTTGTCGTCGAACGCGTCAGGTCTGAACGGGTTTATTATTAAGTATTTCTGTTTTTTTTGTATTCGCAGTTGATGACGTTGATGTTCCTGAGATGAGTGGTAGACTTATAACCGACTGTCACATGATCAACACAGAGCCTAATGCTCGTAACTATAGAGACGCCGAGCGACTGTGGGGTCTCAGCCTCGATCTCAGTGGATTAGAAAAACGCACAGTTAGCAGACGACCATCCCTGATCCCATGAGAAGTGAGTTAATACGGAGGCCACTATTAAGCTATCATGTTCAGGTACAGTCCAATCAATTCATGGCAATATTATTAGGACCGGCCGTTGGCCGGTATCCCATTAAGTTTATTTTGTCTGAGTTTGTGTCCTATTTAGGGGATAAAAGGGTGATGTGTGTGGGAAACGCTTGACATTTCTGTACACCAGTCCTTATGAACATGTGCAATATAACGTTCGAAGACCTTAGGTTAAGTACTTTCGTGTTTGAAAAGTCTTCAAAAAATATATATTCACGATTATATTCGTGGTTAAAATGTATCGTGGTATCCGGGTGGTGGCCTTTCGGGGCATAAAGCGTCACTCGTATGGCAGTCAGAGCAAACACGGGACAATCACCCAATTCTGTTTCAATGTTGGGCCAGCGTCGAATACGATTGACCGGCACTGAACCAGCAATGGGTTGCGACGCTGGACCAACATTGAACCGGTATTGGATGGGTAGTCCTACATTTTGTGTACCAGGTACATCGCATAGACGCGTACACTGATTTATTAGCGTTGGTGGTGGGAGGACTAGGCCTACACGTTGAAGATATACTTGTCTCCTTGGTTCTTTCAATAAGTATATCCTGGACATTTAGGATTCTGGCCCATGAGGAAAACCAATACAGCTATATTAGACCAATTTTTTGTCTAAAGCACTCAAACAGACTAAAGCCAGGCCATGGAGTTCGGGAACTTGTTTTCTAGTTTAAATTGCAACGAGTGGATGCTGTAATTAAAAATCAGCAGATTCGGGAACTCTTTTTCTAGTTTAAATTGCAACGAGTTGATGCTGTAATTCAAAATCAGCAGATGACATATTACGGCTTCATTTAACCCTTATGTTTACAGCGCAGGGATCGACTTTAGACGTCAGAATCTGCACTGTAAGAGTAAAAATGTTTTATAATGGTCGTAGACCCATAACATGGGCATTCAAATTAATCGAGAAGAGCTAACTAAGACATTTATGATACTTTCAAATTGAAAAAAAACAGTTGATCTATTTGAACTACTTCAAAGCTCAAATACACTGAAGGCCCATTATGGGAAAAATAACTTACAACAAGTTGTTAAATTACATCTTACTTTTAATGCTTGTTTAGTGTATTTGCTTGTTGTATAAACCGTTGATGGCAGGATGGCAGTGATTTTCGTGAGATGATCAGCCATGTCTAGTAGACTTTCACATAGCCGAAATGGTTACTACAAAATAATTCAGGGCTTTAACATGTTAAACAGTGTTTAAGGGTGAATGGTGTTCACGTTATCTGGAAGATAAAGTACAGGCGTTTCGACCTAAGTAGGCCTATATCTTCACGTTTCAATTCAGATAAAATGGACGTGTCTGCCACCGCACAAAGTGATACATAGGCCTATTCTCTTTTGATTACTATTATGACAGTTATTATAATGATCATTGCTCAGACAAACAATCTAATACCAGCGACAATTCTTATTTTTTATATTTGCAGGATATCTGCCAGGAATCCAAACAGTCCTAACACTAACACCATAAAACATCTTCACTGACATGTTTGTAAGTGTCACTTTAAAAAGTGCCACCCAGCATACTACTGTGAAGGTGATTATATCAGTAAAAAGTTATAGTTATGTCTGGACAACACATCTTCTGGAAATCTACACCAGTGATCAAAGCTAGACTTCAAATTAGCTTAACTTTAGAGCAAAGTCACAATCCAATGATATAATACACAAGTGAAAGACTTCAATTTATTTTAACTGTACAGTAAGGTTACAATACAATTAAATAATTAATTATAGTCTGAAAGACACGCACGACATGTTCAATACTCTTCTTAAATGATTGTTAATAGGACAATGAAACATTTAAAAAACAAATTGTGTTTTTATCTTAACGAATTAATTAATAGATTATTAATGACCATAATTGAAATATTTAATATCGGTTTTCTTTAGTACTTTAGTTATAACTTGTGTGACAATGTAATATGCATTATCATTTTGCCTGCAATAGAGATTATTTAGATGAAGGAGATTGTTACGCGACATTCGGATTAAAGCACGTATCTTTCACTGCACATATTGACAGATGCTACCCTTTAATCTGACCATGCTTATTTGTACATGTTTTGTATATAGTGATAACGAAGACATTAGTTGTAATTTTAATGTTCACCGACATGAAGTTGTGTCTCGCTACCGCGACCCACAACTTCAAGTGGGTGATAATTCATAGTTAGGTGTGCACATAGCCGGAAGCTGCTTTCATTGCATAATTTCATGAAGATCATGTCACTGGGTATTTATATACTGAGGGGTATACATTACGCTTGTATCGTATACATAGGCCAATACTATTGCTTGTAGTAAATTCTTAGGCCAGAGCTTCGTATTACGCCGCTGTGTGGGAGAAAATAGGTCATTAGAGCATTGTATTGCCACCAGAAGCAATGGTGATTGCATAATATAAATGATCTCTGCATTTTTGGAATAGTTATGAATGATATGTTTTAAGATATAGTTTGGATGGAGGCTCGGCGGTTACTTTTGATTTCTATCTGTGCCTCGCCAATTATTTGATATTTACTTCAATGTATTCCAACCGACAGTATCTGCTTACTTTACAAGTAAGCAGATATTGCCTTTTGGCTTTGTGTAGCACATATTAATATATATTGGAACACTGAACCATGTGGTTTTGAGAAAAGAAAAACGTGCTAATGATGTTCGGAATCCTTCGTTAGCTTTAAAGCTTCCACATTAAAGTGGTCGCTGACAGTTTTTTCTGCTATACCTCAATGACTAACTATTTGTAAACAAAAATAACATTTACATGTTGACATTATTTATTATTGTTTCTGCGGATTTATATAGACATGTGTGAGTATTATAAATATATGTTTCAGTCGAATACAGAATATTGTTTTGATTTGCTTCATTGTGAGATATGTTTATATAAATAAATAAGAATGTCATCTTCAACTTTCATGTCTCATTATTGTTTATTAGGCCTACACTTCATGATAATAATTGTGTAAATGAGTGAAATGTAGCTCGTTACACTTACAGCGCGGGTATCGACTTTAGACGTCAGATTCCGACGTCTAAAGTCGATCCCCGCGCTGTAAGAACTAGAATATTTATAATGGCCGTAGACCCATAACATAGGTATTCAAATGAAGCGGAAAGAGCTAACTAAGACATTTATGGTTTATACAGAAATTAAAAATATTTCGGCGCTTAAAGGGTTAACATCCCCAGAAATGACCACTCCGCAAGCAGTCAATGTTAATATAATCCCTGATAATTATCAGCTATATAAGCGTCATATTGGAAAACGCATTTAATAAATATATCCATTATTGAAAAAAATGTATTTACTTAAACACTTCTAAAGAGACATTACAATATCATTGTCTTCATCTTTAACACTTCATAGTGTGCAGATACATAAAGTATCACTGTATTCATCTGGGCTTTAATCCTCATGTTATAATAGCATGCCTAGGTCCCAGACACTAAAGGGTTAACACTTTAAAAGTGCAGATAGGCCTACATGACTTGTTACTGTCTCCGCCGTTAAAGGGACGGTCCCAGGCTAAAATTATCCAAAAATCGATGATTTTATATTGGCTTCTTAATGTGACCATATGATGTCCATAGACTAGAACTGCAATTTAAAAAAAAAATTTGTGCTGCACATTTATCAGTTAAGCTATATATAGAGACGAAACTCCTGATTTCTTTTTTTGGACAACCATGTCAAAAATAAGAAATACGGGAATATCGTCTCTATATCTAGCCTAGCTGATAAATGCGCAGCACAAAAAATAAAAAATTAAATCACTTTTTTTTGGATGATTTTAGCATGGGACTGTCACTTTAAATTTTTTTGGTGATACATCACTTATCACTGTATTCACCTTCGACACTATTGCTCACATACATATAACTTATCGCTGTATTCGCCTTTATTAATTTGGACCAGTCATCTGCTACAGCATTGTCTTATCTCAGCCTTGTGTTGCTAGCTCGCCATATCTCACGCAAAAGGCAAACAGCAGCAACCGAGCCTGTATTTTCGTACAAGTTACGCTATATCGTAGGCTTCTGATTGGTCGAGATGATCATCTCGACCAATCAGAAGCCTACGATATATCGTAACTTGTACCAGAATACGGACAAGTACGTACAGCAGCTGCGGACGGTATCCAAGTGTTCCCCGAGGATAGTTTCACAGCAACGTGGGAAAAGTGACAACGTGAGGAAGGAAGGGGGGGGGGGGTGTTTCCAACGATAAAAAAATAAGCCCCCACTGTCATAATGACCGCAATTAAAACATCTTAAAACAACGAAATGACCGGAGATAATGTAAAAAAATAATCTTCTGAGATTAGAGAATGTACACTGAAGCTACGTTAATGGGTTGTTCATTAGGATAGGATTATCCATGTTATACAATTCTACAATGAATATACATGTATACGATACCGTAGATCAAGTTTTTAATTTGTGATTGTGGTGTCAAGAACTTGCTGAAGGATAGATGACAAAACCATAGTTGATCAGGTTGTAAATCCTTTAATGAATACAAGTGGCAACGGAATTATTTTTTAAATGCTCTACACTAGAACGAGTTGTGAATAGGTCAGCCTTTGAACAACATCTACGGAATGGTCGTTTAATTAAGGAGCAATGTATAGTTACATTGGTCAACATGCACTCAGCCCTCCTTATTGTACATAAAATTACCGGTTGGCTATGAACAGCGTTGTGGGAAGTATATTTCTGAACCAAAATGCTGAATTAAAAAAAATAGTTTACTATATTTAGCGAGTATATATATAATGTCAGTTACCTTTAAGGGAAATATTGATATTGTCAAATAGTAGTTGATTACATCCGGAAATTTTCATTTGATATTAATACCTGCTCATTCTTGTCATAAAAAAATCCAGATTATTTTTTTCTCACTTGATATAGAGTAGGCATATAGTAGGCCTAGTAGCCAAAAGCGCACACATATCGTGCGACACCACTGTTATTGGTGGGGCAGTTTATTTACATAATTTGGAACCTGCATAATTTAATTGATTACCAGGAATAAAATCAAAGCGAAAACTAATTTAATCTCTTCAAACTAAAAGCATTTAACACGTCACCGAGTAACGTGCAAACACAAGACGCCCACGTAGGCCTACCCGATGTCTGTTCAACATTGATCTGCCACTGGGCGAGTGTCTCGTGTTTTCTGGGTAACTTTCTGTTAACTAATATAGGCCCAGTTTAGCCTATACGTGCACAAATATGGCCTAAAACCCCATTCGTATATTCATTGCTGTGAACTTGCCAATCAGCAGTCGTGATTTCGTTGTGAATACACCTCCCATCAAACACGAAGCATTGGACCAATGCTGTTGTGGTGTTGGTCTACCGTCTACAACAATGGCTCAACATGACAAACCCACTATACTACTTGTTCAACGATTCCTGTTTGCTGGACTGAGCCGCGTTGTAGATAACACGGGTATTTATAATCAGATAGTAACTGGGTAACTTGGGTTCGATCAATTAGTTTGCGGTGTTTTACTTTTGCCCTATTTTTAACCCTTTAAACCAGATAACCAATATACAAATAAATTCATTATTGTGCTGAATGTGATATAATGTTGATAATTACGGAATAAAATGTGGAACAGAGCAGATCGGTTCTTATGTAATAAACATGATAATGCGATAGACATAGGGGACTAGTGAGGAAATAAGGAGCTTTAGTCGCAAATTTCGAGCATTTCTGTGGGCAGACCTGGGACCTGGGACCCCCCTCTGTTATCAATGTCTCACCCTGGGTGACGCCCCCCCCCCCATCAATAAGCTGCGCACGCTCCTGGATATCGATATAAGTGTTGTTGTTTTTCAAACATACGTAGAAAAGGTGAAATCTAAAAAAATATTAAACTCTCAAATGGTTTAACAGAATGGCATAATAATTTCCTAATTAAACAAAAATATTCGAATGATTTAATGGAAACATAAACATTTGAGTCAATTTACCAGAAAATTCAGTTGATTTAAAAAGACATATATTTAGTGCAAAATCGTCTTTTAACGGCGGGTTATATAATTTTCAAAAGACAACATTCTACAAACATAGCGTTAATATACTTTGTTGATAAAATGGCAAAGGCAATTGATGAAAAAAAATTGTTTTGGGCGTGTTTTTGGACTTCAGTAAAGCTTTCGATACTATAAACCACAACATTTTATTTTCTAAAATAAACCATGACGATATCAGAGGAGTGGCTTTAGACTGGATATAGAGTTATTTAAACAATAGAAGTCAATTTGTGTCTTTTAATGATGTTAATTCTAGCTACTCAGATATCACATGTGGAGTACCACAAGGGTATATCTTAGGACCTCTACTTTTTCTTATTTACATAAATGATTTGTCCAACATATCCACATTGCTATTTACTATTCTCTTCGCAGATGATTCCAATATATTTCTACAAGGTAAAAACATTGACGATTTAGTAAAACAAATGAATTTGGAGTTGTCTAAAATTGTAATGTGGCTAGAAGTAAATCTTTAAACATAAAAGAGACTCATTTCATGATATGTGCCACAGGAAATCATATCATACACAAATATAATGAAATAAATCAAGACATTAAAATTAATAATATTCCAATTGACAGAGTACATTCAACTAAATTCTTTGGTGTATATATAGATAGTAAAAAAAATTGGTCAGAACATATAAAATATATCAGAGGCAAACTCTCTAAAAGTATTGGTATCATCTGCAAAGCTAGGACTTTGTTGAATAGATCAACACTTGTAACATTATACAATTCATTTGTGTTGCCCTACATCTCGTATTGTATAGAGGTGTGGGGCAACACATTTGACAAATATTTATTACCACTATTTAGACTACAAAAAAGAGTCATAAGATTAATTACCTTTTCATGTTATATTGCTCACACTTCAGATTTATTTAAAGATATGAAAATTCTAACACTTTCAAAATTATATATTATGAAGGTGCATATATTTATGTATAAATTTGAGAACAATACGCTTCCCGAATTATTTTCGTCTATGTTCACAACAAACAGTCAAATACATACATACCCTACACGAACATCTTCAAACCTACATATAACGATTGGAAATTTAAAACTGGTTTATAGAACGGTACGATATTCGGGAGTTAAGATTTGGAATAATATGAAATCCAAAATTAATATTTCATCTAATTTTCTCCATTATAAATTTAATTCACGGCAGTGCCTTTTGGCTGTTAGTGATATATATTGTATACTGAAGTAAAATGCATCGTTTTTTTGTTGTTTCTCACATTCTGAAGATTTTACTGCACTTGCACACACAAAAAAAATGTTTACATAATTAGAGGAAATATAAGCCATGTGGCTTCACTCCTCACTTTCTGTTATATACTATTATGTATGTAATATGTATGTATGTTTCAGATAATAAACATTATTATTATTATTATGAAGTGATACAGTTTGAAGTGACCACTAAGATAACTCGTGTAATTATACTAGAACACTAAAATAATTTTACTGACGCTCTGTGTGATCTCTGTGTGCTCTAGAAGTAAGACATTTTTTTAAAACTGAGGGTTGCCTTGTCAGAAAATTATTTAAATTGATAGCCATAAGCAATTTTTTTTTATTTAAAGGCATGTTTTTTCATAAAATCACGTGTAACAGTAAATCACTACCACGTCTAGGCCCTACACAGATATAAAATGGCATCACCATGAAAAGTGCTAAATAAGTTTTAAAATGAAAAGAGTGGGCCTACAATAATATTTTTTGATCAAATCAATGGGTCATAGATGTATGACTAGTTAATAATAATTACTGCGTATGATATTATCAGAAAAAAATCGAATCTTATCGCCCTTAAAATGCACCGTTTGACGTGTGACAAGAATATAGGATCCAAATGGATAAAAAATGATATTACATTTTTTTGTAATTAACATGATTAAAGAATTTAAAACTTGAAATCGTCGCCAGAATAATACATAGCGCTCATGCACATTATAAATATCAGCTGTTACCTTTATTATTTACGTTAAAGAATGATATCAAACTGAGGCACAATAGGCGTATATAACTGAGTTAGAATACGGACGCAAATATATATCATTGATAAGTCCACCTTTGTCCTGCTGGATTGTCTTGTATATGTTTTATTATTTTAACCCTTTAACCGCCAAGTAAGTTAATTGGAATTTTCACCCACTTGGAGTTGTGTCTTGCTGACGCGATCCACAACTTAAAGTGGGTGAAAATTATTCAGATTCGACAAAATGGACGTAGACGATTTTGAAATCTTGCTGATTGATGTGGCCTTTTGTCTTTCACATGTTTGAAAGCTGGTATTGAATGTGTTGAAAAACATCTAAAAGTGAATATAATCGTGGCAGGCGGTTAAAGGGTTAAAGTTGCAAATTATAAATCGATTCCCAGCTTCTAATGACTTATTTCATATTTCAAGTGAATTATTTTATCAACTGAATATCTGAAATGAAATATTTCATTGGAAACTGTTAACCTTTACCCGCTGTGTTATATAATTTAATTTTTCACGCACTTGAAGTTTAGTCGTGATTAGCGTTGAACAGGTTAACCCTTCCAGCGCGGGGACCATCTTTATACGTCAGAATCTGACGTCTGTAAACATCATATTCTAACGTATAAAGACGTTCCCCGCACCGAAATAATTAAAATATTTCAAATGACCGTAGATCCATAAAATAGGTATTCAAATGAAGCGAAAAGAGCTCACTAAGACATTTATGATTATTTCAAATTGAACAAAACCTTTCGGTCTCCATGTTTCATACAAATATATCTCAGCGCCGTATAGGTTAAAGGGGCCACACACGGGCCTAGGAGGACACGGTTAACCCTTTAACCGCCAAATTATTCAAACTGAAGTTGTGTCTCGCTGACGCGATCCACAACTTCAAGTGAGTGAAAATTATTCGATTTGAAAATATGGAGGTCAACTATTTTCAAATATTGCTGATTGATGTCACATTTTATCTTTAACATGTTTAAAAGGTGGTACTTAATGTGCTAATAAAAAATGAAAACCCGAATCTATGCGGCACCGGCGGTTAAAGGGTTAATTCTATATAGTTCATAGATTGTACTGACATGGCTACTGATAAATGGATGAGAGCTGGACCAGATGGAGAAGCGTGTTGATAACGTGTCAAGGCATGACGTGTCGCTTATATGAGGACGGAATCTTTATCAAATACAAATGCTACAACGACCATACGGGGAATTTAGGCGAAGATGGAGGTGCGCGTGTGTCTGTAAGTTCAAATCGTATTCATTGCTTATAACATAAACAATGGTTTAGTATTATCAGATTAGTATACAATATTTAGCATTTCATGCTATTATGCGCCTTATGCGCAGCGAGAAAAAAATCGTGCCCACGACCAATATTCATGGCTTATTTGTGAATTGTAAACAAAGCCAGTAGGAAATTAATCTTACTTGTTTTAAAAAAATATTTTTTTCTTTTTCATACTGTATCACACTTCATCATTAGTGAATAATATGCGATAAAATTATATTTACTAATTATTTTGGCGCATTTCAATTCTAATCTTTATTCGTTTTTATTCTATTTTGATCAGTTGATTATTCATGTCTGTTTGCAATGTGTCTTAGGTATGCGGTGTTCGTCGTCATGGCGACCCTGATATTTGTGAGAGCCGAAGAAAAAGTAAAAAAGGGAGATGATCAGGCATTGCTCGTAAAGAAACAGAACAAATTAATAGATGATCTAAAGGATAGGCTTGATAAAAAGGCAGAAGAAGAACAAATATGCACCAAAGAGTTGTCCTTGTGTAAAAACATGGATCACAAACTGGATACTTGCAAAGAAAAAGTAAACAGTTTGGAGAAAGATTTAAGGAAGATGAATATTTCGGACAGAAACTGTAAAAGCCAAATGAGTGAAGTGGAAGAAGAACTAAAGACGTACAAGAAAGAGGCAGGTTCGTTCACCCAGGAACTGTTCAAAACGTACAACATGTACAAAGACGAAAGAGGAAAAGCTAAAGAACTACAAAAGGAGAATGCTCAATTGAGATTTCGTATTAAACAGCTGGAGGAAGGTGACAACAAAGAGAAAATAGAACCATCTCTAGCTACTGCTATAAATGATGAGAAACCCTCTGTGGATTGTGAGGCTAAGTTGAAGAGCGCCGAAGCTGAGTTGGAGAACACACTACTAGAGATTAGACAGTGCAGGAGAGATGTAGTCGCCGAGCAGGTTCACACCAACCGTACTAAGAGGGTGTTGGGAAACCTGGCTGAAGAGATGGCAGACATGCAGACAGAGTTTAAAGCCATGGAAATAATAGTAGTTCACAACGTACGGGGTCATTTTGGTGAATCTACCGACCTGAGAGACATGACATTACAGAGGCAGCTCTATTACGACCAGGTGAAAAAATCCCAGGACGACAGTGATGAATACAGGAAACTATATCTACAAAGTGTGGATGACTATCAAACAATCCAGAGTAGAAACAGAGCCTTAGAGGATTATGTGCGTCACAAGTCACTACCGCCTCTACCAGAGGATGCTTTCTCTGAACAAGGTATTCCTAAAAAGTCAGAGCTCGACAACTGTAGAAACAGATTAGAACACGCGACAGATAAAGTGGACACTTGTTACAGAAGCAAAGACCGAGTTGACAAACATGTACTAGATCTGGAGAGGGAAGTGAAAAACAGAGACAAGACAATTGAGTTTATTCGCGAGAAGCATACAACAGCAGAAGATAAAGTAGGAGAGTTAACTCTGGAACTGAAGACGGTGGTAGGCAATTGTAGTGAGTGTAACACCACCCTGCGAGCATGCCAGATAGACCAGCAGTACAAGGACATGCAGGTACAGGGATTAGAACTGTTATCTGAGCAATACAGAAAACTAAACGAGAAAAATAAGGAGTTAGAAGAGAGATTAGAAATGGAAGAAGCCTACACGGCCAAAGGTGAGTGTTTCCGAATTTTCAAAGGCTCATTGTTCTCGTCCTCTCTACATAAAAGTTTTTTCAGTAAACCAACGTTGGGTCAACGTCCCATGTTTGCTGGGATAACATAGGATACTTCTGTAACGGGACGCATCATTTAATATCTGGGGAGCATTTGTTTTCCAATAATTGTGAAAAAAAATTGTTGAGGTGTGCATAAAAAAATAATTTGCTGAAAGATGCTAAAAAATGCTGATACATGTTGGAGAATGCTTAGGTTCACCGAATATTTTTTTAACCCCACTCCTGTAATAGTTGAACATAAGTATATGACCAGACACACACAAAGGTACATGACATTTTGTGTGTCGGGTTACAAAATAGACTGAGGGATAAATATAGCCAAACTTCTTATTTAAAACAAATTCGGGTGGGGAGGGGGGGGGGGTAGTGCTTACAAAATCATGCCATAAATGATCGTGCTACGCTAATTTCTCAAAAAATTTCATGACTGGGAGTAAACAGTGGGGAACAGTTTGGAGGCGCCGTACCATCATCGGTAAACAAGGTACCTAGTCCGAATTGGAGCACTGTCGACATCAGTTCAGTTCAAAGAAGCTAAGAAGAGAACGTTTTAAGCACTTTTGAATTTGTTTTCACAAAAAAAATAAGAATCTAGTATGGGATTAGGATCCAAATTTTATTTTCTAACAGGTATTATTGTTTAACCTAAGGGTATTTTTTATTCATTATTCAAAATAAATAAACCATGTCAAGTAATGCGAGCATTTACCCGTTGTTCCCAGTACTTAATAATTTATGGTGTTATGAACATCAATTACAACGGTAGGCTCCCTTGTAAGAAGTGGGACTATGGAAAACCTCGTATATTTAAACCGCAACATATCAATCTGAAGGGTTTGTTCTAACGGACGAGTGAACATTTTGATACTGGATAGTATGTACCATGTGTATACACTATCGCTGATAGCATTCTCACTGTATACCTCGCCCATGTGGTCTTAATTTACACATAATAATTATGCTTGCTTCACATATTCCTTATCGTTTGTGAGTGATTGTTTTTAATGGCTTAAACGTATCCATAATTGTATTATTGTTTTTTCTTTTAGCTGTTTCTGTAAAAGGACGCCAGGTGGCAATATGTGGTATCATCATCATGATTTTGGTTACTCTTAATACATATGGCTGGCTGTACCAAAAGATTAGTGGCATTCTGGAAAAACCAAAGAAGCAAGCCGAGCCAGTCACCAGGAAGGGAGGACGCAAGAGAAAAAACGACTGATGAAAGATACATAAGTGCTAAATCAGTGTTTACCATTGAATATATTAATATTGACAAGTTACTACGTGCTGCTTGTAATCCAGTAAGCACAAAACATTTGTATAACATTTATACAACGTCGGCCCAACATCTTCGATGTTGGACCAACATTGATTAAATGTCATAGAAATGTTTTGTGTTTACTGGGAAAGTACCAGATGTAACATCAACGCTGGCTGGTCCATAATGAGGCAGAAGGATGTGAGGAAAATTAAATATATATAAAATAAAAGTAATGTTATGGATTGCGTAGGCTACCTAGCAAAATATCATTAGATGATATTGTAATAATATGGTTATATTTTTTAAACTAAAATATTGTATCAAGAATCATGATTTTACTAATAAATTTAAGTACTGACTTGTGGAACAGCTTCAAACCATGTTTGCTTTTTCTAGTCAAACACAATTACATGACACTGCCATATATTATATTCGCCACACTTTAAGCTTTGCAGTGCGGGGATCGACTTTAGACGTCAGTATATGACGTCTGTAAACGTCAGATTTTAACGTCTAATTCTAAAGTCGATCCCCGCACTATAGGAATTGAAATATTTGTAGGCTAATGACCGTAAGCCCAAAAAATGTGTATTCAAATGAAACAGAAAGAGTTAACTATTACATGGATGGTGATTTCAAATTGAAAGAAACCATGGTTTATACAAAAATATCTCGGCGCTTTTTAAAGGGTTACGTAGAGAACATCTTGGAGCAAGTACTGCAAGCATAAAGGCTAGTTTTGTCTAACATTTTTACAATTATTTGCATTATTTGAAGATTGCTCTTATTTTATTAGGTACAGACATGTATTTAAGTCACATACTTTTTTTTACAAGTATTCGTCATAAAAAATCTAGTAATAATAATTATTATGCCTGATTTATCTTCACTGTAACGGCTAGGTGTCCCAAAATAAATGAGCTGTTTAAAAAAAAACTTGATATGTCCTAGAATTATGTTAATGCAAGTAAGCTATTATTGGTCAAATGTCTGTTGAATTATCAAATAAAACATGTATGAAAACGTTGATTGAGTCGCCAGTTCTTTACTATTCACCCATTGGGCCGAGTTTATAGTGCAAATGACGTTACCGTTAATTAAATCCCACCACTACAGAATTTGCTTTGTCCGACCACTACATTCTAAGCCGGGTATGTAGAGTTATTATTGATCAAGTACAGACCAATTATCATGGTAGGCCTATGGTGCTGTAATCATTCAGATGTGACCAAGCTGTTGATTATGAGGGTTTCTAATCATGTTCGGATGTGTTTTAAGTCAGTTAAAACCCTCAGAGCTCTACATTATTAGCTGTGGAAAAGGCAGCCTTTTCCACAGCTAAGAATGTAGAGCTGCGAGGGCTTTATCATATAAGTAGAGGCCATACGGCATGTTATTTCTACAAGTATTTACCAGAGGGCCGTAGCACATAATATTCCCGGACGTTATCAGCCGTATGCCAATCATAGGTAATCTAATAAAACGGAAAGAGATAGCTAAGACATTTATTATGAATTCAAAATGAAAAAATCCATTTGGTTTCTATGGTTTACATAGAGATAATTCAGCGCTTGAAGGGTTAAAGTGGAAAAGCCTGTTTGTGGACAAAGATTAATAGGTCGATATAATTATAAAATAAAAAATAACACAAAAATAGGATGTATTTAGGTCAGCGAGACACAACTTCAAGTGGGTGAAAATTCAGATTGAATAATTTGGCGGTTAAAGGGTTAATCATGTTAATTTAACACTATTATTCACTCTAATACATGTAATATAGTGTAGTGGTTAAGCTCTCATAATGAAACCATTGTGCATTTTATGATTAAAGCATGAAACTTCTACCATTATAAGTACATATTCTGAAGTTTATTTTAAGATGTGGAGGTAAGTTAGATTTGACCCCTGGTGAGCTCTAGAGGTCATTGACCTCGTAAGGACAAAATATCCAATTGCGAAGCCAAAAAGTGGTGAAAATTGTGTATTACAATATCTATGAAATGTTTTTGTATTCCAGAAGTGTGCCAAATACTCTAAGAGACTGGTGTTAATCATAAACATAACACCAGGGTCATGTCAAGGTTACTTTAGGGTCATTTGAAGGTAAAAATGGCAAGAAATAGTGAAAATATCCACTTTTACTCAATTTAAACAATACTAGTGGTACAGTTATCTATTACAAAGGATTGGTTTTGACACAGTCTTTGTCAGATATCTTTTCCACGCGCATTTTAGGAGATTGAGGGCAGTATCTAGCTTGGGAGGGGAAATACATCCTAAGTATCCCCCTTACTACACCCCTTCCTCAATGGTTAATTGGACGGACAAAATTACAGTGTGCAGCAGCTGTTAAACATCAGTTTGGGCTCCTATAGCAAACTATTGATGCATAATTGGGCTATGAAGTGTGACATGGGTTGGGATTATGTTTTACTGGGGTACCGTCGAAAAACAACGTTAAGGTAATATCAAGGTCATTTCAAGGTCAAATTGTCAAAAATCATAAAAAATATGTATTTTTACTTTCATATCGGATACCAGAATTAATTTCTAGGCTACATCAATTTTTCAGAAAGTTCGGCAAAATACTCGGGTCATAGTGTACTGGTTAAGCTCCCATAATAAAACAATTGTGCATTTTATAATTAAAGCATAAAACTTCTACCATTATTAGCACATATCCTGCATCTTTATTTTAAATTGTGGAAGTAAGCTACATTTGACCCCTGTTGAAATCTAGGAGTCATCGACATCGAAAGGGCAAAATAACTCATTCGCGGAGCCAAAAGTGGTGAAAATTGTGTACTACCATATTTATAAACTATTTTTGTATTCCAGAAATTTGTCAAATGCTCAAAGAGGCTACTATTCATGATAAGAATAACACCAAAGTAATAGGAAAGGTACATCAAGGTCATTTCAAGGTAAAAATAGCAAAAAAATCCACTTTTTATCAAATTCAACACGGTTAGTGGTGCAATTAACTATTACAAAGACTGATTTTGAGACATTATTGGTCAGACATTTTTTCCACACACATTTTCAAAATATTGAGTGCAGTGTCAACCCTGTAAGGGGTATCACACCCTTATTCCCCTTATTACACTCATTTCTCAATGTTTGATTGAACGAGCAAAATTGCAGCGTGCAGCAGTGTGAAACATCAGCTTGGGCTCCCATGGCAAAATATCGATAGATAATTGGGTTATGAAGGATCACCTGGTTTGGAATTGTGTTTTACTGGGGTACCGTCTGAAAACAACGTACATGTCATATCAAGGTCACGTGAAGGTCAAACTGGCAAAAATCCTAAAAATATATACTTCTACTTACTTACAACCCCGTTGACCTCTTGAAATTCAGCATTCTTTTGCAGTATATGTATCAGATAGATAATTTGGTGATAGTGATAACACACAGTCATTATATGTCCCAATATTTTTTATTAAAGCACACACTCTTGAACGGTCTAGTATTTCGTTATGTCGGTCTAGTATCACGTTATAACGGTCTTCTAATCCGTTATAACGGTTTACTAATCCGTTATCACGGTCTACTATCCCGCTATACCGGCCTACTAATACGTTATAACGGCATACGAATCCGTTATAACGGTCTACTAATCCGTTGTAACGGGCTGTTAGTCCGTTATAATGGTCTACTAATCCGTTATAATGGTCAAGTTTTCAATTATAACTGTATACTATCCCGTTATACCGGTCTAGTGTCACGTTATAACGATCTACTAATCCGTTATAACGGTCTACTAATCCGTTATAACGGTCTACTAATCCGTTATAACGGTATACGAATCCGTTATATGGTCAAGTCTCCCGTTATAGCGGTATACTATTCCGTTATAGCGGTCTAGTATCACGTTATAACGGCCTACTAATCCGTTATAACGGTCTACTAATCCGTTATAACGGCCTACTAATCCGTTATAACGGTCTGCTAATCCGTTATAATGGTATACTAATACGTTATAATGGTCAAGTCTTCCGTTATAGCGGTATAATATCCCGTTATAACGGTCTAGTATCACGTTATAACGGTCTACTAATCCGTTATAACGGTCTACTAATCCGTCATAACGTTCTACTAATCCGTTATAACGGTATACTATTCCGTTATAACGTTCAAGTATTCCGTTATAACGGTATACTATACAGTTATAACGGTCTAGTATCTCGTTATAACTGTCTACTATCCCGTTATAACGGTCTAGTATTTTGTTCTGACGGCCTACAAGTCCATTATAACGGCTTACTAATCCGTTATAACAGTCTACTATTCCGTTATAACGGTTTAGTATTTCCTTAATACGGTCTACTGTCCCGTTATAGCGGTGTAGTATTTCGCTATGACGGTCAAGTCTTCCGTTACAACGGTCTACTGTCCTGTTATAACGGTGGAGTATCTCGTTTTAACGGTTTAGTATTTTGTTCTGACGGCCTACAAGTCCATTATAACGGTCTACTAATCCGTTATAACGGCCTACTAATCCGCCATAACGGTTTACTAATTTGTTATAACGGTATACTGATCCGTTAAAACGGTCTATTATAACGGTCTAGTATCTCGTTATAACTGTCTACTATCCCGTTATAACGGTCTAGTATTACGTTCTGAGGGCCTACAAGTCCATTATAACGGCTTACTTATCCGTTATAACGGTCTACTATTCCGTTATAACGGTTTAGTATTTTGTAAACGGGTTTTATCCGTGACACAAATCCTGGTCACGGCACCAATGTAAACGGGTTTTATCCGTGACACAAATCCTGGTCACGGCACCAATGTAAAAAGGTCTATGCGTTGACACAATCCTGGTCATACGCCCCAATGTAAACGGGTCTTATATACGTCGACACGCTATCGTTGTCCCAATGTTCTGGCACGGCAAACACAACACTCGTGGATAAAATAATAAAGTTTTGAATATATATAAAATATATATTAAGCGTAAAACATTCAATTTCTCAGTACACGATGTTAGTACTTATATCTCGTTGTGTGATTTGTTGATAATTTTGCTGTTGCTTCAGTGATCTACAAGGTGTTAGATACCGAAGCAACTCCCACTAAACTTGTCCAAACCCGAAACGTCTCTGTTAGAATTTTCCCTAATTTCTCTCTCAATTTCCTCTGAATTTCCTCCGAATTTCCTCACGAAGGCTGTGGGCGCCTTCCTTTATAGCGGATCCCGACGGGTGCGGTCACTTCCTCTGATGAAATGCCGTCTACACCAATCAGGATCCTTACTTTGGTATACACAGACATTCCTGGGCTGTTTCCCAGAACCGACTCACACAGGCCACCAGAACTAGGGGACGTCCTGTATGACAATTAGTACTTGTCGTAGTACCGTCTCCACCAGGTGGTTCTCATGTAAACAGCCCAGGGCAGAATGTTTATTCCACCCTTTAATTACAGAAACCCCCAATTTAGACACCTGTTACTTAACATTGTTACATACCTCCCCCTATGGAATCCAACTTGTTTACACGCTTGAATTCCATATTTCAAATCCCTTAGTAAAATCATATATAAAATAAAAATATAAGTTTCGGAGGTCAACCATCTTCCACCTATATTTTTCTTTTGTCACATAACATTATTGTTTCTCTACTTCATCAAAATATAATGTATAATCTCCTCTTCTCTCTCTGGAACAATGTCTTGAGTGGAAAACACTCTCAAAAATACACGATGATCACTTACAATTTACATTTTAACTACACCACTTCTCAGCATCCACTGCCTCTGGAACATAGTGTTTATTTACAGTCATTATCATCTCAAAACTATTAACTGTGTCTCGTAGGACGTCTCCTACACACGTTAACCATACACTCTATCTATAATATCCAGTCATCAGGAAGACAGTCTGATTGGATTTCTGACCGTCGCAGACAGAGCCAACAGGGCAGTTTTCTCACCACTTGATGTTTGTGACTTGCAGGTATTATAAAGTCTAGGCTGCGTATTTTTCTCAATTTTTTTTTTAACAATTTATTAATTATTCCAGGGTATCTCCAGTATACTATGCCCACTGCACCTACCCCGCTATTACCAAAATCATTAACCCTCCCAGTGTGAAGGCAACATACCTGTGGCGTTTCTCTACTGGTGTCATAGTTACGATCATAGATCGATGTACCTTCTTTATCAATTGACTTAAGGGAATGTCATCTATGTCATTTAATTTTGGTAATCTATTTATTTCATCTATTATATCTATGTCGTCACCTAATTCGTCGAGCGGTCCCCACACAATGTCACCCGTAAATTTATTCAAATGGACCAGCTTGCCTATAGATTTTAAATGATATTCTGATTCGTGATAGTAATAACGTGCTAAAGTCATTTGGTCAGCGAAAGCATGGCATGACATGTTTAGTTTACCATACGAGACAGCTGGACGAACTGTAGTCTGATAGCGTTTATTGCCAACAACATATAACCGTTAAAACAATGGGTTCTACTGTAATCACTACCCATATCCATTGCAGCCACCAATGTTATTATGCCTCCAGCCGCCATGAGTTAGCAAAGCTCTGGCACTGTAACACAATAACATTTTTTCTTACCTGATGCTCGTACGTGGGTTTACTTTTTTTTCTCTCTTAAAATTAAACCCATTAAATACTATCTCATGTGTTGATAACTTCTTCTCCTGAAGTTATCAACTTTAGTCACTGATCAGTATAACTTTCTACTGATATCCCCCGATGATGGTATACTTGTGATAATTTGTATTTCTCTTTACTATTATCAACACCTCATCTTACACATGTACCAACTTACACATAAGCTGATATCTTCCCCTCGACAAGGGGTAAACTCCGCTACATCAGCAACTGCTCATTGATAAATTCTTGTCCATAAATTTATCACGCTTATGCTCCTTGATAAATTCTTCTCTTGAATTTTATCAAGCGTTAATATCAGCGTGCACATCTACTGATATCTGTACCATATCCTCAAACCCCGGGCGATCTCTGTTACCGCATTGATAATTTCTTCTCTTGAAATTTATCAACTTTTTAACTCCTCTAATATCCTCCTTGTTACCGCATTGATAATTTCTTTCTCTTGAAATTTATCAAATTTAATCCCATATCAGCGTTAAACCTACTACTGATATTTGCATCTCCCTGATCAGGAGAGAGCACCGTTCCTTCATTGATAAATTCTTCTCATGAATATTATCAACATTTAATCCCATATCAGCGTTAAACCTACTACTGATATCTGCATTATCTACCTCACCTTATTCGCTGTCGCGTTGTTGTTTACGTTTATCTACTTAAAAAAAACAAATTTCCCTCCCTTTATGAACCTCGTTCTTTAGCAATTCGCGTTTTCCCAATTTTTAATTGTGCTTACATAATTCTCAATAATCATTCATATTCACCTTTCATCTCCGCTATATCTGAAATGTAACATTCAGATAATCTTAGCTCAACATGAGCACGGGGAGATTGTCTTCAGATTTACCGTCAGACATGTTAGCAAATTTTTGCCCTGCGTCTTATCACGCGTTACAGCTACTTTGAGCTGAACATACTTAGGTATATTTTTACTAACTTGTGATACAGGACACCGTCTAACCATGTCTGCACTGTGTCTTCTTACATTTCTTATACGCACTAATATCATGTAATATTCCTTAACCCCAAATTAAATTTTGATTGTATTTTTTTTCTACCATTAATACTGTATTTTAGGGTTAAAAAAAAAATCCGAATAAGAAATTTAGCCCCTTGCAATTAATTATTTAGTTTCTAAAAATCAATACAAATCCTTGAATATATATATTTAATTTCGAAAATCAACACAAAATCATTTTTGATTAACCAATCTGATTTCTCAGTTACACTACCGGAAACGACCATTATGAGTGACTTGTCCTAATAATGTTATTTCTCAACATTATTTACGTCCTCGTTCAATGGATCGTCTTTGATTTATGGCTGTGAGATACTGGCGTATTATCCCCAGAATCTCTTCCATATTCACCTCTTCAGTTCGCCTTATATGTTTCCACATCATTTCTGAACTGCCTAATCAATCTTTTGATTGATGCTTATTTTCTGGGGCGCCGTTATTTGATCCCCGTCTCATAGGCCTACTGCCTTATCACCTCCCCCCGTCACTGTATACTCAATAGTAAACAGTCTCTGTATGCACAAATACCTCCCCCAGCTTGTTTACTTCTTTTTATGTCTGTCCGTCCGACCGTAAGTCCCCCAGTACTCTGGGCCCTAATGAGTATTGTATTCTTATTATTCTCAGCTATAATATTTGTCACTAGTAGTCCCGATTATCTTCCCATTTTAACCCTGTCTTGATTACAATGCTGTTGTATAGAACTTTAGTCCCCCCTTTTTAATATTTTGAATTACATTGTCCAAATGTTTTTCCCCGGGAGACCAGAGATACCAGTTAACTGGAACAGGAATAATTGTTTTTTTCCAATGGATCAGCCAAAAGCTTCTCAAAAATATAAAGATAAATGAAAATTAACTAGAGCAGCCTAGAAAATAACTGACCTCCGACTACGTGTCTGTGTGTAGCCAACTATCCCAACGTTATGTAGCTGTTGTGTAGTTCTTGTTTTGTTCCTCCTGGTAACTCCCGTCAGTCTGTCAGCGCCCAGCTCCGTCCTTGATCCCGTCAGTATATATGTCCACGCCCAGCTGCGTCTGGATCCTGATTATTTGTCCTCCGTCTCGTCTCGATAAAAGTGGTGGTTTGATATAGCCACCACTACGTTCATTAACTAGTATTTATCCACTGATATTTGTTTTGCCGTGCCACTGTCCAGTCACTTTTGTAACTTTACAAGTTGTTCAACCAGGTTCTTGAATTGATTTAATTTGCTTTTCAAATTAAAATCCTGTCAGATGGCACCAATGTAAACGGGTTTTATCCGTGACACAAATCCTGGTCACGGCACCAATGTAAACGGGTTTTATCCGTGACACAAATCCTGGTCACGGCACCAATGTAAAAAGGTCTATGCGTTGACACAATCCTGGTCATACGCCCCAATGTAAACGGGTCTTATATACGTCGACACGCTATCGTTGTCCCAATGTTCTGCCACGGCAAACACAACACTCGTGGATAAAATAATAAAGTTTTGAATATATATAAAATATATATTAAGCGTAAAACATTCAATTTCTCAGTACACGATGTTAGTACTTATATCTCGTTGTGTGATTTGTTGATAATTTTGCTGTTGCTTCAGTGATCTACAAGGTGTTAGATACCGAAGCAACTCCCACTAAACTTGTCCAAACCCGAAACGTCTCTGTTAGAATTCTCCCTAATTTCTCTCTCAATTTCCTCTGAATTTCCTCCGAGTTTCCTCACGAAGGCTGTGGGCGCCTTCCTTTATAGCGGATCCCGACGGGTGCGGTCACTTCCTCTGATGAAATGCCGTCTACACCAATCAGGATCCTTACTTTGGTATACACAGACATTCCTGGGCTGTTTCCCAGAACCGACTCACACAGGCCACCAGAACTAGGGGACGTCCTGTATGACAATTAGTACTTGTCGTAGTACCGTCTCCACCAGGTGGTTCTCATGTAAACAGCCCAGGGCAGAATGTTTATTCCACCCTTTAATTACAGAAACCCCCAATTTAGACACCTGTTACTTAACATTGTTACAATTTCCCTATAACGGTCTACTATCCCGTTATAGCGGTGTAGTATTTTGCTAAGACGGTCAAGTCTTCCGTGATAACGGTCTACTGTTCTGTTATAACGGTTTAGTATTTTGTTATAACGGTCTAATAATCCGTTATAACGGTCTACTAATCCGTTATAATGGTCAAGTCTTCTATTTTAGCGGTATACTATTCCGTTATAACGGTCTAGTATCACGTTATAACGGCCTACTAATCCGTTATAACGGTCTACTAATCCATCATAACGGTCTACTAATCCGTTACAACGGTCTACTATTCCGTTATAACGGTCAAAAATTCCGCTATAACGGTATACTATACAGTTTTAGCGGTCTATTATATCTCGCTATAACTGTCTACTATCCCGTTATAACGGTCTAGTATTTCGTTCTGACGGCCTACAAGTCCCTTATAACGGCTTACTAATCCGTAACGGCCTACTAATCCGTTATAAAGGTCTACTAATTCGTTATAACGGTCTACTATTCCGTTATAACGGTCTACTAATCCGTTAAAACAATAGTAGACTGTTATAACGGATTAGTATATCGTTATAACGGAATACTAGACCGTTATAACGACATACTATACAGTTATAGCGGAACAGTAGCTCGTTATAATGGATTAGTGAACCTTTTAAAAAAATACTAGACGGGTATAACGGAATAGTAGATGTGCAAAGTAGTTAATATTATATATCCTATTTGACGGTTGTGAAAGATTTAGTCTAGTTATAATGCAACTGTGTCATGTCATGTCTTAATAGACAATAATGCAGTCTATTCAGTATGAATTGAATACCGATGTAATAATCGGTTTTATAAATATCATGGTGACAGGGTTCTAATTTAAGGAGAAAATTTCGCCGAGCTTTTTGAAAAATTGATGTAGCCTACAATTTTTTTCTAGTATCCGGTATGTTTAAAAAATCACCTGCACATCGCCATATCATGAAGAATTTGATTGTAAAATTTGACTAATTTATGACAAAGTTTGAGTTTTTGCGCCCACAATAAATTATGAAGTTAATTTGTGGCGGCCATTTTAAATTTCACTGATCCCCATGTTGTTCAGAATGTGATTTAAAATTTCAGAAAAAATGACCAGTTTTTTAGTTATTGCACCCACAAAAATTAAAGGGACTGGCCCAGGCTAAAGTAATAAAAAAATCGGTGATTTTATTTTGGCTTCTTAATATGACCATATGATGTAAACGTGCCCATAGACTAGAACTGCACAAGTTTTTTAATTTTTTGTGCTGCTCATTCAACGGTTAGACTAGATATAAAGACGAAATCTCCGATTTCTAATTATTGACAACCATGTCAAAAATAGGAAATACGGGAATTTCGTCTCTATATCTAGCCTAACTGGTGAATGCGCAGCAAAAAAATTTAAAAACTTTTGCAGTTCTAGTCTATGGACATGTTTACATCATATGGTCATATTAAGCAGCCGAAATAAAATCACCTATTTTTTTATGATTTTAGCCTGGGCCAGTCCCTTTAAGTACCGCCTGATGCCTCACGCTTGATAGATCCCAGCGCGACTAAAACCCCCCTTCCCCTACGGACGTGGGATAAAAAACGGCTCACCACTTAAGAATTATATTACAATTCAACTTCCTAGTCGAGTAGTTTTAATCAGTATAAATGGCCGTCATCTTCTCTAAATTTATGTGGTCTTCAAATTTAATATGTGGTCTTCCAGCTATTTGGAACATTAGACAGACTAGAGAGACTAGAAAAGGGTGATGGCATCAACGCCATACCTATGGCTCACATGGCTTACACTGTGCATCTGTCTACAGTAGGCCTATACATGTAGATAATAATGTGCTCCCGAATTAGAAGACACTGCTTTGTTGACCAAACTTATTGAAGGAGACATGATCGTTACATGAAGATTAGTAAATGTATAACCAATAGACCTAAAACCAATAACATTAATGGAAATCATGGTCACAATGATAAAACTGAGCTGTCTTTAAAATATCAGATATGGCTCACCTGCATAAAGTTAGGTTGATGTAGATAGATGTGATTCTAGAATCTAGAAAAATTGTATACATGCCACCAGACTGAAGCTGAGGCTCCTTCAAGTGAAGATACGTTTGAAAAAGAAATTGGAACAGCTCTGAAGAAGACATGTGATCATGGTAACCCTTTTTGCCAGTTTGACCTTGAAATGACCTCGACATGACCTTCAAATTGCTTTCGGATGGTACTCCAGTAAAACACAACCCCACCCCATGTAAAACTTCATAACCCAATTATTTATCAAGATTTTGCTATGGGAGCTCAAGGTAATGTTTTACAATGCTGCATAATTGTAATTTGGCCGGTTCAACTGAATATTGAGGAAGGAGCGTAATAAGTGGAATAGCTAGTAGATAGCCTCCTTCCTAAGGTTGATACTGCCGTTAATATCCTAAAATGTGTGTGGAAAATACATAGGACGAAGAATATGTCAAAGCCCGTCCTTTGTAATAAATGACTGCACAACAACAGCGTGGAAATGGATAAAAAGTGGAGATTTTAATTATTTTCTGCCAGTTTGACCTTTAAATGACCTTGGTGTGACCTTGACATGACCTTGGTGTTATGTTTATGATTCAAAACAGTCTCTTCGAGTATTTGACACACTTTTGGGACACAGAAACAAATCATAGACATTGCAATAGGCAATTTTCGCAATGTTTTGGCTTTGCCAGTGAATATTTTGACCTTTCAAGGTCAATGACCTCTAGAGGTCATCAGAGGTCAAATCCAGTTTACCTCCACATCTAAAATTGACCCTTAGAATATGTTCTACAAGTGGTAGAAATTTCATGCTTTAATCATAAAATGCACAATAGGTTACCTTATCTACTAAACTAATATGTTCAATTGGTTATATACCCATCTAAAACACCGTACAGACAGAATCAATTTACAAAAGATATTGTTTCATGTGGATTATTGTATTTTGGAGGAACATTCCTACTAATGAAAACACTTTTATCAGTACTATTATTCAGATCATTTCTCTATTTAGGACACCATACACTAATTTGTGAAACTTTAGGCTGTTATTAGTGGTCATAATCATGATAATAAAACAATAAAAAAACATAAACAAATTATATTGTGACATAAGAGATAAAATATTTTGAAGGAGAAGACCACACATTTATAAAGTTTATTATCATGTGAATATCATACATATCATGAGCAAACAACGCATTATAACCTACACACATTATATTTGTTTGGGGGTATCTTACGGTTTTGCACATTGAATACATTAAACCAACACGGAGCACGGTAATCTGGCAATATATTAAATAAATACAGATACTCATTATAGTTATATATAATTATGTCCGACGTGTCTTTGTCATAATTGCACAGTGTACTGAATGGATCGTCAAAAATCGGTGTATCGCTGTGACAAAGCGCAAGTGGTTAATTATCCATAGTCGTACAATACATAATCAGATAATGATCCGTCACTGCAAAAATATCCCGGTTTTTAAACCATATCTTTGGAAATATAAAAGAGGGTAGAGGAATAAGTCTAATTGGATTGTGATGACTTGATAGCTATGTATTCTTTCTGCGGGAACTTTCGTAGCCCAGTCTGTAGTTACTGACGTAATTTCCACTTGGTCCAGTGAAGGGTTCATCAGTTTGTCTTTTCATTTGGGTTAACTTCCGGTCTTCTCTATCGAGCTCTTTGCGCAGATACCGGAACTGTTCCAGTACCCTCTCTTGTTCACTCACCATACCACTGGCATAATGTCTACTCTGTTTTATTGACGGTACGTGCATGGCGTTGTACGTGGGCCGTGGTGGGCGGTATGCATCCTGTTTGCTCACTGTGCGATCAGACATGGCGAATTATCTGAAAAATAAATAAGATATTTGTCAAACCCTCATAAAGGTTGAAACATTTTATCAATAATAATCCCCGATACTATCAGGATGCTTATAACGTTTTCAGCAAATCAACTTAGCTCGCACTATGTTGTATGTATTTACTTATTATACTGATATGTATAATGCATTTTACAAATAAGCCTACATAATATACAAATACACTGATTAATGATGAGTTAACTGATGAATTTTGGATATTTTTAACAGATATGACAATTTAGGTATCTTATTTTGGCACCCAGTCATAAAAGAGTATTTTCCAAGATGACTGTCCAAAAAGCTTGTGAACACGATTTAACCCTTCTCCATGCGGCTCCCGGACCACAGCCGAAATCCGAAAAACGCTCCTTATTTGCGGCTCCCGGACCCCAGCCGGGATTATGTTCAGTTACAGGTTATCACTGGTAAGTCCAGTACTGACAAAGCCATGTGTGTGAATTGCCACCAAATTGTGTTGAGGAACATTCATATGTCATTTTGTAATCCATGTATGTAGGTGGGGGGGGGGGGTATCAACCTCTTATTAACCCCTTAAACGCTGTAATCCCGTCATAACCTGTTTCACTGCCCTTTAATTCGTTGGGAGGGGGTATTTGTAGTGACTAATTATTCTGATTTTACAAACATGCCCGATGTCTAGTCGCAAATAATAGCGTGATCTGGGATTGTTCCTTAACTAGGTATATCCTCAAGGTCATGCAAAGGTAATCTCAAGGTCATTTCAATGTCAAATTGGCAAAAATTAGAATTTTTATCATTTGTGAGCCTATTTAAAATGACATTGAGATGACCTTGGCGTGTCTTGTCATGGTACTAAAACTTGTGAAAGGTAAAAAGCAACTCCAGACCATGTCACCCTTCATACCCAGTAGTATTATACATGTTATAGGCAATAATTTATAAATTGCACACTTTTACCCGAGAAAATAAATAAAAAATTCTGAGATGACCTTGGAAAGTTCAGATAAGGTTACTACCACTCTCCTTTGACCCCCAGAATGTTATTAACTAACCCTAACATGTATGGGGATAGTGCTCAGCTGAAATTAAACAGTATATACTAATGTCCAACGTTTAGATCTTCAGTAGAATGCAATAAACAGTACATAATGTGATATTTTTTTAATTTGCATGTGATTTGACCTTGGGATGACCTTGAAATGACCTTGGTCTGATCTTGAAGTACTATGCCGGAATAGTTTAGCCCCAGTTCATAACAACATTGATATCCATTTTGATATCCGCAGGATGTGATGGAAGCCTATCCAAATGATGTAAACATGGCCTGAAATTAATCTTTTGTTACAATTTAATCCCGCAAATAATGAACGATTAGCCCAGGAATATTCCGCATGGAAAGGGTTAATATGAGCCGGTGGTTTGATCGCATTCACATTATTTGACGTGATGGCTCTCAATTTAAGTACATGTATCTTCTCATATATTTTCCATGATGACCGCCCCATGTAGCTTGTGAAAGCGATATCGTCTGAACTGTGATGCTTCTTTTTAGGTATTTCTCACGATCGGATTAACTTTTGCTATAAAATGGCTGGGAGTAACCATCGTGACAAAATCTACATTGGTGGTAGTCGGGGGCTTATTATTATTATTTTTTTAATCATACTGCAGCTCCCCACCATCAAGATCACCCATGATTGGCGTGCCAGATTATACGTCAGGAGCTGTAAGCTTCACCATGTTTACCCCAACACATTTTTCCCTTGCAGAACGGACAATCGTTTCATAAAAAGGGAAGGCAGGCGATTTTTCTATAAAATTGGTGAGTTTTTACGCATACAGAGACAATAAATGTTAAAGACAATCATTTTCTTGCAGCCATTATATTTTAGACAAATTAGCCTTCCATCATGATTTTACGTTAATTTGATATTTATTGAACAGCTTATGATAGTATTCAATCAAATAGACGTTTAATCAATTTGATGGTTTAAAAAACCCCACGGCATTCTAATTTGGCATACATCAGTCTATGTAAAGTTGTTGGTATATTCTATAAGATTTGTTCACAATTAAAGTTTGTTTGGATACCTACATGGCTTACGTTATAAATCGAGTCTATGTCAGGATCAGTCTTATCAATCAAATAATCAAAAGTGTTGGTAAACCTGGTCCAGTATTCTCGTACAAGTTACGCCATATCTTAACCTGTTAACTTATACGAGAATACGGGCCATGAGAAAAGGGTTGGTGAACCAGGGAAAAACGTATTAGTCAAGTATATGATAATTTTTATCCGATAAATAGACATAAGTCAAGGCAGGTGAAAACAGGTGATTTATTTTGGAGCTGGTCGCCAGTAGTCTTATAGATATAATGTGCAGATAACAGATTACTGCGTGGCTTATAGATTTCAGTTTTGGCAATGGTTTTTTACATTTTTGCTGTAATCCGTCATCAATGCAACATAAAAAGCCTACTTAAATTACCTGGAATGTGAACTACAAATCATAATGAATTGTGTGGCTATAATTAAGTATGTTACCAACCTTTTCTGGAGTGCGATGCTGGCGCTGTAAATCCGTTATCCAGTGATCCGGATCTATCGCTAAGCCGGTCACTACTCACTTCCAGGGACCAACAACAACCGGGAGCAGCAGCAACAGAGGTGTCTATTTACAGAAAAACTATCAGCAGCACCCTCGGATGCCTAGCCAGCTAGATATTTATAATTATACTGTCAACTTACAGTAAACCAGCAAACTCGTGACATTAATTCAACGTTGGGTTAATGATGGTCCAGCGTCGAAGACTGGGCCATCATTAACCCAACGTTGAATAAATATATTTAGTTTGCTGGTGAAGATTACTGGTAAAGTAAAAGAAACAGGGATCTGAAATTGCAAAAAATATGGATAAATCCCCTTACTATATGATAACCCGGTAAACACGAGACGGTTGGGCTAATGTTGTTTTAAAAATGGGCTACCGTCTACAACATTTCCCCAACCTTAAACCAGCATCGAGTGAACGGTTAATCTGCTGTCAAGCATATTACTAGTAAATACAGAGGGCATCGACATGGGTAAATACTGTCAGTAATTTTCATCTAAATTTTGAATATATGAATCACAATAAAGGAATGATAGGGCTTGCCTATGTGGGTATTAGTCATAATTTTCATAAATCGCCAATGGAGTGTTTATCGCTGCCATAGTAGGCCAATTCCTTTTGATTGAATATATTATCATCGTGAATTCGGCTAGCACTTACAATGTCTCCCGCTGTTGCCTGCGCAAATAATCAAGAGCGGCCCTTTATTTATGGCCACCCGTCTGATGATGAATATAGCGACCAGAGCGAGGCAGTAGGTAGCTGACGGGTCGCCAGGTGGAAACATGATCTGCCGCTATCTGGTAGGCTTAATACACCTCCTGGCCTCTCGAAACAAAAAATAACGGTAGCAAGACGTCATTGCTCATAATTCTGACTATAGTGTTTGTTCAGTTCGGTACACGAAACCATTCACACTTTATTGGTGATCACTTTAACAAGTCATAGTGCACTCAGATACACTAATATTAAGGAACATATTCAAATATGTTTTCAAATGGTCTTACAGAATCAGATATAACAGAAAAATGATATTTTATTTAGACTGACATATTCTCATCACATCATTTCTTCCCATATCATATACTAATAGCACGTGGTTGAAGGACAATGTGGTAATTTAAGGTCACACAAAGAAAACTTTCACCCTATATACCAGGGACATTTAATCAAATGATACTGGTGGGGCACATGTTGTACAAGAAGGTCAAGTTAACACACTGCGATACCAAAGTTGTGCTATTACTACTGTAATCATAATATAGCTTTAATAAATTTAAGAAAAACGCATAAATAAATATGCAGTATTCAATACAGTGAGAATAGTTAATATTATACGACCCACTAATGATTAAATTAAACAGTAATATAATTTAACACACACGTGTTAATAATGATTTGCTTGTGTTATATGGTAAAATATTTCATACAAAACTAAATTTAATAATGTTAATAGAGCTTCTTTAAAAAACAACATTTTGATGACAGTTATTTGTAATTCTTCATATTAGTGTGATAATAATATTCATAATGACCTTAACCCTTGAACGGCCAAATTATTCAGTTTGAATTTTCACCCACTTGAAGTTGTGTCTCGCTGACGCGATCCACAACTTCAAGTGAGTAAAAATTATTCAGATTTGACAAATTGGAGGTGAACTCCAAATATTGCTGGTTGATGTCACATTTTATTTTTAACATATTTAAAATGTGGTGCCAATAAAAAATGAAAACCCGAATATCTGCGGCACCGGCGGTTAAAGGGTTAAGGCATATTTTTGTCCTACTGATCCACTCATGCGCATCATCACTTGTTGCGAAATAAAGAAGTAACCCTTCCAGTTGGAGACGCTGGCAGAGAAAAATATTTACAGAAAAACAACGTCCACCAGATTTCCCTAGTGTTCTGGTACTAACTGTGTTGTGACCTTGGGACCAGTACTCATAGTACTGACGATGCTGTATTTCAGGAGCCGTACTGAATTAAAAAATGTTATGCCTGTTATTATGTTTTCTATTATTATAGTATGTCATATATTTATATCCTAAATTTGAATATGATTTATGTTATTGTGGATTTAATGTTCAGGTTAACCCTTATCCTGCTAAGGTAATTTATTTAAATTTTCAACCACCTGAGGTTGTGTCTCGCTACCGCGATCCACAACCTCAAGTGGTTGAAAATTACTCATATTTGTTTAGTTTGAGACCAAACATTTACAAATCTTGCTGTTTAAACAGCAATTTTATTCCCAATAACAGTGATTTGACTAATAAAACAGGATGAAAACGACAATAGTCGTGATCAGCAGGCAAAGGGTTGACAAGTCAGAGTAGATAAGCTGATTTACACAGAGGCTCTGTGGATTTAGATTGACCCGCATACACGAAGCTGATATGTGCAGTACTACACTTTTCTTTTATAATTTAGGATTTAAAACGTGACTTGTCAATCTATGAAAACGAAGTGAATAACTAAAGTACGGGTATATGGATTAAACTTATATTCGGGGTTTAACACAATATATGCTAACCCGCGTACACGGAATAAATCCATGTTCAGGCTTTAACAATAAGCCGCGTTCACAGAATAAATCCATAATTAGGGTTTAACACTAACCAGCATGCTTGGAATAAAGCCATCTTCAGAGTTTAACATTAAGACGCACGCACAGAATAAATCCGTGTTCATGGTATAGCACTAACCCGCACACACAGAATAAATAATAACACCAACCGGCTTAACACTAACCCCCGCGCACGGAATAAATCCGTGTTCACAGTTTAACACTAAGCGGGCGCACGGAATATATCCGTGCGCACGGTTTAACACTAACCCCAGCGCACAGAATAAATCAACGTTCGCTTTTTAGAACTCACTCGCACGCAATAAATAATCAATAATAAATCCGTTTTCACAGTTTAACACTAAACGGACGCATGAAACAAATGTGTGTTCACGGGTACACCAACCCGCGCACACGAAATAAATCCGCGTTAATTCACTGCTAAACACTAAGCATAATAAATACATGTTCACGGTTTAACACCGGCCCCAGCGCGGGAAATAAATCTTTGTTCATGGTTTTCAATTAGCAGGATTTAGTGTTCCAGGTTTTTTATTGTGTGCTGATGCTTTGTCGATCCGTGTTCACATTTGATATTACTTGATTACGGTTTGATTATACGTCTGGTCATTACAACTGTATTTAGACATCAGTCTGATCATCAATCCTTACAAAGCTGAATTATTTTTGTATAAACCATGGAGACCAGAGGGTTTATTCAATTTGAAATCATCATAGATGTCTTAGTTAGCTCTTTCTGATTCATTTGAATACCCTTGTTGTAGGTCTACGGCCATTATAACTATTTTAACCCTTTCAGCGCGGGGACCGTCTTTATACGTCAGAATCTGACGTCTGTAGACGTCAGACTCCGACGTATAAAGACTGTCCCCGCGCTGAAAGGGTTAATTAATACATGCAGCGCACACTGAAGACATTTATTTATGTATTTATTATGTTATAATAATATATGTCACCTTGGGTTATCCAGCATATGTTTGGGTTTTAAACACACTGCTTCATTTTTAAATATATCCATATTATTCAGGATTTTAATTTGCTTCTTGTCTCTCAGATCACACACTTTTTGACACAGTCTGCATGGCCATTCATACCTGCTGGAATAGAAATCTTCACACTTAAACTTCTCCCGCCATTTAAAATATTCCATATATTGTGTACTGTTTTTATTCAGCTTGCTCAGGTACTGTGCTAAATGCTTTGGTGTTGGAAAGTCCGCTGCGTTTATGTAAGAATGATCAGGTAAGGTATGGTTGTAAGGTCCGAGCCCACGTACAATAGGAACAGTAAACACATTGTCTTGAAGAATCTTATACACTTTCTCTGTGATATAATCTCTACAATAACTGTTTTCAAATGACAGATAATATTTATACTGACTGATTTCATCCAAATGTGATTGTACTTTAAATGTTCCAGGTACATATCGCCGTTGTGTGGCTGTAGTGTTATCTATTTTATGGTTGCATTTCCCTCTCAATTCCATTTGAGTGTACTTCCTCAGCTTTTGGGCATACTCCATACGAAAACTGTTAGATAAACAATGACTGACATACCACAAACTGGCGTTCTCTTTATCCTCAATATTTATGCTGTCGACATTAAATGGTGGTTTGTTGTTTCGTGGAACACAATAACCATATGGCAGGTGAATATCTGCTTCTTTCTGGAACGTGGCAGAGAGATTGAACAGTCCTGGGGTCAGGATAGGATGGTCGTTGTCTGAAGATCCAAGTGATTCAATGTTATATAAGATCCAGTATTGTCCTGGTCTCTGTAGTTTCCTGATTTGTGATGGTGTATAATTCTTACGTCTGTACACGCGTACATCTCCCATGACGGCTGTACTGGCATTTAGACGACTCTTGTCATTTGTATATTTACATGTACACGACGAATCCCTCACTGTAGTGGCATCACAAGGTAAAGCCTTCTCATCAGAACCAAGTCTCCAATGAGCACCAGGTACAAAGTCCCACTGTAAAATTAAAACCTCTCTTTTTGATTTTGGGGTATTGGGTGTACTGTCTATCGTGGGGCATCCATGTGGCTTATGTGGAGGTCTGATATTAATATTATTTATGTGAAATAAAATATCATGATTTTTGGCACCATATATAATGAATACAAAAAGCCCAGCCAAGACAATCGAAACGCATAAGGTGGACCTTTCCATTCCGAGGTCTCTGATAATATTACGGTATACCAGGGTAGCAAGTAATGTGTATTATTTACCCTGTTTGTCATATTGTGTAGTACACACACATCTTGATGCTGAAGACAGTTTTCCTTTTGGTTAATGCCGAACATGTGACGTATATATATATATATCACCGTATCCCTGAATACCCCAACTAATTGGGAAACTCCTGCAATAATCAAAACATATATTATTTTTATCATAGAAAAATTGAAGATTCTTTTGATTTTTCGATACACATATGCCTTGCTATTGCTTCAATGTCTACATATGTCATTTAGCTATCAAATTTTGTTTTGTGAACGCGCAATAGTTTTCTCATATGGTATTGCCATTGTTACGCCACAGTGACTTTGACTACAGTACTTATAAATATTCGATACGTAGGCCTCTACTCTACTGTATACTATGGTAGCTGCGTTTAAGTAACGATTTCTGAATGTTCATTCCAATCAGTGCCAGATTGTAGAGCAAATATGTTTGACTCTTTAAAATAATACAAAGTAAACAGGTGTAGGATTACATTACGTGAGAAAATTATCTTATATCGTACCTGATTTGTCTCTATCAGTCCATAATATGTAACGTGCAGACCCCCAGTATCCCAAATGACTCACTACATGGTTCAGTGAGTATACCCTAGTATATATAATACAGATGTACTAATCAAGCCAACCACCTTTGACCTACCAGATCTATTAGCACGTTCCCCCTCATTGAGCAGGATCAAACCCCAGGCAAAAATGACTGATAATTAGAAGGGGGTAAATGGATGCGTTAAGGAGCGTAGTCAAAACAACGTTAAAAAGTGTTACGAGGCCGGGGGGGGGGGGGCTGGCAAAAATCGTTTAAAAAAGCGTAACGTAATTGTTGAACGGCCCCTAATAGAAAAAATTGTAGTAATAGTATAATATTGCTTTACGTCACTTTTTGGCACTAATGGTCATTTAAGTGACATTGTATACCTTAAATACAGCGCAGTCCGTGGATGAAATTAATAATTCACAGATGATGATGTGAGGGTGGGGTGTAGGGCGTGATGGGTTATTAAGAGTGTTTCCTTCACTCACTCGATAAGGTATTTCCTTATTCGGACATACATGTACATGTCCGAAATAAGAAATCGGGAATTTCGTCTCTATATCTCGCTTAGCTGGTAAATGCGCAGCAGAAAATTAAAAAAACGTTTTCAATTCTAGTCTATGGACATGTTTACATCATATGGTCATATTAAGAGGCCAAAATAAAATCACCGATTTTTTTATGATTTTAGACTGATTGAGTCGCTTTAAGGTTAACTCCATCTTAACCCACTTTAGAGACCCAATATAATGTCAAACACTCTATTACCGGTTTAAGGCCCTACCACGGCCAACACCAGTGTCTGCACTGATGCCGGAGGTGCATTGGCACCGTTGTTGAGTCGATGAACTGGGATATCTCGCAATCCGCCTGAAAAGTATAGCCAGACACTTGGAGGCTACAGCTTCCCTTGAATAATCTGCATAATAACGTCAAGTTCGTGATATATTTTTCTGCGTACTTCCAATATTTATTTGGTTGCCTACATAATTATTATCGCCTACCTTTTATTTGTAACCACAAAATGGTGCGAGATGGATTGATAGTTGTGTGGATAATATATGCCTATCTTGTTTTTTTGCTACTATTTATATTAATATGTAGTTATTTTATCTCTGGTTTTGGCGCGGGAAACACATATTATTATGTATATTATTTTTTATACTTTTATGCTTATACTTTTTGTACATAGATGAATATAAATATAGTTGCTGCCTAGATTGCAGAGGCTTCTAAAAGCCTGTTCTTGCGCAGCACGACCAATGGTGTATATAATATTATAATGATATAATGTGTATAAACACGAGACGCTGACCCAATGTTGGTTTGATGTTGGGCCACCGTCTGCGACGCTGGCCCAACATCAAACCGGCATTGGGTCAACGTCTATTGTTTCTTGCCATAGCGTCTGTTATGGACAGCTGTCTCGCTTGTTCAAGCCCCTCCCAGTTGCGCACAATTAGACCACGTTTATATCTTAGTTTATTAACCCAGCAAACACAAAACATTGTACAGCATTTGTGCAGCGGCGGCCCAACGTCTTCGAGGTTGGTCCAACATTGTAGAAATGTTATACAAATATTATGTGTTTGCTGTGTTAATCTCTGACAAAATAGTGACGCGTCTGCACGCCTGCACCAGGAAGCCTTATATTTTCATGCATTTACAAGACGTCCAATTATTCGCCCTGAAGAATTGACGTATAAAAATACATGACAGAGGAAGGTGACCCCCTCCGGCATGTAGTTGTTATTTAAATTGGAAATGTGTGTACCATACAAGTAATGCCGAATACTTTCAGTACAAAATAATCACATTGATTGCAAGTGAGTCAAAATATACGTTTTCGAATAATGATTTACAAAACGAAAAGCGAGAAAAAGTTAAAGAGGGCATACACCTTTTTTGTATCTGGAAATTGTATAACCAGTTTTAATTTCAAAGATGACATTATTAGTAGGCCTAAAGGATGAAAATACATAGAATAAAATAATTTAGTAGCTGATAATATTGACCTGTGCATATCTGTAGGCCGGATGTGTTTGACATTTATGTCATTATCAAGGGCATTATCTTTCTAACTTGTCCAAATGTCAGCGGCCATATTCTATTATAGCTTACATAAAAATAGATGAGAGACTGCGCAGCCTATGGAAACTGTGTACGACTATACTTTATTTTACATTTCTGCCACGTGTGTGTACTTATTTCTCTACACATAGAGCGCCTAGCATAATAATTTATCGCCGGACTGAGACAAGCTATATTATCCCTATAGTTTGATCACAAACAAGACCTACCTGAATTTTGTAGTAATAGTTTATCAAATCGCTGCTAGGCCTACAGGGAATGCAATGAGTGTTCGAACATCAAAATTTGTAATCAATGTTTGGTCTGATCTCAAATTACTGTGAGATGTAGGTACCTAATTACCATCATCCACAAAAGTGATAATCTTGGTATAATGTCAGATAAAAACAGATTAGATTGGTAAAACTTATAATAATCTTACAATAGAGCCTTGTGGCTCACCATATTGAAATGACAATGACAATAAACTTCATGGTTAAATTTGAAATAATTTTATTGTTTTTATTATTTGTGAGAAATGAAAAAAACTCCGTAAGCAACATCATGTAACAGTAGCCCTACTAAACATGCATATTTTAAGAAAATCATATATACGCGTATACTATCATATCGCGTATTATCAGTCAAGTACTTTTGAAGATAATTTAAAAAGCAATGTTTGTAATTCTAAATTCTATAGGCCTATGTGTCTTCCGTTAGAAAATGGGTTGGAAATGTAGAAATAATGCAGCGATGGGATGTATTTTGCATTTTTAATAACACTTAGTGATCATCAACCCACAGCACTGTCAGTTCCCTTGAATATTTCCTAGACACCTATTTTATCGCTCAGCTACATAAAATGTTATCTCTTGTGTTAGGCCATAATGTACTAAATTTTTATATTAGACCTAATATTATAGTAAATAAATCACACGTCGATTTCAGTCATATATATTTCTTGATATCATATCAATCTTTATTCAAGCAATAGACTCATAGTCTGTCTGCAACACACATTATAAAACACACAATATAAAAACATATCGAGATGGAGTATGCAACTGAGGAGACAATTTGTATCTACTTATAATACATCTATGATTTAAATTATCTGTGTTAAAAAATACAAGATGCTAGTTTTGTAGATGTTGCTACATGAGTAGTTGATAACAAAATTAATCATCGATGTAGACAAACTAAAATATGATGGTTTATATGGCAGACACGTTATGCCATCTGTGCCCGTATTCTCGTACAAGTTACGATATATCGTAGGGATCAGATTTGTCGAGATAGCCATCTAGACCAATGGTACGATATATCGTAACTTTACGAGAATACGGCCCCTGTGTTTTGTGAAATGTCATTGTTCCATTTCAAAATATACGTATCTTCGATCTTGTGTTTACACAAGCATAAAAATGATAATATCATTTTTACAACCCGTTGATTATGCCACGCATGATTTAAACCCATTCTACATTAAAAAAACTTTTTACTGATACCATACCCACGCTGGGTTCACTCGAGAAATTTCTTATTGTTTTGGATCAGACAAAACTGCTGACTAATCACGTTCACAGATGTACCAAGGAGGTTCTAGATTTACCCGATTAGATGTACACATTATGACATTATTATACGTCCTGAGGTTCAATCCACCAAAATATCAAGATTTGTATATTTTTAACTTCTTCTCATTTGTATTTGAATGTTAAGGTGCCCTTTTCTTATGAAGATGAGACAACATTAAAGCAGCCCCTTGGGATGACATCAATTTTCGTTTTTACTTCCGCACTGAAGTAGTGTATCCCACGGATCATGTTTTTATTTTTTTCAGAATTTTCATATTTTTACAAATATTTTTAATCAACATTTCTATGAAACCAGAAGAAACCCAAACAAATTATTTGTATACCTGAAGGACGATTGAATGTTTTCACAGCATTGGGCCACATGCTGATGGCATCGGCCCAGCGTTGGGTAGACAATCAGTTCTGCAGGTGTGTCCTCCCGTGTCCTGACTATGAGACACCAATTATCCCCCAATTAGCGGCGACTGCTCTGATCTTACCGTGTGATACGTGGGAATATGTGATGGAAAGTGCCTTATATTGCTGACTTGTTTTGTTTACATGGCAATATACGACCTGGAAATACAACTATTTCGCTCTTTTTCGGTGCCTTAAAATTGTTTTTTGATTGTAGGGCTTAATATTTATAAGCTGGTTTAAATCTGCGGAATATACATATAATAAAATGTCATGTCATTAAGCCACGCATACAATAATTATTCAAGTCATTTTATTCATATATTAATTTTATTTAATTTTATACCACTCCATATAATCCTGCTATTCTTGACCTACTACTTCCATAATGAGTTGTGATACGATGGTATGGTTGGCTAGTATGCCACACACATTATTAGTTAGGTCATTCTATATGTCATGTCGTGCAATGCCACATGTCCAGCAGTTTGCCGCTTTCGAATACCTTTATATATTATGATTGATGTGCAACAAACAAATTAATTAATTCTCTTTTATTACAAACATGGATAAGACATACATCCATAAAACAATGACATTCAAAAGCTAACACAAAGGCTATTATATTATAGTCATTATATTAGTAAACCTATAACCGCCGGTTCCGATTATATTAGGGTTTTCATTGTATATTAACACATTAAGTACCACATAAAAACGTGACATAAATCAGCAAGATTTGAAAATCGTTAACCTCCATTTTGAAAAATCTGAATACTTTTCACTCACTTGGCGTTGTGGATCGCGTCAGCGAGACACAACTTCAAGTGAGTGAAAATTCAAATTAAATAACTTGGCAGTTAAAGGGTTAATAAAACGCACGTCTTTAGCGCAGTGGTACGGCTGTCAGTGATAGAATACATTATAATCTGAAATAGATACAATCACACAATGGTATACATGTTGTATAAAATCTGGCTAAAGCTTCATGAGTAATATACAGTCTACATGTGCGTTCGGGTATCGCTTACATAATTATACACATAATAATAACAGTGATCATCTAATCATCATGATTTAAAAAATAAAATTTTGTAGATGTTTTGTAGTTATCGACCTACATTAATTGTATCACCAATGCATGGTCATAAATTCAGAATTTCGTCCTTTGACATTCATGTGGTATATTACTAATATTCATAATTTGTATAAGTAATTAAGTATGTCAATTGACACAAACAACTCGTTTTATGCTTGTAAACAGCATACTGTTATCACAGCAAAAATTGATATAAACACTGTCATGACAGATGATATAAATCAGCATCTTGCAAGAGGACAAAACACAGTTTTGAATCTGGGAATGTCTCGGTGTGACATGGATATGAGTATATTTAACAGTCATTGCCCAAATGTTGAGTTAACATTGGTAACATATTGTTGAATGGTAGCTACTGGTATTACCTAAGACTGAATAAAAAGCCGTGTTGTATTAGGTTAAAGGGACATGCCCAGGTCTAAAATCATCGAAAAATCGGTGATTTTATTTTAGCTTATAAATATGACCATATGATGTAAACGTGTCCATAGACTAGAACTGCAATTTTTTTTTTAATTTTGTGCTGCGCACTTACCAGTGGATATAGAGACGAAATTCCCGTATTTCTTATTTTTGACATGGTTATAAATAATTAGAAATCGGGAATTTCTTCTCTATATCTAGCCTAACTGGTGAATGCGCAGCACAAAAATTAAAAAACTTTCTGCAGTTCTAGTATATGGACATGTTTACATCATATGGTCATATTAATAAGCCAAAATAAAATCACCGATATTTTGATGATTTTAGACCTGGCATGTCCCTTTAACATCGTGTCTGTTTTTGCAGTACTTATGTCATAATAATATCCTCCATATGGTGTCATTACGAGAGATAGAATATTTTATATAGAATGCATGGTGGTTCAAGTTCACTAATACTATCGGCACTTTAATTATTTATGTATGATTGCATCTCCAGTACATAATGTGTACTATGTCATATTATGTACTATGATAGTCAGTTCTGTACTACTAATACCATAGTAGCGGTATTAGTATAGATCGGGGTTATTTCTTAAAGAATGGTATCTGGATGAGGTTGAGATGTCTCCATTTTATTATCAACAACAGCAGCGTTAGTGTAGACATATGGTGGTGGAGGACCGAGCTCGGTACCATTTGTGTCATGGAGTTTGTCGTTGATAGTTGTGTCCATCTCTCTGTACTTAGATAAAGCTGGTCCCCAGTCGTCTGTAGGACTTGTCAACGCTCTCCATGTCTGTCCAAAGTTTACAAAGCTGGATTTGAATCCCTGAAATCAATAAAAGGCCAGACATTTTATAAATATACTTTAGATCTGTACCTCCCATCATCCTTCCTCTCTTGTCTTGAACAGTGAACAAAGTATAGCTGGATACTTTATTTAGTTTAAACCCTTTAAGCGCTGAATATTTTTACAAATAGACATCGCAACAAAGGATTTTTTTCAATTTGAAATCTTTATAAATGTCTTAGTTAGCTCTTTCTGATTCATTTGAATACCTATGCTATGGGTCTACGGCCATTAGAAATATTTACACTCTTACAGTGCGGGGATCGACTTTAGTCGTTAAAATCTGACGTCTACAGACGTCAGATTCTGACGACTAATGTCGATCCCCGCGCTGTAAGGGTAAGCAATACCTCCTTATGGATATATGAGACCATAAGCCTGCAATTTGTGAATGTTATACTAATGAGCCAACGTTAATCAATGTCTCACATACTCTGTTTTGGTTTGATTCACAATCACTGAAAAATACTGGATTGATCCCTAAAATGCGCCGTATTGAGTTTCGAATCCACTTACGTTTTCTCTGGCATGCTGTATGAAGACAATCAAGATCCAGATGGGGATCCACATAATTGAGGCGGCAACCATCAGCCATCCCAGGGTCTCTCCCCACTTCGGATACACATAAGCACCCAGATATATCCTGGTGTACTGCCACGATGTAAACCCGATTATACCCTGTGCATGGGCATAAAAGTTACTGTTACTGTGGATGCATGTATGTATCTAGAGGTATATTGACACGATATGAAAACAATTTATAGTTGTTCAACCTTTGAAGCAATATCTTTCCTGGTGTACATAATACCACAATGTGAAAACAATGAATGTGTGTTTAACCTGACATTAATGTTTAATAAGTCGATCAATGTTTTCACGAGTTAATTACAAAAAGGATACGAGAAGAGTGTCAATTTAATTGCATTTAAATTGACATTTTGTCTGCAAAGAATTAAAGTTAAGGAGCTGTTGATGAAACTTTAATCAACATATCATTTCCATCAATATCAAAGTTATAGTTTAGTTAGTTAGGCATAATGTTAGAACACACTTACCAGAATCATGAGTGGAGTAAGGACGTGCCATGTAGCTATCCAGTATACATTAGGCTTAAACCCAAGCATCAGTTTGATGTTCTCTGAGAACCGTCTATACCCTGTGATCAAGTGAAAACAATTAGTGCTAAAAACTCAAAATAATGATAACTTTTTATCAGAATTATAATTCCTTATGTTTTCTGAAATTCTGCCATTGTGCAATTTTCGGTCACGACAAGGACAGGACTATTATTTTTTCTTAAAATAACACTTTTATATCCTACGACTCGTACTCGTTTAAATAATTTCATCAATTTGTAGCATTACACGGGACATTTAATAGCAATACCACTAATAATCAACTTACCATACAAGTAGATGACAGCTAATATCTCAAATAAAGCCACAATGAACAATGGATAGCCAGCACTGTACCAATCCATGAGATGCATGAGGTAAAATCCTCCCTAGTCATGGGTAAAGAAGAAAAACACCATGAGTAATAATTAAATAAAAAATATTATGTAAAACATAAAGAAAATTATTACAGAAACTGACATAAAATTGCAAGAGAAATGCCTTTCAATTACTTTACTCGTGAGCACCACATCATCAAAGTCACTATAATCAATCCACAATCCACATACAAGGGCCTCAGCATGCATAACGTTTTATTTCAAAACATGTTTAACCCTTTAACCGCCGGTGCCGCATATATTCGGGTCATTTTTTATTTGCACATAAAGTACCACGTTTAAAATATGTTTAAGATAAAATGTGACATCAACCAGCAAGATTTGAAAAGAGTCGACCTCCATTTTGTAAAATCTTAATGATTTTCACTCACTTGAAGTTGTGGATCGCGTCAGCGAGACACAACCTCGAGTGGGTGAAAATTCAAATTGAATAATTTAGCGGTTAAAGGGTTAAGATTGTTTTTTTAGAATAATAAGTAATTTGCGACAATGGACATTGTAAATATGAGCATCTTGAAAGTTTCAAAATACAACTTACCCTAGTGCACATCGGTAATCCCAGAAGAAAACCAATCACACAACAGACTAGTGTGAATTTTATTTTGTTTTTCCTCAGAACATTTGGGAATTCATCTGATAAACCGCTAAGGACCGCTTCCATCATTCCAAACTTAAATCAAAGCACAGCAATGAACCATTTAACACATGTTTAATATGACAGTATTTGCAAAATGTCCATATACATATTATATAATTACTATTTCTATAACTTATTGAGGACAAAACAAAACGAAAATTCCGTATTATTGTCCATACGTGTCTTAATAAAGCATACATGTAGATATATAATAAACAATACGCTTCCCGATTTCAACTAATGCTACTTACCATACTATCCAAACCCAGAGTGAACAACATGAAGAAGAATATAATTGCCCATAGAGGAGCCACTGGCATCCTGGCTAGACCTTCTGGATAGGCGACAAATGCCAAACCTGGACCTGTAAGAATAAAAAATATATTATTGGTGAACGTATTACATAGTTAAAGAATCATCAAACTGCAAAATGCGCATGCCTGGGACGGTCAAGTGTAGGCCAACAGTAGCCTATTGAGTACAGATTGGCGGCATTATTATAGCCACTGAACTGATTACAAGATACTACTCAAACGAGACATTGATCCAATGCTGTTTCAATTTTAGGCCAACGGCTGCAACGCTGACCCAACATTGAACCAACATTGGATAAATGTACAATGTTTGAGGGAAAGTCCTCCTGCCCAGCAAACACAAGACATTAGTATAACATTTGTACAACATCGGTCCAATGCCTTCTGTGTTGGTCCAGCATTGCATAAAGTCATACAAATGTTTTTTGTTTATTGGGTGTCAATACAAGCTTGGGGTCAGGCCGTTTCCACATCCCCGCAATAATACAGTCAGTTTGTTTGCACGCCAAGGACCAAGTAGGGGCATGGGCTAAGGGCTTTGAAATATTAACTTATAGATGTCGCTCAAGTATATATGAACTTGCTGTTATTTGAGAACTTACTCTTAATGAGGCTTTGGGTATGAAACGCATATTGATTATTATTAATGAATAGGGCCTTGGCCTACCCACGGCACTATTGCATTCTGGGGGACCCTTGTCCTGCGAATTTTGACAGTTTTCACACTTACACACATTTCTCGAGAATCCTGGATGAACCCTATTTATTAAATGTGTGCACATATTTATTAAATGTGTAATATAGACGCGAAAAGCGCCAATCTAAAGTTGGCCACAGGTAGAGAACACGCTCGATATTCGTTGTATTTTTGTCGGCTGAGGTTTGCCCCAATCACACATACACGAAGCACAATACACATGATACACGCATGAAGAAATTTCAGTCCAAAGTTTGCTAATGTAGCCAGTTGGCAACGAATGAACATTGTGTTTCCTTTTGTGTTTCCTTTTTAATTTTTTCAAGGTGGCGTCCAAGATAGCCGACAGCATATGGCCTGGTTTAGAAAATTGTGTAAATTGCTAAATACTAGGTCAATAGGCCATAGTCTGTTGTCCAATTATTCAATATTAATACTAAATAGCTTTATATTTGTCACAGACCCAGAACACGGCTGATTGTGAATTTGTGAAAAAAATTGTATATTTTTCAATTTTAGTAGTAGTAGAATTAGTAGTAGTAGTAGTAGTAGCAGTAGTAGTAGTAGTAGTAGTAGTAGTAGTAGTAGTAGTAGTAGTAGTAGTAGTAGTAGTAGTAGTAGTAGTAGTAGTAGTAGTAGTAGTAGTAGTAGTAGTAGTACTTTGGGCACTAGATGTTTTGAATGACAAAAAATCAGCAAAAAAAACAATGTGCTCATAGATTCCTGAGAAATTTTAAATAAGTTTTCTGACAAATGTATGTGGCTGTATCAGAATGTTCTTGAATGTGTAGTTGTGCCGGAATCCTTCGATATTTTAGATGTACTTGATGCAGGAATTTCGGAATTTAGATAATAAAACTTCATTTTTCTATTTGAGGGGTTATTATATAAATCTTACCAGAATCCGTGACGTTCGACACATCCACATGAAGCTCGTGGGCCATAAATCCAATACAAGAGAAAATGACAAATCCTGCGAAGACACTAGTACCACAGTTGATCACTGCCACAATAATGGCGTCTCTGTTGGTAACGGAAATAATTTATGTCAGTTTTAATTCAAGGAAATAAATCCTGATGCACATGCAGGTAAATTAATATTATATGAAAATTTTAAATTGTTTATTCAGTGTATGCTTTGACAAACCTGTAACAGTTATTATGGAAGCGGTTATAGCTGGCAAATGTGATGAGACTTCCCCATCCTGGCCCCAGAGAGTAGAAGATCTGAACAGCGGCATCTCCCCAAACCTGTATCATGCAAACAATGCATATTTAAAATTATAATACATAGGTTGTGTTGTAATGTGGAAAAATCATTGAAAATGACCACTGGTGCGATTTTTGATTGATGCAAATTAAACAATAGCACATCAAGACAAGAATGGCGGCATGATTTGACCAGCAAATATTACATTACCATATCAGAAATCACATCCACCTGTAGCACATCACCTGTACTATTTCTCATTCATTATTTAGCCCTTTAACCGCCGGTGTCGCATGTATTCGGGTTTTCATTTTTTATTAGCACTTTAAGTACCACCTTTTAAACATGTTAAATATAAAATGTGACATCAATCAGCAATATTTGAAAACAGTTGACCTCCATTTTGTCAAATCTGAATAATTTTCACTCACTTGAAGTTGTGGATCGCGTCAGCGAGACACAACTTCAAGTGGGTGAAAATTCAGATTGACTATTTTGGCGGATAAAGGGTTAAATTATGCTTTGGCTTTACTTTTCCCTAACACCCCTCAGTATTTCACTCAGTACTTCAGTATCTAACTGATGATCTTATAGAGAGACATCGAAATTATAATTTACTACATGCATGTTATAAATGCTAACTTTTAAACTAGGCCCTATATAAGATTTTGCAGAATTGTTGACAGCATACTAGAAAACAGTGCTTGTCAATTAATTAAAAAAAAGCAATCCTCAAAAATCATGTGCTACAGGCACAGACCATCTCGAACACTGTGAAGGGCCAACCCTGTTCGTTATTCCCCAGCGGGAATTTATTCTTGTTCACCTCTCTTCTCGGTTCGCATCTTCTAAAACTGTAGGGTGGGGAAACCTAAATCTCAATTGACCAATAGAGGAGCTTACAAAATGATTCAAAGTTAGACTGACCAATCACAACCCACGAGAAAACAGTGTACATATTAAGACCATCGTCACGTGCTCACGAATACGGATGATCGCATGATCAATAATATATTCACGTGGTTTGAGAATCAAATATCATTGGCCTTTGTTTTGGCAACAGTCGAGAACTGGCAACTGACACTGCTTTGTACGGTAGTGTCATCTTCCACAACGAGTTATCTCACCCACGAGCACGCAGTACACTTGCTTTATCGAGCATAACGTCCAATTATATTAAATTGCGAGATACTTTGAATGTCGCGCGTCTCAAGACATGCCAATCAGACAGCGCTTGACAGTTGCCTGAGAGCAAAGCTTGCTTGTTTCCGTTGGTATGATAGATCAGATAGATAGATAAGCTCGGAATCTCACGCTGATGGCATTGTGTTCCTAGCTCCCTGATGGCGGCCACTATATGATTATGGCCGCCATGACGAAATTCGATACACCTCACTGTCCAAAATGAGAGATTCCCAACTTGTCTATATAATAGATCTAGCAACGGAAACAGGTAACTGTGCATGGGAAATAAACAAGAGGTTAATCATTCGTGACCTGTTATGACCTTTTTATAAATCTGCAACATCTAATGAGGTTTGAATCTCAGACACACCCCCAAGCTGACCACATAGACAGATATAACTGATTATAGTACTCCATACGGCCAGGCTCCTGTGGTATGCACGACTGGCCAAGGGAAGATGGGTAGTGTATGTGTAAGGCATACAAAAGAACGTTGTAGCACAAAGTAATATCAATAATAAAACAAAGGCCACATAAATTGTCAGGATTAGTTATGATCTATAGTCCATACCAAGGGTGCATCATGTTGGGTTGCAACTAAAGTGAGCGCTAATTTCTATGGAAATTAGGGCTTTCAGTTGAGTTTTAATTTTGCATATTATTCATGCGCTGTTATTGAATCGCATTCCAATTTTTAATCCTTGTCATATTAGGTCAACTAGGTTCTTTTGTTTGGACGCATACCAACGTCCAAACTACTTGTTTTTCATGTTTTTACAACGGATCTTCAAACTTATTATTATTATTCTATTCGACATGCTACTTCCCAGTCATTTTTCAACAAATTGACTTCAGTTCTCAGTACAGTGATCCTTATGTATTTAAATGTTCTGCTATGATTGTTGATCTGGATCTATCCGGGATTTACAGGATCTAAATGGCAATAAAGGATTTCCATGGTGATCTGACACTTTCAAATTAGGCGACATAATTCAAAATGCCCACCAAAATATACGCATAGAAAGTAGGCCACTGTTGAATAGTCCAGTCGCCATCTAATTAGTCACTGTATGAATAAAACCATAACAAATTGAATACCTTTGCATCACTCAATCTGTCCCAATCAGGAACAATGTAAAATTTGATTCCCTCGTATGCGCCATCCAATGTGAGTCCACGGATCAACAGGCATGTCAGAACTACGTATGGGAACAACGCTGTGAAGTACACCACCTGGTGATATGAAGAACAGTAAAAGTTGATACATCGGTCATATTAGCCTATACTAACATTTCCAGCAAACACGAGACATTCACCAAAGGTTGGTTCAATGTTGGGCCAACATTGAACCAACCTTGGGTGAATGTCTCGTGTTTGCTGGGAATTACCAGCATATTCAACACAATAGTTGACTCCATAAGACACAAACTCTTGTACCATTGTTTTTTTTATTATTTGATAATGCAACACACCTGATGTGAAATCTTGTAAATTGAGAATATATAACACTAAAAAATTCACTCCCACCAAATATTATTGCTTACAGTGCTGATCTGTGACAAACATTTTGCATTTCTGCATGACTATGACTATAAATAAATTGATTCGGACACAGATAATCATGTATAATATCAGAAATGCATTTCTGATATTATCGATCAGGACAAATTGGTAACCAGATAGTGACTGACCCGATTACGTTCACTCATTTTGCTATCAAATTTTTTTACTCAACTTCTTTGATTTAAAAAAGAACATACGTATTACTATTTATACCATAAGATTAAACGTACAATTCAACAAGATAAACTAGTTCTTATTATGGCACTTTTAGAATACGTTAGAACAGACGCTTACTTTCCCAGTGGATTTAATGCCTTTGATCAAACAGAGAAAGACGACAATCCAACTAATTCCTAGACAGAGAACCAGCTGCCATCTTAGACCTCCAAGGTCATCTATACCATCTGTCAACTCTAAAACACTGTTCCTGGAACAAACAGATACAAGATGTTATTGACTGATTCATTCAGATATGATTAAGATATCACATGATTACTATTATTTGTCCGCAGTAACGGAAGCGTAAAACAATAATACTGTAGATCTGGTGATATTCCCGAGGTTTTAGTTTTCGCGAGGAGGACAAAGGAATATCGCGAAAATTATCATTATTATAGCGCTCCTAAAGAAGAATTTAAATTCACGAATTCTAAACTTCGCGTAAAGTCCAGAAATCAGAAATTCGCGAAAATTGAAATACGTGAAAATGACCAGATTTACGATATTGCTCATTTCCAATATTCGTTTTCAGGGACATTTTGGAGTAAAAATAAAAACGTGTGTTCTCAGAACGGTTGGCTACAGGTAGTTGTATGCGCAGAGACATGAGACCCCCTGTTGAAATGGAACAGCCCTGCACGTCAAAAGAGTCGCATGACTCTATTGACAGTGCAGGGCTGTTCCATTTCAACAGGGGTTTCGTGCCGCTGTATGCGCCCTTGTATGCGCCGAACTTACTTCCAGTATTCATCTGCCGGAGCTGTGGGAGTAAAATCGAAAGTCTGGTTTTCTTCTCTTTTGGCCACACAGGTATCAGTATTCCACGTGTTGTTACATGATGACCATGGAAGCTCCGAAGTCATAGACGCAAACAGGTAGTAGACAGTGTAGGTAATAATGATGTTGTAGTAGATACAGACCAATGCACTAATAGTTATCATGGCGTAGCCAATTCCTGACAAAATACATGTATGTCAACTATAAAACCTGTACACCGCTTTTTTTTCTTGCAATGATCTATTATGTCTTATTTCGAATAATGCTACAGAAACAAACATTATTTTGCGAGGTAGTTACAATCACTTTTTCATTGTAAGATTTTCAGCAGATCATCGTAATTTCAGACAATTTTTAGCATTTGAAAAATCTCGTATCGTTATTATGAGCAGATATCCTGGGGTTTATACAAATAATATGGTTGATTTGGATTATTTCGCATTGTATGATTCAAATGATTGATTACTATTTATTAAATCTATGAGCGTTTAAGTTTAAAACTGTATTACAACAAAAAATTATACTGATAAAATATCTCATACCTCTAAACATGGGTGCCAGCTTCCAGATAGGTATACATCCAAGAGATGCATACTGTCCCAGAGCAAGTTCGAAGAAGAAAAGTGGTAAACCAGCAAGAGCCAGACATACTGCGTATGGTATCAAGAAAGCTCCTGTAACAGGTAGAACAACAGGCTTATAAGAATTAAATAATATGCCTAATAATTATTATGTTATATGCTACCATTGGATGTTGGGAGACAAATTGTGATTAGGGTTCGATACCACTAAACATAATCTATCTTAACCCTGAAAGCCTAAGTTATACAATTACATTTTTAACCCGATTGAAGTAGTGTCTGGCTACCGCGTCCCACAACTTCAAGTGGGTAAAAATGGATCTTTAGACATCAAACTTAGCAAATATTTGGTCCCAAATTAAATAAATATGAGTAGTGTTTACACATTGTGGGTCGCAAGTGGGTGAAAAATTAAATTGTTTAATTTAACGCTTTAAGGGGTACAATTTTGAACCCAAGATTCTTGATGAATCTCACGGACCAAATTAGAATCCGGATAGATTAATAAACCCTTTAACCGCCAAATTATTCAATCTGAATTTTCATTCACTTGAAGTTGTGTCTCGCTGACGCGACCCACAACTTCAAGTGAGTGAAAATCATTCAGATTTGACAAAATGGAGGTGAACTGCTTTCAAATATTGCTGATTGATGTCACATTTTATCTTTAACATGTTTAAAAGGTGGTAGTTATTGTGCTAATAAAAAATGAAAATTCGAATATATGCGGCACCGGCGGTTAAAAGGTTAACACGTTTCAGGAATATTTAACTGACCTCCCCCGTGTTTGTAGCAAAGGTAGGGAAATCTCCACACATTGCCAAGTCCCACAGCAAATCCAACACAGGACAAAATGAAATCCAGTTGACCGCTCCAGTTCCCTCTTTCTTTATTCTCATCTCCATCAAAATCATCTGGATCGTCTGTTGAGCTGACTCCTGCGGTCCCCTGATCAACAAGTGAATTGTACGATTAAACAGTTGGCAAATGGAATAAGGTAAACCATAGGTAATCTATCTGCACAGATTCAGTCACGTTGCACATTTTTCAGAGAACGAGGTCATGCAATATTTTGGGAGAAAAAAACGGACCAATTCTTTGGTCTTGAAATCCTCTTTCTCCGAATAATGAGTTTATTGAGTTTTAAACATGTCAGTAGAAGCTTTTTATGAGCACAAGACAGCTCGTTTAAGTTATATCACATAATTTTAATGGCTCTAAGGTCGTCTTAAAGATTGGGCGTGACAGTTTGAAGCCTAACGATAAGGAAAATATTATGTTAATTTAAACATGTTAAACAGTACTTTTGACTATGTGATTAACCCATTAACCGCTAAATTATCCCATTTAAATTTTCACCCACTTGAAGTTGTATCTCACTGACGCAATCCACAACTTCAAGTGAGTGAAAATTATTCAGATTTGACAAAATGGAGATCAACTCTTTTCGAATCTTGCTGATTGATGTCACATTTTATCTTTAACATGTTTAAAAGCTGGTACTTGAATGTGCTAATAAAAAATGAAAACCCAAATATATGCGGCACCGGCGGTTAAAGGGTTAACGTAGTATAATTCTGCGTTATCTCTGCGAATAATGATGATTTACTTCAATCGAAATATAGTTACTATCAATTTAGCACCTGCTCAGTGGTTGAATATACCATTTTTATATTTGAATGAAAATAATTTATAAAACTAAAATCAAACATTATTTTTTCACGTCCTTCTCTTTTTCATTAAACTCGAAGACATATATCATGTATATTAGTCTATTCTTCCACCAAGGCTATTTAATACGACATAAATATAGTAGGAAAAATAGTTGGGAGGCAATGTGCAATTTTGGGAGAGTTACAATTGAATGGCTCAGAGGTGAAGAAATCCAAGTCCAAAATTCGATTTCTCTGTTCATGCGTAAGAGGAAAAGTTAAATATATAGGAAATAATATACTTAGATAGTCATTCGTTAAAAAAATCCATTATTATTATTTAGCATATATGTTTTCACTTTCAAAATTCATACTTGTCTTCAATGGTAAACTGATCCAAGTCTATCAGTTTATATAGGGACATTTTGACTTGAATCAGTTTACTTCTGAGACATATCGAAAATGGCTGCTGAAATGTTATATAACCAGTGATAACATCCTTATACATGTTATATGGATCAATCTATGCTATGCCATTCATTATCAGAATTTTACTGGAGCAAGATGATGAGACACTAGGCAATTTTTATGCTATTTTGTGGCTTTTATAGAGAAATTTATATTTCTAAATTTCAAAAGTTTTTTTTATAAAATAAAATGAAATACAAATTGCGAGGAGTGAGTTTTACAACATTGATAACTATATAGGGCCTATCTGATAGTAAAAATGAATAATAAACACCAATGCATAATTTCCCATAAGCTTCTAATTATAGACGTAACAAAGTTTAAATAAAAAAATACGTTTTTAATTGATTTTAACATTAAAGCCTTCTATACGCAAATGAGAAAATGCGAGCTTGGATCACTCTACCACTAAGCCATTCAATTAGTGTTACGTGATGACTCAAATATGGACAATCAGTACATATTTGTATCACTCGCTATATATTATCAGTGAATATAGAAGTCTCACCAAGAAACGACTGTTTGACTACTCTCAGCGATTCTGATGAATGCGTTTTTAAACGACTGCTTAACGAATTAATCTGCTGAGCGAATCCTGAACAATCTGTTGACGAACTAGACAAATCATCATGTTGGGCATGTAGAAAGGCTCCTCAGTCCTGCAGAATTCATTTTGAGCTGAGTTCCAATCCAAGATGGACATGGAAATGAAATGAAATGAATCGGGCTTTAGGCCACCTTTGTGCACATATAGGCTAAACTGGGCCAGGAGAACCTCCTGAGGAGGGTGAGATGATTGAGATGACACTGTCCTCCAGACACAGGATTCGAAATTCGAGCCCTGGCGGTCTGAGGCCGAGCACGCTACCTCTCGGTCACGGAGACTCCCCACAATACTGACTTCCACACGTGGTTGGGAAGAAACATTTTTTGTTTCTTTCAAACCGCCGAGACCGGGAAGCGAACCCCGAACTCTGGCGTGAAAGGCAGCGATGCTAACCACTACCCTAGGGCCCCCGCCCAAGATGGACATGGAAGGCAGGGTTAGCTTCCAGAAATGATGCCAATTGGTCTTTCTCTGTTTCACTCCATGTATATACATCTTCCATCTCGCCTTCGCTTCGTCCTCTTTCCAGTATTATGGGTGGTAGCTGCAGTGTTGTCAGAATCAGCCTGCTCACTATAGATGGAGTTGTATGTGGGTTGGTCAGGTTCAAAACCCATTTGTCGCTGAGTTGTTTTTCACTCGCTGACTTGTGTCGCTATCGCACAACGAATTTAGCAATCACTGACTGACTCGCTATTTCCAAACGACCAAATAACCTGTTGCTATCTGGTCGTTATGCATTTAACAGTCGTCACACAGTCTTTCAAGTCGTTACAGAGTCGTCGCATTCGTTCACTAGACACTAATCATTCGTTAGTCAGTCGCTAGTCAATCGTCTTCCCATTGAATCTGTGTCATTAAGCAGTTTTTGTTGTCGGTTATCAGCTGCCTCACACCAGTAATTAAAATAAATTCGTCACAGTTTGTAGATGAGTCGCTCAGGCGGAAGACGCTCGCTACAGATTTTTAGACAGTCGTTTCACATGTATTTAGACAGTCGTAATTTAATCGCTAACTGTTCGTCATATTCGCTAAATGGTTTCTAGGAGTCGCTAACTATTTTTTCAAGGATTATTGAACAGAATGAAGTACCACTGAAGCAACCACTGAAGACGTCTTGGCGAGTAAAAAGACTAATTAGCGAGTTGTTACATACCAATTAACGATTAAATAACGAAATTAATTCGACTACCAGTCGCCGCCAGATATTGAACATGCTCAAAATCTGGCGGCGACTGAAATTTCGGTGAGCAACCTATTTAAGAATGAGAGAGGCTACTGATTCCGACTTCTTGGCGATTAGCTTCAGACTAACTAAAGATTAAAAACAGAATCAAACGAATTTCCATTCATCTCAGTCGCCAATCGGTCGCAAGCCCGGTGAGATACTAGCTTAGCAAATGCCATTGTGGACCGGCTTACTACTCACTGTCACAACTGCGTATGAGAAATTGCACTCGTATTTTGTTTGAATAAGGCGGACACACGGCACTCACTCTATACAGTAAAGTGGTATTTACACCTCCTCACACCTATATACAGTATTGTCCGAAATAACGTATTGTCAACCCAACTAATACTATGATTCAACAGAAAATAGTCCATGTAGGCATTATACAGATTATAGGCTGACATTGATTTCGCGTGCCGATTGCATTATATACGATTGTGACTTAACCACCACAAAAATATCATTATGATCGTTATGTGCATACAACAAGGCTATTTCAATTTCCCTTCGGTACTGACGAGCACAAATGATGTGGATGATACTAAATATTACCTAGCGGGGGTGTTATTTCAGACCATAGTGGGTTACATTGAGATGGTTAACCCTTTAACCGCCAAATCATTCAATCGGAATTTTCACCCACTTGAAGTTGTGTCTCGCTGACGCGATCCACAACTTCAAGTGAGTGAAAATTATTCAGATTTTACAAAATGGGGGTCAACTGTTTTTAAATATTGCGGATTGATGTCACATTAATATCTTTACCATGTTTAAAAGGTGTTACTTAATGTCTAATAAAAAATGATAACCCGAATATATGCGGCACCGGCGGTTAAAGGGTTAATAGTGGTAGTGCGTCTCGATACATATAGGGCAGCTCATTCAGGATAGTTTGCCTCTGTTGCATGCTTAAAAACATGGTAAAAGTATGTTGATAATCTTGCAGAGCGCAACGATTGGTTTAAATCATGTAAACTGACTCTGCGTTTGGCAATAGTACTAATTAAACTCATGCGTCAGTGATACTATATAATTATTATGGTATATTATTAATTTAATTTCTCCTTTGTAATCTTTATTTTGATATAGTGTCGCCATAGTAGGATTATCAGTGCGAATTGTTAAAGTACCTTTCTTTATAGATATGTTTTTTATAACTGTTTTTGCTTATATAAATAACTTGTGCCAATTGATGTATGATTATCCTGTGTAACTCTCTAGATGTTTTACTTAGGTTTCTGTTAGGTTCCTGCGCTTTCCCAGAGTGATTTTGTTTTACCACTGCTTACATACCCCAGTAAACACAAAACATTTGTATAACATTTATACAACGTCGGCCCAATGTCTTCGACGTTGATCCAACATTGTAACTGTTTTGTTTTTATTGGAATAACATGTGTTTTTTTATCTCTGGTTGTTGGTGCGGGAAACATACATTTTACACCGTCATCATGACAATGACGCGATTAACTTTAACTTTACCTTAAGCACACTGTTAAGTGTATTTTTGTCAACCAAATAATTCGAAAAAAGGTGACCAATTAATTATTTTCGCCGCAAAAAAGAAATACCAGGCAAGGGATGCAGCTCGCTTTTTTCCGTCGCTCACAACTTTATTTTAATACTTCAAACATATTCTGTAAAATCTTAACTCTAGAACACAGCAGTGAATGAAAATGGTCATGTATTTCACTGACAATACAACTATAAGTACTGTATATATTAAACATCTATATACATAAGTTGACTGTCAATACCATAGGTGACAAGTCAACTAAAATTGTATCGTGCTTCAACTTGACATATGTATGTTGACTAAAATATATACTAGTTATAACTCATCAATGAAACAGTCAATTCTGGAAATATTTGTTAACAAGCTCACATCTATATATATGTTGACTGTCAATACAATAGGTGACAAGTCAAGTAAAATATGTTGACTAAAAAATATACTAGTTATAACTAATCAATGAAACAGTCAATTCTGGAATTATTAGTTAACAAACTCACATCTATATATATGTTGACTGTCAATACAATAGGTGACAAGTCAACTAAAAAAATTATCATGATACAACTTGACATATGTATGTTGACTAAAACATATACTAGTTATCGTCAAATTTACGACAATTATAATTTGATTTATTTAGATTAAATTTAAAAATGTATAGAAAAAAAGGGGGAGTGGGTTCCAAAACCGCCACACGACTCTGATGTAAAATATTTACATCAGCGTTTATAGATTTATTAAAGTTCATACCAAGTACAAAGCTTTTCAGAAAGATACTTCATTTATATTCTGGTGTGGATAAATTTCACTTTTTACTTTTTGGATATATTTTTAAAGCAGTTAAAAATCTTAGAAAGTTTCGCACTAAGCCACTATGTACAATAGCTTCTGGACAACAGTCCGGTTTATCAATGTTTACTTACATCGAGCGAGTAGGACTTGTTTTGCTTCATGGTAACTCCGTTTGAATCCAATTAGACTGTGAGAGTGCGTGGCAGAGACCATGCGAGGAGGTCATCAGTATTAAGGGGGGGGGGGCAATAGTCAAGTGACCATGACAGGTACTGGAGGCGTCCAACAACATTACACCAACATTGTTTAATGTTTATTGTTTGCGTGTAGAGCAATGACAGATTAGATTCGTTTTATTTTATCAAATACCCGCTTTTGAACATGTCAAAGATAAAACGTGTCAGCATAAGTTCAAAACCGTGGCCCTCCATTTTGTCAAATATGAATAATTTTCACCCACTTGAAGTTGTGGACCGCGCCAGCGAGACACAACTTCAAGTGGGTGAAAATTCCAAATAAATAACTTGGGGTTTAAAGGGTAAACTGTCGCCGCCCTTCACCCACCACTGGATGGCTGCCTCGGTTGACACAACATGAATTGTGCGAAGAGTAATAGTGTCATAAAACTTTATGTCTTTGCTGCGGTTTGAAACGTACGTGTTACCCTTTAGTAATTGTCAGTTTGTAGGCTGTACGTCAGGTATACGTGACCTCTGTTCCATGTAGTGATGTACGATGTTTGTGTGTCTTTTAAACTTAATTGTTTCATTGCTTTAAGTACCACATTTTAAACATAAAATGTGACATCAATCAGCAATATTTGAAAACAGTTGACCTCCATTTTGTCAAATCTGAATAATTTTCACTCCCTTGAAGTTGTGGATCGCGTCAGCGAGACACAACTTCAAGTGGGTGAAAATTCAGATTTG